>JAMPIO010000108.1:0-361923 GCA_024699865.1 Aphelenchoides fujianensis
GACATCTTGCGGACGATCGTCGGGCGAAATCGACGGCAAACGGCGGCCGTTTTGAACCCTGAAGCAACAAACGAGGAGTTCAATGGACGAGGGCTGGATTTCGGAAAAAAACGCGCACTCGGAAGGTTCTAATCAACTCGAAATCCCCGAAAGTTCGGTAAAATTTGGAGCATTCCTTCACGGAACACGTCCGAGTGGGCGAACTGCGAGTATCGATTCTGCCGGCCGGACACAAAGAAGCCGACAGAGTGGATGGAAGGAAGCGTTTATTCTTTTGGACAAGAGGTGAGTCGAGGGGATCACTTGTCCTTCTTCTGGAAGACGTCCTCGTTGCCGAGCATCGCGAGCGTCTGGTACTGGGGATCGCGGCGGTTGGCGTGCACGAAGTCGGCGCCCGGCGGCTTCGAGATGGGCGGCGGCGTCCCGCTGGCCGCCCCGTCCTGCAAGCGGGAGTGAGTGGAAGGAAGGAAGGAGGCCGCTCACCTTGGGCGCCTTGGGCGCACTCAACACCTCGCCCTTGTCCTTGAAGCCGCTCGGCCCGTTCACGATCCCGTCCACGAGCTGCTTGAAGATGGCGAACAGCTGGCGGATCAGGTTGATCACCACCGCGATCGCTTCCGCCAGTTCTGAAGGACGGCGAGGAGGAGTGAAGGGAGCAGAAGGCGGCGGAGAACTCACCGACCATCGCTGCAGAGAAAAGAGAACCGACTGCTTGCGAAGGGGGACTCCCGATCGAATGCCCACACGAGCCGGCCGCTTGTTCTCGTTCACGAGCTTTCGGATCGGGTGGAATTTGCATCGAAAGACGCTCTCTATTCGGCTTGCTTATTCCCTTTCGTTCAACGCAACCACGCACTGCTCATCGTCAGTTGTTTATTCGCGAATCAAAAGAAATCGTAGGTGAGTGTGAGTGAGAAGGGAAAAAAGGGGCAATGGTGAGTGCTCAGTTGACGACGGCGGGCGGCCACGCGGCCTCCAGTTTGGCGACGGCGGCGGCGATCCGGCGCTCCGTTTCGGCGAGGAAGCGGGCGTTCTGCTCGTCCTTCTGCCGCCGAATGCGCTCGACGAGGGCGTCGCGGAAGGCGAGGCGCTCGGCGAACGTCCGCTCGAGCTGCCGCAGCCGATCGGCGAGCTCGTCCATCCGCTCGCGGGCCGGCCGGACGCTCTCGGCGTGGCGCGAGTGGAGGGCGAGGACGTGGGCCCGCACGAGGTCCATTCGGCCCTCGAAAGCGTTGATCACGCGGACGAGGATCGTTTCTGAATTCGAACGAGAATAGAAAGGAAAAGGAAGGGAGGACTCACGTGCTCGCTGCCAGTCGGGATCGTTCGAGCGGGCCGTCCTCCGCGTTGTGCAGGTGGTCGTCGGGCAGCGGCATCCAGAGCGGCGCCGGGCGGGCGTTCAAGCGCGAACGGGACGCCCTCCTCGCGCGCCCACCGGACGGCCGCCTGGTCGGGCAGCTGGACGGGCCCGTAGAGGAAGCCGGAGTCCGCGTAGCTCCGCACGATCGGCGCGGGCGTCGTCCCCTTCCGCAGCAGGGAGCCCGGGCACGATCGAGCGGCGAGTGAGCGGCGTGGCGGCCACCTCGCCGAGCGGCTCGTGGGCGGCGGCGCGCTTGAGGGCCGACTGGAGCACGTGGCGGTTCACGCTCATCAACGGCGTCGGCGGCTCCACCTCGACGGCGGGCGGCGCGATCGGAGTCGGGAGCTCGACGGGCCGCGGCGGAGAGGTTGGCGGCCGCCTGCGATTTGCGCTCCCGCCGGTCGGGCGTCTGCTGGACGGCGGTGGGGACGGCGATCGGCGTCTCCTCCAGCACGGCGGACATCCGCAGCTGCTTCAGCGGCGGGCCCGCTCGACTGGGCGGCCACGAACGAGTGCCTTCCGCCCATCGAGACGGTCGAGCGGTCGCCGAGGGCCGACTGGTCGGCCAGCGGGGAGGAGCGGTCGAGCTGCGAGCTCTCCAGCAGCTGGCGGACGTGTGCCGACGACTGCCGCCGTTTGCACTTCTCGATCAGGCGGCCGGTCTCGTTCAGGTTGCCTTGGATCTGAACACACACGATCGTTCAAGCACTCCCATCAATTGAAGAGCTCACGTTCGAGAAGTCGAGCGTGTGGGAGGTGTTCTCGGAGGCCGTCGACTGGTCCAGCCGCCGGCCCCTGCAGCACGGGATTCGCGACGACGTAGGTGCCCGTGTCGGGCGAGAACTCCGACTGATTGAGGCGCTGCGGCTTGAGGACCGGCGAGTCCACGACGCGCGTTCGGTTGCCCTGAAGATCGCCGCGAAATTGCACGAAAGAAGTGGACGGAACTCACGAGATGCGACTTGCGACGGTCGGGCGTTTCGGCCGCTCTTCGGCGGCTCTTCGGCCTCCCGCTCGACCTCCTCGTCGTCCTCCACGTCGTCCATCTCCACGGTCTGCAACCAAAGGATCAAAAAATGCTTTAGAGGACGCCCACCTTGTTGAAGTCGACGCAGAACTGCTCGTCCACGACCATCAGCGTGGGATTGACGGAGGTCTCGTTCAGCTCGTAGTGGTGAGTGGCCCGCACGCTCAGCTGCCGCATTTCCTCTTGGATTTCCTCTTCCTGAACGATCGATTGAAAGGAAGAAAGAGAGGACGGAACAGACCGGAATGGGCGCCGCGTGGTGGGTGCCGTCGAAGAAGAGCGAGTTCTTCGTGTCCATCAGCTCGAAGTCGTCGTCGTTCGTCGCGTGTGGCGGGAGGGGCGGCTGCTGGAAGCTCTCCTGCAGCGTGCGCTCGAGCACGACCGACGGCATCGTGAACTCGAGGCGGCGAGTGGTCGTGAGCTCCACGCGGCCCGCGTGGTCGGTCGTGTCCATCCGAGCGGGCGACCGGTCGGGCGTGACGGCGGGGATGGCCGAAAGGTCGAGGCCGATCGACTCGTTCGCCCTGGCCGGCCGCTTGGGACAGCAGGTCGTCGAAGAGGGCGTCCGTGTGGTCGCCGGTGTCGTCCGCCGTCTGGAAGGCCGACGGAGCGGTCGAGCGGGCGGCGGACGGCGGGCGGGAGGACGCGCGCGACGGGAGGCCCTCGAACACGAAGGCGGTGGCCGACCGCTCGTGCGCCTTCCGCGTCGGCGTTCCGAACACGAACTGCGTGTTCTCGTCGACCGTCGAGTCGCTGAGCGGCGCGCGACCGCCGAACTGGCCCGTCAGGTTGGCCGTGTTCCCGTCGGCTGCAGCACGAGATGAACGAGATGGAAGGCGGGAGGGGACTCACTTTTGTTGATCGCGGCGAAAAAGCCGCGCGTCTCCTCGCCGCCCGCCGACTTCCGCCGTTCGCCCAACGGGACGCGCTCCGGCTGCTTGCCGGTCGTCTCGCGCGTCAACTCGTCCGACACGCTGGACAGGCTCGACACTAAACGAAATAAAGTGATGATCCTCTCATCCCTTCCGTTCTGCTCACGATGCGGGTCGTAGTTGAAGCGGCCGTGGTCGGCGTGCGTGTCGAAGTGCCTGCAAACAGGAGGGAACGGAAATGAAAGGATGGAGGACGAACTGGACGATCCGCTGCCGATGGAAGGAGACCCTCCGCCGCACGTTCGTGTTGTTCGCGTCCGTTTCGTCCGGATTGCGCGTTCCGTTCGCCTCCTCGTCGTTCGGATTCTGGTCCGCGTTCCGCACCTTCAGAATCTAAACGCCCGCCAGGCAATCACTCCTGGCAGAATCGGAGAGAAAAACGAACCGAATAGCGCTTCTTGGCCGTCGGATTCATTTCGGCCATTTCGGAAAAGAAGGATTGAATAAGGGAAGGGAAGAAGGTGGCGAAATGCGGGCAGCCGGCAAGCGAGCGACGCGTCCGATCGGCGGCGGCCGAAATTCGAACGCGCAGTCTTGGCGCGCACGTGGGCGCGAGTGGACGAAGTGGCGGCGTTGACCGTTGTGGTGTTTGCCTCCTTTCGGACCAACTGCTCGATGTTTACAAGCATCTAATCCGTGAAATTTGTGTGTAATTGTGCGCTTTGCTTCAAAAAGAAAGCTGCTCTCCGACCTTGCAACGGCCAAAAATCAGTTTCAATCGAGCCTTCTGCCGGAAGGAGTAAAAGGGTTGTCAGCAGAGGAAGGTGGAAATGCCGCTCGATCGGCGCGCAAATCCTCGAAAACCGCTCGGTTGCTCTCCGCTTCGAAGGAAGTCCGACGGCGTCGAGCGGAACGCCGCCGGAGGCAAAGAAGCGGCCACTTCCCCCACTGGGGGGGAGATCGCCCGCTTTTATTCCCGCCCGAACCCTCCGAGCGGGGCGGCCGATGGGCGCGGACGGGAGGCGGGAGGGCAGGCGGCTGCGATCTCTCCGCTCACTCTCGTCGCCCGCCGCTCATGACTCGTGCGAGAGTGAGGTGAATTTCCTTCTTTAGTTCCTTCCCCTTTCGTTTCTTTCGTTGAGTGCTTCGCTCCGTACGGTAAGTTTTATTCGAAAAGAAGTATAACTGATCGAAGGTGAGACGAACAATTGGGTACAGACAACCGCCCACTTCCGGACGGGCGGGCGACCAGATTGTGCAGTGGACAGGGAGGGAGGGGGACGGGGGCATATTGTGTGACGAACGGGAGTCTCCTCCTCCACTGCGTTCAACAATCGGTGATTGAGACGACAATTGGGCTGCGCTTTCGGGCAACGGGCGCGAAATCACCGAAGAGGATCAAAAGACGACGACGGAGAGTGGACGGGGCGAGTGGGAAGTGGGGAAGAACGGGATCATTCCTTTCGTTCTTCAACCACCTCCCACTCGTCCCCGTCGAGAAGTGCTAAACAACGAACTAGGAAACAATTTCCGTGGTGATTACACTAAACAACAAACAGGACGGACGCCCGACAAGGAGCCGTTGGGGGGGGCGGGGGAGGCAAGAAGAGTGGAGAACTCGGGGCTCGTGAATGTCGTTCGGATGGCAAACGGCGCGCAAGAAGTGGAATGAGGGGCGAGAGGGGCGTCGTTGATAGCAAACGGTGGGGGAACACGTCTTTTGGGGCATTCGGGGCGGGATATCTTTCGAGGGGCGGGAGTCCTCGCTGCAGTCCAATCGATTCTTTTTATTCGAGAAGAAACTACTGCCGATTATTAGGCTTCTTTGACGAACCCGTGAGAGACAAAGAATATCGTGAACAAGTGGAAAAAATATGAAGAGATTACAGAAACCAATGATGACCAGACGGAGACGGGAGATGAGAGCGGGGGGTGAGGAGATGAACACGAAGAAGAAGTAAGTCCGAGAGTTGGAGTTTCGTTCAGGAAAATCGGAGAGACAAGAGAGATGGGCGGGAGGTTGAAAGAGCGTTCGCTTTCGGTCGTAACGGGGATCTGCCAATCGGGGGCGGGAGGCGAAGTGAACAACACGGCGCGCGCGAATCAAAGGCGGGGCGGGAGTTGGCCGTTGACTGAAACGAGTGGGGGGTGAACAGGCGGTTGTTTCTGTTCGGTGGACTCACAGGAGACGGGCACGAAGCCGGGCATCTGCTGCATCATGTACGGGTTGAATTGGGCGGCCGCCTGGTAGATGGGAATCCCGTGTGGGCAGGCCGTTCTTGTCGCCGCCGTGGCGCTTCCCGTTGGCCACTCCGTTCGGCGCGTTCGTCGCCTAAACACGCGGGATGAGTGGCCGAATTGAAGGTCGTTCGAGTCAAAAGCAGAAGGAATAAGTGGAGAGGACGACAATCTTCGAAGAGCTCTTCGCTGCTCTCCGGCAATCAACGGTTAGATCAAAAGGCGGCCGTTAGACACGAGGAGAAGCGAGGACATCAAAGCGGGTCCAACAAACGAAAGAAGTCGAGGCGGAGGCGGAATTAGGACGAGGCAAAGCGAGTGGTCGATTCAATTCAAGCCCAACCGACCCATCGGATCAAAGCGATTGACAGAGAGGCGGCAACGACAGAAAGAAGAAAACCGTTGAGCAAAGGCGTTGAAGAAGGCGGAAGACCCAAAGAAGCAAGCGGGGATCCATCGGATTAAAGCGGAGAACAATCCAGTGATCGATTGATCGAGACATTAATCAAGCTTTCTCGTCTGTTGATGTGCTCGTGCTCATCGTTCTCTCTACAGCTTTCTCCTTCGGTTAATGAACACGAGCACATCAACGGAGTGAACACAACAATGAAGCGTTGATCAAAAGCAGTCCTGAAGCACGAGATGACGGCGATCAAGCGAGAAGCTCCAATGGAAGGCCCCGGGTGGACGTGAACTACGGCAAAAGGCGGGGATTAGCGAGAAGAAGAAGACGGCGGAGAACCACGAAGCGGATCGGCGGCGACCATGAAAGGCGGAACTCAAATCAAACAGAAATGAAGCGGCGGAGTGTGCAGGCAGGCGGGAGTGAGTGAAGCCGACGGGTGGCCGTCGGAGTGCGGGAGGAAGAAGAAATCAAAAGAAAGAAGTCAAAACGACAATACCGCGGCGGCAATCAGCAGCTGGCTGTACTGGGCGGCGGTCATTTCGGCGGCCGACGTGACCGCCGTGGTCGTGGGGGCGGCGGCGGAGACGGCGGGCGGCAGCGGGGCGCCGTTCGCGGGCATCGGGAGGCCGTTCACGTTCGCCTTCTTCTCCTCGCCGCCCTCCTCGAAGCCGGCCGAGCGGGCGGACCGCTTGCGGCTGTCGGGCGTCTGGACGGCCGCCTGCTGCTGCTGGGCGGCCGCCACCGCCGCGGCCAGCGCGGCTTGCTGCTGCTGCTGGAGCACGAGCGAGGCGGCCAGCGGCGGCGACGTGGCTCCGGCGCCTCCGTAGAGTTGGGCGGCGGCCGCCGCTTGTTGCTGCAGCAGCTGGAGGACGGCGGCCGACGGTTGGGGTTGGGCGGCAGCGGCGGCGTTCAAAGCGGCAGCATTCGGGAGTCCGCCGACGGCTGCGGGCGCGGCGACGGACGTCGACTGTTGCTGTTGTTGAAGCAGTGCAAGTTGGCGCGCGACCAGTGGAGGCTGAAGGGATTAGAAGGCTCAAGCGGCTGTTGCACCAAATGAAGAGGTCGGAAGAAATCAGGAACCAAACGGACGAACCACAAAGTCGCAAACCAAACGATCACGCGGCGGCACGAAGCGGCGGGGCCGCAGCGAAAGAAGCCGCTTCTTTCGACTCGAATTTCTCACCGATTCGACGTCTCTTTTGCACGAAACTGCGCTCGCAGGCGGGTGTTGGAACGAAACGGGCGAGAAAGTGGGCGAAATGATCGAATGCGTGCCAAAATGTTAAGATTCCGCTCGAAAGACGGCAGGAAGCACTCGACTACGCACTACGAAGCGTTCGGGGAGCAGCTTTCGGTTGGGGGATGCCCGCCCTCTTCCACCACTCACTCGACACACGGACGGGACAACGACCACGACACCCTTCGCACTACGACAACGTTCAAAGACGGGGGAGTTAAACGAGCCCTGGGGAGTGCACTCCTTCACACCATTCGAGAAGCCCGGTGATTCGATCGTTTTGATCTCGGCTCCCCTCACATCAACCCACCCGCACACCCGCTCGTCTCTCGAGGAAGAAGTGGAGGAATGAAGGGACTCACCGTCTGCACTTGACTGTAGGGATCAGCACCGGCGAACGGGTAAATGGCGGTTAGCGGTGAGTAAAACGGGTAAGGCAGCGTGGGCATTAACGGTTGTTGTTGTTGCTGTTGCTGCTGGAAACAGAAGAGGCACTACTTGCACAGCGGAAGGAAGGGATCCCGCCACCGTCCGGGCAGTGCAAAGGCGACCGGGGAGGAAGCGGACGAGGGGGGACGTGCACGAAACACTCACCATCAGCTGCGCCAACTGCAGGTTGTTCTGGAGGCCGGCCTGGGGCATGATCTGGGCGCAGATCATGTTCTTCAAGGCCAGGTTGTTCTTCCCGTTCACGAGCAGCTGCTCCTTCTGCTGCGGTGTCGGGTGCATGTACTTGCATTTGGGGTTCTCGCGAGTGCAACGGCCCTGCAATCAGTTCCGTTCCATTGATCGTTTGATCGGTGCATTGGAATTGCAAGGTAGTTTTGCTCGATCGGCGCCTATTTCCGTCCACTTCCGCCCGCCGGCCGGCCGGCCGCCTGTTGCGGGAGATTTACGAACCGAAAGGCCGCCGGCTGGAGGCGGAGATTGATGGCTGGAGGACGTGAAAATTCGGCGGCTTTCGGGCGGCCGTCGCGTTTCGTTGGCGTCAAGCGGGCGGGCGGGCGGCGGGGAGGTGCGATGAATTTGCGCCCGGCGGCGATCAAACGGCCGCCGCCCGGTGGACCGCGAGCGTTTTGCGGACCGAAATAAACCGATTAGCCGGCCGGCCGCGACTCCCGCAGGTCGGCCGGGCGATCGAAACAAAAAGCGTCTGTCCCCTCGAGCAGTCCTTCCCGTCGGCCACGCTCTCGGATGACGACATTCGAGTGTTTTGATTGAGTGCTCTTCAAAAGGGCCTCCGGAATGCCCCCAATTCCCACGAGCATCAAGAAGAACGAAGAGGAGAGAGAGCAAGAGGAAAGAACGAAAGGCAGAACGAACCTTAATGGAATCGTAGCAAGCGGTCACGCGCCCGTTCTGGACGTCCACGTGCTGAAGAGGGCGGGGATGAAACGAGAGGAGTGGCCGGAAAGGACTCACAGCCGGCGGGTGGGCGAACTTGCAGTCGGCGTCCGAGCGGGAGCACTGGCCGCGCTGGAACTCGCGGCACACCTCCAGCTGCAGCCAGCGCGAGTCCTTCATCGTGAGCAGCTGGTTGACCATCTGGGCGCCGTTCAGGTTGCTCGAGGGCGCCGTCACGGTGGGCCCGACGATGCCGGTCGAGTTGGAGTTCTCGTCGAACATCTCGGGGAGGGCGGAGGGCGGCAAAGAGGAGGGGGAAGCGGTGGGTCGTGGGCGGCGGAAGCGACGGCGCGGGCGGCCGAGTCGACGGGCGGGCGGGCTGGAGGCGAGCGGAGGCGGCGAGGTCGAAAGCGTCGGCTGAAAGCGAAGAAGTGAGAAGCGTCCTCGGAGCCGCCCGCCTTCCATCGAAACGCTTAGCTGATCGCGAGTGCACGAACAAAGCGCGGCGGTCAATAATTTCGCGAATCGGGACGGCTTTCCTCGCGGCCCGCTCGCGGCTTCTTGTGTGCACTTTTCGATCACGAAACTCCGAGCAGCCCGAAAACCGCCCTCCTGTTTTTTGTTTGGCGTTCACGTGAGCCGCCGCCGTCGCCACGCGCCTGAGAGTTCGCAAACACGAGCCCGATCTGGCTGCGTAGTTTTTTGCGGATTTCCGGTCCGTTCGGCGTTACGAAAACGAGTGAACAAAAAGGACGCAAATCAAATCACGATATCCGAGCTTCCTTCCGCCGCTTCACGCAGCTTCGCGTTCGTGGACGTCGGCGTGTGACGACAGAAAAACGAAGAAGAGTTTCGTCTGATGGACACACGCAACGCGCGGTGATGCGTGGGATTAACGCGGACGCGATCGAAACGCGCAAAGGATGCGCGCAAATCGAAAACTCCTCCAAAAGCACCCCCTCTTCTTTTTGCGTCGTTTCTGATGAGGAAGCGCGGAGGACGCAAACTGGAGGGCTCGTTGAAAGCGATCTTTTTGGACGTCGCGGGCGGAAAGCGTCGTTCGCCGCGAGCGGCGTCGCGTGGCGAGTGGAACGATAAAACGAAAAGAATTCCGCTGCTTTCACTCGCCGGCGTTCCCTTCAAAGGGGGACGCTCGATTCCAATCATCGCCCTTCATTTCGACACCCTCGAATTGACGACTCCAATCCACGACTCGAATTCGAATTGGTTTCGTTCGACAAACGCGACGACCGGCGGGAGTAAAAAGCCGCCAAGTTCCGCGAGTGGAGCCCCCCGTCCCGCTTACTCACGCTCGCCGATCGGGCGGCCGGGCGCACGGACTGGAAGCGAGCGAGACCGGCCGGCGGGCGGGCGAGGCGGCCGGCGAACACAAAGCGATCCAAAATTCGTAATCAAAGAAGGGCGAATTGCCGCCTCGATGATTTCACTCGCCGCCGGCCCGGCCGTCTTCGAGCAAACCGGAATTTCGACGGAAGAACGCGAAGAATGGGCGGCCGAACCGTACGGTAACGAGCGGCAAACGTGCGGCGGACGAAGAGCCCGAAGGTTTGATCCGCGCGGCAAATCCCCGGTGCGCGTGATCCGCCGCTCGACCCAAAACAACGAGCGGGCGCTCCGTTGCGCCCTCCGGCCGCCGATCGCCATGCGGCAGGCGGGCGGGCGGGCGCGGGAGTTGCCGAAGCGAGACGAGTGCGGCGGATCGAGCGCAAACCGTCGGATTAGCGGTTCGGTCGCTGCCGCCCGCTCCAAACCGAAACGCGGGCAGCAGAGGCGGCCGAGCGGAATGAATCACTCGTTTCACAACTGCCCAGCAATAAACTTCGAAAATCGAGACAAAATTCATAAAAAGAAGATCGAAGTGAATCACCGAAAGGACCACGAGGAAAAAAGAAAACAAAAGTAATTGGCGGCAGCAGGAATTCCAAGGCGGGCAATCGCGAAGAAACGAGCGGCGGACGCGGACGGCGGAGAAGCGCGGCGGCGTCGCTGCCGATCAAACCGCCGCCTTCGCGTCGTGGAAGGTCATTCGATTGGTCCGCGCTCGCCGTCGCCGCCGTCCAATCGCCCGCACAATCAGCGCGAAGAGGCGAGTGGCGGCGATAAAGAAGACGCTCGATCGATCGATCGAGCAAGCGGCTGGAAGTCCCGACGAACACGAGCGAGGGCGCTCGTTCGTGCACGAGGAAATAAACAAAACGGGCGGAAATGAGAGCGGCCGGACGGCTCGATCGCCTCGCAATCGGAAGCGCGGGACTCGAATCCGAAGGCCGGGGCGGAAGGAAGCGGCAGACGGGCGAGGCGGGCGGGAGCGGCCGAAAGCATTCGTCAAGTTGGAGACGAACGAGCGGCCGCCGATTTCTCCGCAGTGTCCAGCGTCGCGGATGCCCATAAAACCGGCGAGTGGAGCGTCCCACGAGGGCCGCCCGAGCGTGTTTCGCGTCCCGCCCGCCCGCCTTCGTGTTTCGAGCGGCGAAATCAAAACGAGGCGAGCTTCCGCAATCTCCGATTAGGCGGCCCGATCGAAACTTCCTTCCGCCTTCCGCTTCGAGCCTCCTCGGATCGACGCGAGCGGATCGTTGGGGCGGTTTCCAGCGGCCCGCAACTTCCCGCAGCGACGAGCGGCCAGCGGGAGTGTCGAACCGAAAGGTCGCGTTTCGAACCAAACGCGCCGCCCGTCGATTCACCGGCCAGCCGGCGCGCCGGAGAATGCCGCCGGAATTCGTAAAGTTTCGCCGATTCATCCGATCGGCAGGCGGCCTCCGAGCAATCGGCGAGTTTTTTGTACGTTCACGCCCTTCGGCCGTCTTCGATCGCCCATTAATCGCCCCCTCGGCCCGTCCGATCCACTCGATTGTCTTCCGAGAGGCCGTTTGCAGACGAAAGAAGGCCGAGCGTTAAAAACAGCTGCACGAAGCGAGTCGGGATAAAAGGGAAGAGCTTGGACGAGAAGAGTTCGATCGAAGAAACACGTTCGAACGTCTTCCTGTCGCGGAGAAGAAAGCGGTCGTCTGGATTAACAAAAAGAACAAAATCGCCCTTCAACGCGGCGACGGCGCGACACGAAAAGCGACAACGCGCGTCGCCCTTCGTTCATTTCGCGTGGCGTCGCGCGATCGAACGAGCCGCAAAACATGGAAGAAGAAGAGAAGAAAAAAGAAGAAAGCATCCCCTTCGCTCCGCTCGTCGCCCGGTCGCTTCGCGTCGACGCCCGCAAGCCCCGCACACGCAAAGCCGCACGCCCAAAAGGACGAACACGAAGAAGCGCGGCGGCGGGCGGTCGAGGATCGCTCGCGATTCCGAAAGCAAGCGGCCCGCCGCCGCCGACTGGTTTTTCTGACGTGTCTCCGACGCTTCCCGCTCACGTCGCTCATAAAACTCGCGCTTATTGCTTCCGCGATCTCCCCTCCGCTCAACGGCAAGTTTTGTTCGAATTCTCTGCTTTCCGATTTGTAGTGGACGGCGAGGACAAACAGCCGAAAGAAGGGACGAGACCACTCGAAAGGAAGTCGACGGAATTCCTCGACGAGCGAACGAGTCGCGCTCTTCCGCAAAGAAAAAGAGAAAAAGAAACAAACGCGAATCGAGCGGAGCGGAACGGCCGCCGGACGGAAGTTCCAGCGAAAATCGGAGAAGAAAGACGACCGACGGACGGGTGGAGGCCCCCGAATTGACGTTTGGCTCCGAAAATAAACAAAAGGGCGAACCCGCCGGCTCGTCGCTCGATTTCGTTTGATTCTCGCCGCCGTTCGTCCACACGTGAGAAGCCGCGTGTCGCGCTCGACGGCCAATGGCCGCTTCGAGTGGATTTCCGCCGTCCACGCGGCCGCCCGCCAAGTGCCGCCGGCGGCCAACTTTCACGGACGAATGAGGACGCGCTTCGCGGAAATCCGCCGTCAAAAAGGTGCTCCGCCGGGCGGCCAAGTGCGTACGGTAAGCCGGCGAGGCCGTCGGAAGTCGCCGAATGCAATTTCCGTCGACTAATGAGCGAAAAGAAAACGGCGGTCTTTTGGGACTCATCTTCGGGAGGCCGTCGATGGCCTTCGGACAGCCGTGCGAGCGGTACGGTGCGACGATGAGAAGCCGAACGACTCGCGAGATCCGCCCGTTCGAACGATCGTTACGGTAAACGGGCCGAATTCCGCGGACTTTTGCGTCACGAATCCTCCAGAAATTCGAGCCAAGCGGGCGAAGAGGGCGGGCGGGCGGGTGGATGAAATCATCGACGAAGAGGGCGGCCGGTCACAGGACTTCGTGCACAAACACGAGAACGAGCCGAAAGGTCCGGCCGGCCGGCCGAAGTGGGGCCCTAAAAACATCTCGAGAAGGGCGCCCGCCGGCGGCGAGAACAATCGATCGGCGGGAGGAAACACGCGGAATAAGGCGCGCCGTTGTTCAGCCGGCCGGCGGCGGGCGGCTTTGTGATCGGCGCCCCCGACGGCCAACTGCCGGCGGCCATCCGCCCCAATCGGCCCGCTGACCATGATCGCAAGGGGCCCTTTTCGTAACGAGCCGCCCTTTCGATCGATCATCGCCGCCGGCCGCCGCCCAAACGCCCTCATAATTCGGTCGAATAAAAGGGCGGCATCAACCGAAGATGCTCACTTTGACTACTCGCCTTCCAGGAAGAGGCGAGGAGTGTGTCCGCAAAATGCAAATCGGCGTGTCGCGAATGCCCGATTCGGAGCGCGGACTTATCAAACGGCGCACGGATTGACACGATCGCCCCAACTTCGGCGGGCAGATGGCCGAAGACGCGCCGCCCCGTCCGGCTTTCGGCCGCCTCGCCTCGTCGGTCGGTCACGCTCGTAAAACGGAACGGATGGCCGCGAGTGAGCGGGCGGAGCGGCGCGTTTAACGACGTTTTCGTCCACTTTACTCCCCGCAACACAAACACCCGCCCGGCCGCTCGATCGTGTTCTCCCTCGACATGATAAGCACTCGAGTACTCGCCCATGACCTCCGGTTGCCCCACCTCCCACTACGAACGAACCCCGAAGAGCTTCCTGCTCATCCCGCTTGCAATCAACGGGGCCGCGCACTTCGGGTCGTAAAGCCGGTCCGTTTACGGGCCTTTACGAGACCAAACGGCGATGCGCGCGTTCCCCCGAGGACGTGGGCGAACAATGAGCGCGCGGATCCAATCGACGGGCCGAGTGGAACGTCCGATTAGGCCGGGAAAAAGGACGCGAATGAGGAGGCGAGCGGTCTGTTGACGTCGACGATCTTCGGCAATGCCGGCCGCTTTGTTTAATTTGGGGCCGTCGGTCGGAGGCCGTGCCAATCGCAATTACGAGCGGACGGACCGCCCGGAGGCCAACGGTCGCGGCCACTCGACGGTCGGGCCGCTACGGTAGGCGAGCTGGAAGAGTCGCGGCGGCCAAACGAACGTCGATTTCGAAATGAAGTCGGCAGGAAGGAAAAAACCGCTGCCCAACCGACCGCCGAATCCCGACGGAACGACGACCGTTGGGCGGCGGCGGCGGCAGGAGCGGCGGATTACCCGGCCGCACTGCCCGCACGAACGGGGCGAATTGATGGCCGGCCGGCCGGTCGCCCGAATGCAAAGCGGCGGCGTCCAAATCGGGCGACGGAACTCGCCGAACCGCCGAGGTTGACGACCGGCCGACGAGAACATCCGACGGCCGGCCGGAAGGGCGCACCGCAAATTGCGATCAATCCCCCCGCCCGGAGATCTCGAGACGAAGAAGGGACGGCGCGGCGGACGTCTTTCGGTCGCGCGATGTCAACGGCCGCCGGAAGGGCGCTCGGAATCCACTCGGCCGCCGCCCGAATCGCGTCTTCCGAAACAAAAAAGCAATCGGCGGACGGGCGGCCGCTCCGAGTCGTCCATCTTGCCATCGGGGAGGGCGGCCGCGGGGTTTCGGTACGTGTTAGTTGGCCGGCGGGCGGGGATGGCGGCTTCGAACCCGATTCTAACCCAATTTCCCGTCCGCAACCCTCGGGGACCGCCGGACTATCAGCCACGCAAGGCGCCCTTCCGGACGACCCGACCGGCCGCCATCGGCCTCTTCCCCACTAATTCATTTTCATTTGCAGGCCGCCGGTCGATTGGACCGTCCGGCGGCCGCAAGTGGTCGCGAGTCGGTGGGGGGAACACGTCAGAGGTCGGGCAGGACAAAGCGGAGGGCGCGCGGCACAGATGCACGTCAATCGGCGCGAAGATTGAGCGCCCATCCGCCCATTGACACCCGCCGCTCGGCCCCCAACAATCTCATCTCCATTTGCGGGGCGTTTCGAAACTCGATTTGATGAATTCGGCCGTCGGTTTCCACTCATCCCGCCCGGCGGCCACTCGAGGCGGCGAGGCGCGCGCGGGAGATTGAAAGTGTGACAAGCGAGGAGGGCGCGGATTGACAAGCGATCCACGGCCGCTGATTCCCCAGACTGCCCGCCAGAAGTGAGAGAAAAAAGAAGGCGAGGAGGAGTGAAGGCCAATCATCCCTCCGCGATGGCCGACTTCTCGATTGCGGCCACTCAAAAGGAGAGATGTACTGTACGAATGGAAGGGGAAATTGGACCCTCCACTGCCTCCTCTCGACTGTTTTTTGATCGCGGGACGAAAGGTCGACTGGCGGCGGCGTTCGACCGCCCGAATGCCCCAACGGAAGGCAGACGGCCGAAGCGAGGGGATTTGCATCCGTTTGTCGATGGACACTTGCGAATTCGCCCGACGACCTCCAAACGACGGCAGGGTGGAGTGATTCGGGCGGTCGATCGAACGAAAAGTCCGCCGGCTTTCTGCACTCGAAAGCCGCGACGAGGAGGAGGCCGATGGAAATGAGCGGCGCCGAAGCGGAGGGCCGGCCGGGTTAACAATCGAGTCGAAATGAATGCATTTCGAAAGAGGCCGTTGATTCCCGGCCGCCTTCTGCAACGAGCGGCCGAGCGGGCAGGCGGGGCGGCGGGGGGAAGTCGGCGGACATCGACACGCGATGAAGCGGCCGGCGGACATCCGCGAAACCGTTTGGCTCCGCGCGCGCTCCATTTCGACTTTTGCGTCGACCTCCGCCCTTTGAGCAAACAAGCCGGCAGACGGGAGGAGGAAGAAAGCGAGGGGATTGACGTGATTTCTGCCCTCCGTTCCCAGCAATCGACCGCCAGTTCGGCCGTCGAAGGACCGACTGCTCGGGTTTCCAATCGAAGGCGGGGCGGCCGCGAATTCGCAGCCGGCCGCTCGTTTCGCTAATGACGACAAATGGGCTTTCCCAAGAGCGTCGGCGGAAGCTCCGAGCGGGTGGGGGAAAGCGGCGAGTAATTCGCCCAAATGGAAGCCGCCTCCGATCGGCGAGGAAAAAACGCCTGAACGTCGGCAACAAATGGGTTTCTTGATGCGATCGCGCGCAAGAGCGAAAGCAGATGCCCCCTTCGTTGCGCATTAGCGTCCTATTTGGCAAATTCCCCGCCCATCCCTCGCGTACGGTAGCCGGCGGCAATTGCAAATGAATGGAATCGAGAGGAACGAGCAGGAGCCGGGCGGGCGGGGCGCGTTTAGTGCGGCCAATTGGACCGCCGACGGAATTGCGGCGGCCGGCGGAGTGAAAAATGAGTTCGATCCTCCGCGAAGGTCACGACTAACGACTCCCGGCCGAGGAATTGGCCCCAATTTGGCCGCCGTTCTCATGCATTCGCAATTCGAGCAGACGTTGCTGTTGATCACAACGGAAGGAGAAGAATTGTGAATACGAAATGCAGAGAGAAGGAGGACGGTACGAAGCGAAGCGACAAAGGAATGCACGAAAGGAAGCGGAAGAAACGATCGCGAGAAGGCGGCGAGATCAAAAAGTTCGCTGCGAACCGGCCGGCCGCCAATTCTTCCGCTCGTCGTGGCCGCGGATGGGCGCATCATCTCGCGCCCTTCTCCCCCGCCCGCAGACATCTCGGCCCAAACTGCCCATTGTCCGCCATTCCGGCCGCCTCGCTCCCGCAATTCCACCCGCCGGCAGAGCGGGAAGAAGACGCCGCTTTTTCTTCGCTCCCGGCCGCCGTCTTCTCGTTTACAAACCGGGAGGCCGGTCGGTTGGCCTGCGGCGCGCGGACGGCCGACGTCTTCGACTCATGACCTCCGGAAGGCGGGCGGAATTCCGGTCAGCGGAGCAAGCGAGGGCGGGGATCACGTTCGAACAAACACGTTAGGTAAGAGCTTTTTACAGTGTCGATTATGGTCTTCAAGCTTTTGCACGTGAAGAGATTTGCATGGAAGAATGGAAGAGACGGAATGCGGGCCGAATTCAACGGCAGGCCATTCGAAGGACTCGCTCCTCGACTGACCGGACGCTCTTTCCTGCTGACCGCCGATGATCGCTCGGCTTTCCTCGCCCTGATGTTCGTTCCCCGTCGTGCCGCTCGCGTTCGGTCAGAACGAGACCGCCGTGGAGAAGATCTGCAAGTACGACCGGGAGCCGAGCGAGTTCCGTGTCTGGTGGTGAGTTTTCGATCGATCCAAGCGGTCTTTCATCTCGCTTGTTTGCAGGGACGACCTGCCCGAACTGATCAAGTGGCCGGCCGTGTACGTCTCTTCTCTTTCTTCCACTCCGTAACATCCTTTCTTTGCAGGCTGTTCGTGTGCTTCTGCCTGTTCGCCTCGTTGATCTGGACGTGCGTGATCCTGCCCTGCAACCACTTCGCCCCGACTGCCCACCAGCCGGCCGAGCCGACGGTCGTTCGCGTCCGCTCGCGCCACTTCTCTTCCTCTCACTGATTACCGGAAGGAATAAACAGGAGAGAGAAGCTTCGCGAGATCGTTCGGAACGGAAAGGAAGCCTTCGGAATGCGGGTAATCGTTTTTCGGCAAGACCAACTGTTTTCTTTCGGCTCTCTCCGGATTGACGGATGCGCGGCCCGATCGGAGGTGCGAAGCGAGCGGCCGGCCGACTGATGAGTGTTGCCCGTTGACACGCCCGCGCCGCCGACTTCTGACGGCCGCTCGAAGTGCGGGTCGGTCCGTAAATCCGTCGGGCGGCCCGTCGAACGGGCAAAAGAAAAGAAGCGCTCCTTGCGATGATTAACGGGCGTTTATGATGACTGCAGGCTGCTCGCTTAATTTATGTCTTCATTACCCTTCGAGGAGTTCTTTCTTCGCTTTGTTCACTCGAAGGTCCACTCGTGGAGCTCCGGACTGCTCGAGTCGATCGCCACCGCGCGGTTTGTTTGCTCGCCGTCCGCCGATTTGCGCATTTCGACCCCCGAATGGCGGGGGGATTAGCCGCGCGGACAGCTGTTCTTCTCACAACTTCCTCATTCTTTCCGTCTCGCTCCTTCCGGTAATCGAATCAACCGCCCAACATACGAGAGGATGATCCACTCGCCGGCTTCCAGCTGCTTTCTTTCTTTATGATCTCCCGGATCACTCGTCTTCTTTCCGTTGTGTTCGCACGTGTTTCTCGTTCGGAGCGGCCGGCGAATGCGGGAGTCGATGGCCACCAGGCGGCGGCCGGCTTGTTTGTTCGCGTCGATCGATCGATTGCGGCCGCTCGCCGTCGGCTACTCGTGTTTCGGCCGCTCACTCATCGCATCTGCTCGCGATTAAACCGGCCATTGACTCTTGATGGCCAAGCGGTGATGTTTGTGCAGCCCCCGCCCGCCCGCCCGCCTTCCGATCGCTCCCGTCCGCCCGAATTCCCACCCGAAATGCCGATCGGGCGTGTTTGTTCAAGCGGTTTCCTCTCCGCGCCCATTTGCCCTCTCCGCGAGTGGTCAATCGGCCACTTTTGTCTCCGGCTCCCGAACACGCAGTTGATTTTTACGACCGCTTGGAGTGTGGGAACCGGCGGATGACCGCATTCCCACTAATCGGTCGCAATGATAAGCCGCTCCACAGCGAAGAGATTCTTTCTTTGATCCACGAGTGAGGGGCGGCTTCTTTCGTGTTCGAATGGCGAAAAGAAACATTCGGCGGGCGGCGAGCGGGAAGAAGGTGTTCGCGGAAACGACCTGGGCGTTCTCCAATCGTAAACCAATTAACCTCGTGGTCGTTTGCGCGCCTTCCGCCGCCCCGAATGGCTGCAGGAGGCGTTCGGCAGAAGGCGGCATCTTTCGTGTGTTCGTTTAAGGAATGCGCAGTTAGAGAGAAGGCTCGGTGCTTGATCCTCTGTACCTACCTCTCAACGTTTTCAAAAGAAAATTGGCCTCGTTGTTGGCCGCGGCCGACAATCTTGCGGATTTTACCGCTCGTTTTTTACGATCGGCGGCCGAAAGAACGGGACGCGCTTTTATGATTTCTTCGTGGGCTAATTGCCGAAAGCCGCGGCCATTCGCCCGTCCCGGCCGCCGGTCGTTCGCCTTTTGAGCTGCTGGAACGGCCGGCCGAAGCTTCGAGGTAATTGGCCGCGTGCTCGGCTCGGCTCGGCGATCCTCGTGTCCGATTGCAACAAATCGCCGTCCATTCAGCAGCGATCCCTCCCGCATTCATCGAACACCTGCACGTGGCCGCAATTACTCCGCTCTTTGATTGTTTCGACGAGCAGGCGGATGGACCGGGCGAGTGGATTCATTCGTCTCGCTTGATCGTACTCCCTTCCCCTCCCCTCACTGCTTCTTTTGGTTCGAATTCTCGCCCGATGACTCCCGTCCAGCACGCGCATTCGATTGCTGACTCACGCGCAAAACAGGCGAAGAAGGAGGCGGCGGTTTTGATTCACGCGTTCGCCTCAAACTGCGCGGTCGGCCGTCCACTCCTCAAGCGGAGATGATCGGAGGCAACTGGCGGACGGACGGCGCCCTCCTTTCAGCCGAAGGCCCGCGGGCAACCGCCTCCTTTTGTGCACTTGACAGCGAGAAGTGGGCGGCGGAGTGTTTTGGCATTCGGGGCGAGCGGCCGTCGCGTTCAACGGGGCGCTCGCTCGGCGGATCGGCGCGCGTTTCCCAGCGATCATTCACTCCTGGACCCGCCGTTTCGCTTGTTTTGCTCCCCGCGATTTCGATCGGCGAACAAAGCGGCCAGTTCGCTCGAGATTTCGATCGCTTCTCGCTCGCTCGCTTTTGTTCGAAGCGGTCGGGACGGTCGGCCTCGTGGATCGTCCGCCTTCTTTCCCGTTCGCAAGTGTTCCATCAATCTCGCTGCACCCGGCGACCCTCACGAGTGTCCGCAATCGATCAACGGCGGCTGGAAGTTTTGGGGATTGCGGGCGAAAAGAAGTGAGTTTCGGCGCCCGCGCACAGTTCGCGCACTCGAGCGATGGCGGGCGAGTGGATTGTTTCCGCTTGATTTTATCGCGTCCATTTCCGTCCGATCGGCGCCCGCTCGATTGTTGCGGAAATGCGGCGAGCGATCGCCCACTTTCGAATTTCGCGCCCCCGACGGCCTTGGAGACGAGCGGGAGCAATTGGATCGAATGGACTTGTTGCCCGACCGAGTTGATTGCCTTCTGCGGGGGGCGGAAGTGCCCTCCTCTCTCGAGGGTGTGCCTCTTTGTGTTCCGGGAGGCGCCAAGTTGGGAGCAGCTTCTTTGTGGGGGCGAACGAGCTGGATGGAGGGCGCCCGTCGGTCGTTCTGCTCGTCGAATGGAGCGTGTGCTCATTTCCTCTCTCCTGGGTTGATTACTGTGCTTTATGAAGAGGATTCCCACGACTTTCCGCTCGTTTGCTCGCCGCTTTCGCGCAAACCGACCAAACGCGAACACCTGCTCTCGATCCTTCCGCCCGCCCGTGACCCCCGCGCCGGCCGCTCGTTGCACAAGCGGGCGGCTCCTCTTCGGCCCGTTCAAAGAGCGACAATTACGCGCTCATAAGCCGCCCGTTTGGCGCTTCAAATTGCCCCTTTCGTCTTTTGATCACGGGCCGCAATCTCCGAACAGGGCGACGAGCGGGCTTCCGCTTTGCCGTTGATCACGGGCGAGAGGTCGTTCGACAGGGCGGCAATTTGTTTTTCTTCTTTTATTCGATCCGTTCCCTCTCCTTCATCGACACGCGGGCGACGAGCGGAAGACGTCGTCAACGGGGGGCCGTCCGTCCAGATGCGAGCGAGCGGCGAGATTTCCGCAATTCGTTTCTGCCGCACGGCAGCTGCGGACGAGGACGCCCGCCGCTCTCGTGGCTTCCGCCCCGCCTTGCCGCAATCACGTCCGTCGACTTCCGCTCGCTTTGGATCGATTGTCCCGCTTCTGGCCGCCGCGGGCGCCTTCCGGCTTCCCGCAGTCACGCACAAAAGCCGACTGTGTGGCCACTTTGATCGGCGCCGCCTTGCGCGAAGCCGCGCTGAAAGGCGAGAGCGAAGGCGGCCTGCTGGCTGTGATTTGTGGACTCGAGGAAGCGAGGAACGTGGGAGCGCCGACCTCGTCCGGCGGCCAACTGTTCTCTGTTGCGCGCAAAATGTTTTGTTCGGCCATTTGTTGCCGGGCGAAACGAAGGGCGCGGAATTCACTTTGCGGCCCCTCCTTAGACCCCAATTTTCCGCATTCTTTGGGCGGCTGTTTAGAACCGCCGAACTGAAAACAAAAGGAGTCCCGGGCGACGCAGGAAAGGCGGCGGTTTGCCGTGCGCGTCACGCGTCCCGGATCGCCGTTTCGTTTTTCTCCGGTTTGCTAATTGCTCCCGACTTTCACGCCTCTCGCTGCCGTTCCGGTGGAACGTCGAGATAAACGCGCGAGATCCTCGTTCTGCGATGTTCGCGCACGTTTATTTTTCTCCCAACTGTCTTTGTGCGGGCAAAAAACGACTCGCGCGCGCCCCACGCAGTCGTTTTCCTCCAACTTTCTCACCGCACGTTCTTTCGACGCCCGCCTTGTGGACTCGCCGCCTGTCTTTTGATCCACGAGCTCGGCGAAAGTGAGCGAGGAGAATGCGCGGCCGTCCCAAAAGGGAAAACGGAGTCATTAGACGGCGAGGTCGCCTTCCTTTTCGGCCCGCCGCCGCCTTTTGCCGCATTTCCGCGTGGATCTCGGCGGCCCGACCGTCACGGATCGCCTCTTTTGTTTCGGCCGAGGCGACAACAACTCGCCTGTTATTTTCCTGCCATTTGTGGAGGGCGAGTGTCACGAATCTCGCGCAGCCGTTCGGCTCCTCGTCAAGCGTCTTGTTCGGCGCCCATCTGCCGAGCGAACAGACGGCGGCGGCCGGCGGAAGTCTGTTGCGCCAAATTGCGGCTGACGAGTGGCGCCGGAGATCATGAATTCGAGAGGAGGGGGAGCCGAGTGGGCGGAAGAAGGGGATCGATCCCGCGTCTAATTGGCCGCCTGTTTATGGACCCCTTCTTTCCTCCTTCTGTCCACTTGTGCGCAAGAGATCGGGTCGTTCGGATTTCGCTTAACGGCCGCCCGTCTTCTCTGATTTACGCCAAATTCGAACGAGAAGCGGGCGTTCGACCGAAAGCAGTGGCCGGTGACCTCACGCGGTCGATGGGCGATTAGTGGGCGGGCAGCAAGCAGGGGATTCAGCTCGCCATTCCATCGATCACGCCGACCGCAACTTCCGCCGTCGCCGCCGAGAGCGCGGCGAATCGCCCGCGTCCAAACTCTCGCCCTTGAGCGTCCCGACCGGCGCTTTCGATCTTATCGACGCGCGGCACGCGTCGGGCGATTTACCGTCGCCCCCACTCGCTCCATCAATAACCGCCCAAAAGGAGCAATAAAAAAGCACACCTCATCGTCGCCGTCGAGCGGATTCCAGCGAGCTCAGCGGGAGGCCGACGCGCGGGCGGAGGTCAATGGCCGGCCGGCCGCTCGGCGTGTTCCTCGCTTGTTACGAGATCTGCGCGATAATTGGGAGTGAAAGGATTGATGTTCGATTTGAATCCACCTTTGCCGACTGCCCGCTTGTCGATCGACGGCATTGATCGGGAATCGATTGACCGGTCGGACAGGCAGCCGGATTGCCGCTCTTTCCGCTTATTTCGCTCCAATCAAAACAAACAAACTGGTTTGATTGGCGGCCGCAATCCCGCCCCGCTCGCCCGCTCTCGTCTTCAAATCTCAAGGCCGACGGGGAGTTTAAAATAGAAAGCTGAACGTCTTCCCACTTGTTTGAGCGAAGTGACCACTCACTCGACGGGGGCAATATCGGCGTCCATCTGTTCTCCTTTGTCTTGTTTTCCACGCAATCCACGTGCACGAGAACTCTTCTTACGACTAATTGTGTTCGTCTTGAGGGTCGGGGATTGAGTGGAAATTAATTGTCGTTCGAGATCCCGCCCGAAGGACGAGTGCGGCCTCGTCGCGCGCCCCCCAAGCGGACGAATCGGCACGCGAAGTTCCGCCTTTTGACTTTTCGCTGGACCGCAACGGCCGCCATTCCGCCGAGCTTCCTGATCGCCCCATTCGGGCGGCTCTTCGCCCCGTTCCCACGTCATTAGAGGCGGCCGGCCGGCCGGCTACCGATGCCGCCGCCCGTGTGTTTGCTTTGGGTTGGAGCGGCTAATAACCGCAGGAAACTTCCGACCAGCCGACCGCTTCGAAATGATCGCCGAATCCCGACGGCCATCTGGACGGCGGCTCTCATTAGCCGCCGGGGCGGCACTTGCGAAGAGAAGTGAGCGGACGGGCGGAATGTTCTTCGGGGGCCAAACCGCTCACTTTCATCCCCCGCATGCCGCTCGCTTATTGTTCCTGCGGCCGCCTCGTTTGGCCAATCGACCGGAAGCGGCCGCTCGTCGTCCCCGGCCAGTCGTTTTTATTCGACGGCGAATTATGCGGGCAGCCATTCGGATGGTCACTTTTGTCCCCCGCTCGCCCCGACGGACGGCACGTGGGAGCGTCGAGATCTCCCGCTTTGATTTCGCCTCCTTTTGGACAAACGGCCAAGTTTTTTGCTCGAATGCTCGAATTTCGCTCCTCCTCGTCCCCTCCGCCTTTTCTCTCGTTGGATCGAACTGGAACCTCCTTCCCGAATGCCCTCCGGCGGCCCGCTTTTTAATTTCCGTTATGAATGCGGGGGCGCGAGGGCACGGCCTCTTCAACCACACGTGCGGGAGCAGAGAGGGGCGGAGAGTTTGGATCACTCGTTTCGGCCGACGGTTTCAATTCGAGTTCGACGGGCCGTCGCTCGTTTGTCGTTCGGCTTTCCGCCGGCCATTCGCTTCGGCCTCAACGGCCGGCCGAAGCAAACGGGTGTCGATCGGCGGGGGCTCAACGTGCAAATCCCCGAGCTTCCCGTCGATTTGCCTTTGAGCTCAACAGCAGAAGGCGAGAGTTGTGCATCGGGTGAGTGGTCAGCGGCGTGCTTGGAGGTCGTACCAGTCGAGTGGACATGACACCCGAATGAATTCTGATGTGTTTTTCCGCCCCCAAGTGCAATTGGATGCCCACTTGACGGCGGGCGGCAGTCGGCGGCAACTCGGCCGCCGTTCTCGCCGCCTTCCGCGGCACGAAACGTGAGCTCCGGGCGGAATATTAAACGTCGTTTTCGAGTGGATTCGCCGAAGGCGTGCGGGAATATCGGGGGCGCGGCGGTGAACGACGAAGAAAATCGAATTCGTCGTCCAGTGCCTACAATATTCTTCTTCTTTCTTCTTGCTTCTTCTTTCCGTCTGTTTGTCGCTCTCCGTAATCGACGGGCGAGATGAACGACGGGCGAGAACGAAGCTAATTGCCAGCCGTCCGGCCTCCCGGAGCCGCGGGGATCAAGCGCTCAAGTGCGCGTCGATTTGCCGCTTCCGCTCGACCGCTCCACCCGAAAAACACTTTCGATTCGGGAGGCGGCGGCCGAGCGAGCGGCCACTCCTTTCATTTGCGGCGGCCCGGCGGCGAACTTCGGCCGCCCGATCGTCGCCCTCTTTAATTAAAAAGCGGAAGTCGCGCCGTCCGAGTCGCTAAGTAATGGGCTGGAATTTCCGGAGGGCGCGCGCGACTCGCTCGCTTTGCCATTCGAAGCGGCCGGAGCGGGCGGCGGAAAGCGAGAGTCAAGAAGCCCGCGGGCGGCTCGCCGCTTTTGTTTGGTCGAGTGATTAGCGGGTTCACTCGCCCGCCCGTTTTCGGTTGAAACCGAACTGAAACGGCGAAGGAGGGTCGGCGGTAAGTGAGGATTACGAGAAGTTCACAGAGAAACTGCTCGATCTCGAACAGCCCGGCCCTCCTCGCCGAACACACTTGATGGCCATCCGATCCACGCGATTGCGTCTTTGCCGAACGTCTTCCTCAAACTGCGCCCTCGATGCCGAAAGGCCGAGCGGAAGAATCCGCGCGCCTCTTTTGTTCGGCCGTTTAATCCGCGCGACGGCAAAGGCGAAAGCCGCACGCGTCTCGCTTATGATCGCCGATCCCCCTGTTTGGCCGACCGGCCGGGTCAACGGGCGTGTTTTACGGGTGTACCTGCTTTCATCCAACATTCGGCTTCACCCACCGCTCATTCATTCGTTCGCTGTTGTTCCAATTAGTGGGCAGAAGTGAGCGCTTGCACTCGAAATCCGCCACGTTCGCTCGAAAAGCAACTTGCGGACGGGCGGGCGGCCACTCCTCTTTGTTCGGCGCCCCACTCGTCCGCGCGACTTCTCGAGGGCCATCGGCGGTGTTTCCGCCTCGACTCCGCCCACCACTTCGCCGTTTAATCGTCACTTCGACTCGGCGACTCTCGAGCGGCCGCGAGTTGAGCGACGCGTTCCGCCGGCCGGCCGCCGTTGGAGCGGGCGGGTGTTTTCGAATGCGCGAAGTGAGTGGACGGCGGACGTCCGGAACTCGACCGGTCAGTCGTTGCATTTGGAAGCACTCCTGCTCTCCCTCTTCTCTTTGGAGATGTTCGGGGGCAATCGAGCGCGTAATTCGCGGTCGTCCGGCCGATCCACTCGATCATCCCGGCGACGGTCATCCCGCGGGTTTACGCAACGCGCGTGTCCGCGAACAAACGCGGATTGATTGATTCCCGCACGAGAGGGGCGGGCGGGCGGTCATCTTAACACCCCGCAATAATCCCCGCACCTTCCGGCCGACCGACCGCCGATTTACGACCTTGTCACTCGCCGTCCGCCCGCCGGCTGCTGTTTGCTGTCGATTGTTTTTTGTGGACGTTAATCCCCGCACTTCCGGCCTTTTGTTCTCACTTGCGGGCACACGAGCTGTCGAGCGAGCATTCGACTGTCCCTCGAATCTCCTCCCGTCCGTCCATTCGTGTCGACTTTCGATTCCTCCCGCTCCTTCGAGCTCCGCTTTCATCTTCGCGTGTTTCGAACCAACTGGCCGCGAAATGAGAATCCGCTCGATTTCAGCTCGAAATGACCGCTCGGCGCCGTCCACTCCTCCTGCCGTCGCCGCCTTCTTATTGGTTTCGGCCGCTCGCGCGTCAATCAAGTACAACCAGCGGACCTTTCTGGCCGTCAAGTGAGTGGACGTCCCCCTCATCGCAACTCAACCGCCCGTTTAGAGCGATCAACATCGTGGATCCGACGAAAGCGGGCTTCAGGGTCGTTTTGAGAGACGATTTCTTGAAGGAGCACATGTCGCCCAATCTTCTTCCAACGCTCTACGTGACCGCAATTCCGCTGAAGAGCAACGAGAACACCGTCAGCAAGGTCTTCTACCCGGACAACGTCTCCGAGGACAAACAAGTGAGCAGAGAAACGGAGGAAATTACGCCTATTCATCCGATTTGCGTAGATCACAATCAGCGAACTGCGAGAACGCTCTTGGTACTACCTTTGCGTCGGGTTAACAAAAGGTTTCGGTGTTCTGAATAGAACGTTCTATCTTTATTTATAGAGTGGGAGAACTTCAATCGACACAACGAAACGACCGGGACGGACTGCCGCATCCATCGGACGCTCGACCGCTTCGGCAAGGGCGCCGAGTCGACGCTCACGGACATCGACGCCGCCGACGTCTCCGCTCAAATGTTCACGTTCCGCGTGCGCTCGGCCGCCGACTTTCCGATTCGGTTCGTTCGATCGATCGCCTCGTTCATTCGCCGTCTGTTCAGGCTGACGGCCTCGCTGCAGAGCGGAGAGGTGGCCGCTCCGCCCGCCCAGGTGTTCCAAGTGAGCGAGCCGACTGAGCTGGAGATCGTCTTCCCCTTCCTGCGGCAAGACAAGAACTACGGCCGTCTGTGCATCCTCGAGGAGCCGCTCGTCTCCGGCTTCACGGCCATGGGCCGGCAGATCTCCGGCCTCTCGCTCTTCAACTGCTACTTCAGTGGGTCCCACGAAGAACAAGCAAAAGAATCGATGCTCGTTTTCAGAAGGCCTCAAAACGAAGGACTACGAGCTCTCGGTCTCCGTCTCGGAAGCATCGCCGTACGTTCGAAGCGGGACAAGCGCTCCAACCGCCTCTTCTGCCCTGCTGTGGACGATGCTGGTCGTGCTAACAAGCGGCCTCCTTTCGCTCAGATGATCCACAAAAAGAATCCTCGCATTTGTGCCCCGTTTTGAACTACCGGTGCTCTCGATTGAACCCTCTCTTTCTGCAATAGTCGAATTCATTCGAGATTCTCGTCGTTTTCCAGGTGTAGATTCCGCTTTTTTCCTTTGCGTTCATCACTTCGAAGATCTTTCATTTTCCCAGACTGCCGTTTACCCGCTCTCTAATTCTTCTCTATTCTTCTGGTACACTCCTAAATCATGACTGTTCGCGTAATCAAAGCAATAAAAAGTTCACAGTAATTGAGGAAGAGAAGTGGGCGTGCTGACCGGTCGTCAATTGGTGGGAGAAAGGGCGGGTAAGTGATCCAATTCACTCCGCTCGTCTGGGGGTCAAGAGCAATCCCGTTATTCTTTCCGCACACCTCCATTCGCTCACTCACTCACTCGACGGCTGTTTGAAGTGCCGAGTGCCCGCGGGCGGTGGGAACGGCGATCTGAAGGGTTTTCCGCCCGCCGGCCCGCCGAACGGAAGAAAGTGGAGGGCGGCGGGTGAAAGTGACCTCAATTGCGTTCGATTGCGCCCGGCGGACGGTAAGCGATCCGCTCGCCCACTTCCTCCTGCCGCCGCCCTCCGGCAGCCGCCGATCGTCGCCGTCTTTTCTTCGTTTTTTGCGTTCGGTCGGCTGGGGCGGTTTCGATCGGCGCGCGGGCGGGCGGCAAGCGGTGTGAATTTCCGGTTCGGGGGACGTGCGCGAAGCCAAACAGACGAAAGTTCTCGGCTTTTAATGCGCCTGTTTTCGATTCCTCGAGGAGCATTCCAAGACGTCGCGTCGATGATGCTTGCTTTTGGCAACAATGCGTGGCTGACCTCTTTACTTTGTGGTCAGAGCTTTGTGACGTCCATTATTGCTTCAAAGACAAAAGACGAATGCGACCGAAAATGCATTTTAAGCTAGGCTTTTCAACCTAGCCGCTTCAATCGGTTTCGAGTGAAACCGGTGATTGTTTTCGCATTTCGCTCGATTTCGTTTTCGTCTGGCGCGCGTGCACCTTCCGCCGGTTTGCAACTCGAAATTGTGCGCTAAACGGAAGAAGGCGGGGTTCGCGAGTGTAATTGTTCGGTCGGTTAATGAACGGGGTCGGAGTGTTTTCGTCGTCGATCGCTTGATTGCCGAGAGATTGAAATTCCCTCGAATTACTTGATAGATTTTCCGTTTGGTCGTGATAACCAGCGATTCCCTTCAATCAACCCCATCGCTTCTTGCAGCGGGATGGACAAGGCGGCGCGGATCAAGCAGGCGCTGGGCGTGTTGCTGTTGGCCCTCGTCCTGCGGAAGGTGTGGATCGGGCACGAGGCGATGAAGGTGGTCGGCAACTGCAAGTCGCAAGTGGCCACTCACCTCATGGTTCGTTCTTCATTCAAGGCTCTTCTTTACACTCTTCCGTCTTCAGTTGAACAGCACCGCCTTCCAAAAGGCCGCCGCCGAAATGTCGGTGGAGGAGCCGTCGCTTGTTTTGATTCTGAACAAGCACGCCCTCAACATGACGCTCAACTGGCTCTGCAACACGCAGGAGATGCCGGACGTCCACCGCCGCTCGCTGATCGTTACGCTGGACTCCGAAGCGGACGTACAGCTGGAGCGGCGGTGGCCGGCGGTCCGCCGTCTTCACTGGCCCGTCGAGTGCTTGCAGGTGGGTTCACTCTGACGTTTGTTTGCGCAACGAGGGAATGCAGGACCCGTTCAACTATGGCGACGGGAAGTACCAACTGTTCTACTTGTTCCGCTCCAATTTGGCCCGTGCCTTTCTTGAGTTGAATCGCCCCTTCTGGATGATCCAACAGGTGAGTGCGCCCTTGACTCCCGCTTTCAATCGATCTTTTAGGACACGTTCTGGAGGAAGAGCTTGCTGTCGCTCGAACTGGACGACGAGACGTACGCAAGAGACGACGTGATTTTCGACCGAGCGGCCGAGACGGCGGGCTCCCTCATTGCGGGCGGCTACTACCTCGCCAAACCGACCGAGCGAGCGCGCAACTTCTTCCGCAAACTGTCCGACGACTTGGAATGGGTACTGCCTTTGCTTTCGTCTGCTAAACACCCGCTTGCGTTCAGTTCTACGCACCAGACAACACGTACATGACGGCGCTATGTGCAAAAGAAGATCTTGCGACTTGCGGTCAGATTCCGTTCAGGTCCGAGTGGATAAAGAAACGAGTGAATACAGCGTTGGTTTAGTGCAATCACGAACTGGATCTGGCTGCACGAACCGTCCCGCTTTCGTTCGCACGACGTGCCCATGCTCGTGCAGTTCGACGGCGACACGAAGCTGGGCGGCAAGCTGGCCAAAATGCGCGCCCTCGGCTTCTACTTCCTCGAGCAGGATGGGCACACGTGCAAGCAGAAGGCCGTTTCTGTGAGCACCAGGAGATATCCGTTCTTTCATCTCCTCGGATTGCAGAGAGCGCAGGCCCGCGTGCTCAAGTGGGCGGGGATGAGCGGCAGTTTGGACGCGGCGGAGGTCCGCTCGTACTCCCACCTCCAGTTCGGCTTCTACCAGGCGATCATCGACCAGCTGTACAAGTGGCGACCGACCGAATGGCTCCTGAACAACGTCATCTTCCCCTACGCGCACTACTTTATGGTCACCACTTTGATCGCGCTCTCGCCCCGTTCTCGTGTTTTCCAACTCGGGTCTCATTCCGAACAAGACAGATTGTTCTCCAATCTTTGTTTCGACAGCGATAAACCACATACGATAGATTTATTTCGAGAACAAACCAGATTTACAGAAGACTTGAAGCGGATGAATAGAAGCTGATTGAGTGAGTGAGTGGTCGTTCATCATGTGCTTGAGAGAAGAGGGATTAATTATATGACTGTCGTTGTACATTTAATTAGGGTGAGTGAACGCGGTCAGATTCCTGGAAGCTTGACGGCTTAGCGACTACTCATGGCTGACTGTGACGTCCACAGCGTCGCGTTTCCCTTGGAGGAAGTAAGTCGAACAGATGCCCTTGCCCTGGAAGTCGCGAATTCATTAGTTGAGTGGATTCTTGGCTCGCCTTGATCTCGACCTCGCCGCGGAGTTCGGTGAGGAACTCGGGATAGAAGCGGTCGAGGCCCTCCTTGAACTGCTGGCTGACTTGAATGCGCTCGGGCAGGCCGGTGGACTCCATCCGACTGGCCGTGTTCACGGTGTCGCCGAAGAGGCAGTAGCGGGGCGCCGTGAGGCCGACCACCTGCAAGCGGGCGAGCGGTGAGCGCCGACCGGCCGTCCACTCACCCCGGCGGCCACCGTGCCCGTGTGTAGCCCCACGCGAATCCGAATGCGCTCCGTCTTGCGGTGCGGGACGGCGAAGTCCTTCAGGAACTGCAAAGAAGAAGCGAGTAGTTGGGTAAAGCGCTCGGCGGCACGCACGTGCATAATCTCCAGCGACATGTCCGAAAGGTTCATCAGGTGGCGCGTCCCGTTCTCCTGCGGGATGCCCGAGACGACCTGAAAAAGACGGGCTGCTTGAAAGACCTCCATTGCTGTCTGCTCACCAAATAGGCGTCCCCGATGGTCTCCACCTTGTAGCAGCCGTGCTTGCCGATGATGTCGTCAAAGCCGGTGTACCTGCGGAGAAGAAGATGCTTTAAAGCCCTCTATCCCCCCCACCTACACGGTGTTGAGCATGGTGACCACCTCGAAGGGCGTGGACGTGGAGCAGATGGTCGTGAAGCCGACGATGTCGCTGAAGAAGACGGAGGCCTGCTTGAACATCTTCGGCGGCACCGCGCGGCCCATCTTCAGCTCGTTGGCCACGTACCTGCAAGCGGCGGTGAGTGGGCGGGCGGCGGGCGACGCACCCGGGCAGCAGCTGGCTGAGCAGCTTGTCCGCGCGCTGGTTCGCCTCCTCCAGCATGCCCGTGCGCTCTTGCACGAGTTTCTCCAGGTTGTTCGCATAGTTCTCCATCATCCTGCAATCTGCATTCATCCCTGACTGCTCCCCTCACACGCACCTCATCATCTGGTCGACGAGACTGCCCTTCACTTTCAGGTAGTTCTCCGTGTTCAGGCGGACGCGCCGAATGGACGGGCGGATCTCCGGGTTGCTCGACCAGCAGTCCAACAGCAAAGCCGCGATGTCCGGGTGCACTTTGGAGCGGTCTTGGATGGACGGCTTGTAGGTCTTCGAGCCCTCCTTCAGGTAGTCCGCCAGCTCTGAGCAACTCCAGTGATCATCCCTCCATTTGCTTGCGGGCACTCACCCTTGTTCGAGTTGAACATCCCGCCCGCAGAGATGGATTCGGGGAAGGGGAGTGCTTGGAAGAGGATCTCGTAGATAACAATGCCTGCAAGAGAGATTAAAGAAGAAAAACCGAGCTGTACGAACCAAGCGCGTATATGTCGCCGGATTGGCGACGATTCGCCGTCTGCTTCACCCAACGCTGATCCATCCCGCGGCGCCGATTGTGCTCGCGGTTCTGGAGCAGCTCTGGCGGAGAATAAAGAACGCCTGAACTCGTTTACATCACTCTATTCTCCCACTCTGTGTGCTCACTAGTCGCCTGGAGAGCCCCACTCTTCTCCTCGTCGCCGTGAAGCGTCTCCTTCGTGATCGCGCCCTGCTTCTCCCAACGTTCCAACGGGTTTGCAATGCCTAACAAGACACCAAATGCTTCAATGCCTTTCCCCTTCGGCTGCTCACCGTAATCCGTCAGCTTGACAAGCCAGCTGCAACAGTGGATGATTGAAAGGAGGTCGTGCTCGACTCACTTTCGGTCGATCAAACAGCACCACGGAGTGAGCGAACCGTGATAGCCGATGCTGGACAAGTGGAGGTATTCCAATCCCAAGGTGATGTCACGAATAAACGCAGCGTGGAACTTGGTGTCGAGCATCATGTCCTGGTTATAGATGACGTCCTGCAAGCAAAGATTTGATCGGAAAGAATGGAGGAGTGGCTACTTGGACTGTCCCACGAGAGCAGAACTTCCAGAGGATCAACATCTCGTCCTTTTCGTTGAAGGACATGCCGAGGAACGGGTTGAGGTTGTCGTGGATCATTTGCTTCATTTGAGTGAGCAGCTGGAGATCGTCGCGATTGAAGGAGATCGGCCGTCGCTGCGGGTACATGTGAAAGGAGGCGTGTGTGTTCGTCCCGATGATCGCGTGGTGCTTGGCGAACGTCGACATGTTGCTCAGCTTCGTTCGAGTACTCCCGATCGAGAGCTGAACGATAAAACGAATAGACGAATGCAGTCCTCATTGTTCACTGACCATCGACTTGATCTCGTCCGCACTCACGATGCGCATGTCGTCGCGGAAGATGCGCCACGAGTTCCTCGCCAACGCGCGGTTCTCCCTGCAGAAAGAAGGAGTGAACGGCGGGATGCCCCAGTGTTTCTTACAGAACGCGCAGAAGGATGAACACTCCGAGGACGACGAGCACGAGGGCCAACGCCTAGAATTCCCATTATGATCATGAACGTGTAGTCGCAGCGTTCGTTTCGGAAGCCACAAGCCGGCTCATCGGCCGGCATCTTGCCGTCCAGCGAGGGCCAGAAGCCGGTCAGGAGGTCCGTCAGTTTCTGCACACAACCGTTGCGCATTGATTGCTTCCTCTTACTTACGAGGTCCATGCAGCCGCTTTTGTTGGCGAGGCCGTCGCATTTTGTGACTTGGAAGGGCTTCATTTCGACCATCTTCATCACCTCGTCCCGGTTGGGCGCCACGTAGAAGGCTAGCAAGACGGGCGAGTGGGGGAAGCCTCCTTGCGGCACGAACCCGCGTAGACGGCCGCCCGTTCGGCCAGATCGTCCATGACGACGGTGCCCGACGAGATGCCCTCGGCGCTCACCAGTCCGGGGAACTCCAGCCGCCGCATTTTGTTCCACAGGAAGAGGCCGTCCGTCGTCACGTTCAGCTCGCCCGTCTCGTTGATCGCCCGGGTGACCGCGATCGCGTACAGCTTCAGCGCGTCGTACAGGTGGATGTAACCGTAGATGTTCGCCTTCGATGCTTTGCAATCATTCCCTCTTCTCTTCGGTCTACTCACCAAGTTCAGTTGATCAACGGAGAGTCCATTTGCTTCCAGTCGCTCGCGGAACGGAGTGAGGAGCGCGTTGTCGAAGCCGTTCACGTCGTCGATCTGCAGCTCCTTCTCTTTACAGCCCCTTTTTCTCCGCACTCACAATGATGACGTTGGAGAAGTCGTCCTTCACGTTCTGGAGCGTTTGGCCGTCGGTTCCGATCCAGGGCGACGCGTCCTTCGATTCAGCTTGCAGCCAGGGAAGAATGTAGACGAAATCGTGTTCCTTCATGCCGGCTTGACGGGCCGCACTCATGAACTCCTTGGTCATTTCGCGGGTTGCAGAGAACAGGCAGATGATGACTGAAAGAAGGAGGAGGAGGAATGAGTGTGAACAGGGCCACTCACTTCTCGCCGAGTTCTTGATCTCCTGCATCAATCCAGTGCCGAGCATCGCCTTTGCGTCCGCGAACTCGTCAAACATGTATTTCTTCACTACGTTGATCGAATTCTTGTGGAAGACGTCCTCGAACGCGATCACTCGATCGAAGGCCATCGTTCCCCGCATTCGTCACAATGGCCACCTGCAAGAAGTGGGTGAGTTAGAGGATGGAAATGCAAAGAACGCACTCGTTTCCATCCGTAGTGCTGGAGGATTCGAGTACGAGGCCAACGCAAGAGAGTTGGTGGTGCGGAGGGACACGCGGGCGAGCGTCTTGTAGATCGTTTTGTCGCTGAAGGCGGTGCTCGAAGCCATGTAGCCGACGATCGGGATGTTCCAAAAGGACGCCATTTTGGCCACGGCGTCCAGCTCGGCGTTGCACTGCAATCAGAAGGAGGTCTGCCGGCTCTTTTGTGTTTCTCTTACGTAAGGACCAATGAAGACCTTCACGTTCTGCTGATAGTACATGTCCGCTGCCACCGCCACGCCTTCGAAGCTCTCGCCGCAGCCCATTTGGGAGATCACACTGCAAACGACCGGAGGGATCGAAAGGAATTGACAGAAGGACGTACTCGACGTCGAACTTGTCGTTCAGGATCCCCTCTCGCCACAACTCCCGACGACACACTTCGAGCACAGCTTCCGCCTTGGGCATCACGTTGACCGCCCCGATGTGCCCCACTTTCTGCAAGGAGGATGCTTGAAGGAGTTTGTTGTGAGGGGAACGAACAATGCGGACAGCCGTGGCGGGATCCCCGAGGCAGGATAGCAGGAAGAGGAGCAGCAGCAAGCGGCACATCTCGACGACCGACAGCAAGCGAATGAGCGCATTCCGCCGGCTCGGCGATCGCGAAGCGGGCGAGTCGCGGGGCGGCGTTTAATTTGGCAAATGGCCGACGAATCCGCTTCGATCGGCGGGGATTTGTCTCGGCCGTCGCTCAAGACGGAAGTGTTTCGTCCGTTCAATATTGAAATGAATTCTGCGGATGGTTCGGATCGACGACAGAAGCCGCTTGTCTCGCTTCCTAATCCCCGCTTCTTGAACGCCCACCGGTCGAGTGGCAGTCGGTTTATTTCGAAAGGGGGCGATTCATTAGCGAGAAAGCGGCCGAATCCGCTCAGTAGGAGGGCACGTTGTCGACGGCGGGCCGCGTGACCATCAGTTGGGCCTGCTGCTGCTCGGGCACCTCCAGCGTGCTGATCGTCGGGCGGCGCGGCGTGAGCAGTTCGGAGAGGTCGTGCGTGGAGGTGCGCGTGCGGTCGGCCGGCGGGAAGTCGGTTTCGTCCAGCGGGTCGGGCACGAACGGTCTGCAAACAGTGGGCGTTCATTCGGCGAGCTCAACGGACTTCAATGCGTTTTTCAGCGTTCGGATTCGTTTATTCCGCATTTTCCGGCTACAACAAACAGAAACAAGTGGATGAAAGGCCTAAGAGACGTGAAAAACGCATTGAGGTTTTTGAGCGGCTAGCCGGGGTTTCTTTCCAGCCTCTGCTCTATTCTATGGGGTTGTAAGAAGCAGCAAGATCGACGTGTGACCTGTAGACGGCGTGTTGGGCGCGCAGGGGCTCGGGCGACGTCACATCGACCGGCTCGGGGGCCAACGAGCCGCGCGAGAGCGCGTCGTCGTGCTCGACGATTCGATGCGCGTGCGGCTTTTCCAGGAGCGTCTCTTGGAGCGGTGAAGGCACGAATTTCTCTGCAGCGGAGCGGATTGGAACGAACGGTCAACGGAAGACACTCGTGCGTTCACTCCAACCGAATCCTGATTGTTTGTTTATTCCCAAACGTCCGCACACACAACGAAGCAATTCGCACAACACACGGCACAGACGGCGGGCAGAAGTGAGATGGAAGAAGGGAAATTCGAACTAAGACGACCGGGACGGGCAGAACGAAGCGGTGAGGGGCGTATGGCAGTAAGTCGTGTGAATGAGGGTTGGCAGCAAAGGAAAGGAAAGAAACTACCGATTATTCGTTCAATTAAACGGGCAAGAAGCACTCGAAAGAAGGAGGGGACGGCAAGAACGCACAACCGAACGGTGGATTGCAGAAAGAAGAAGGAGGAAGCGGAAAGAGACTGCAAACAGCGGAGAGGATTCAAGTGCGTGTTCGGGTTTCTCGCTCTTCACGATCCAAATTGGAGCGCGAATGGGAGCCGCGCTCCATGCGCTCCACCCGCTCCACCTCCACGTCCTCCAGCTCGGAGCCGAGCGAGGAGCCGTCGCCGTACTCAATCTCCTCCTTGAAGGACTCCTCAAACAGCTCCTCCTCGTGGAAGGACGAGCGCCGCGGCTGGACTGCAAGTCGTTTGGAGTCACCGGCCTCATCGTAATGACTATCCCCACCGAAGCCGAAGCCGCGCCGGGCGCCGTCGTCGTCGGCTTGGCGGATGGTGCGATAGCCGCTGTGCATTTCTGCAACGAGAAGAGGGATGAGGAGGGAAGGTGCACATGTTAGTGGGTGATTGGGGGTTCTTTCTTTGTTTCGTTCATAGGGGAGTGCATTCCACACAGGGAAGAGTACACACCGCCCCTCTCGGACCGCTTGCTCATCGATTGATTAATCATCCCGCCGCATTCACGAACAAAACGGGCGGTTCGGAGCGACCGCCCGCGTTGTAATTTCGCCCGCCATAAACCGCGGAGTGTAATCGGCGAGAGGGGGGACTCGTGGAAGTGAAAGGAAGTCGGAAACACGCCCAACGCCGCCCGTTCGGCACTTCACGATTCGTGAGCATCGGCAAACAATCCGAGGGTGTCGTTTGAGTTAGGAAGAGGAAAGAGAACACGGCGGAGAACTCACCTTTCTTCTGCTTCCGCTTCCGTCGAGCGCACAAGTACCAGAGCAGCGAGAGCAGGGCGAGCAGCAGCAGGAGGCCGAGCAGGAGAAACAGGAGCAACAGCCTGCAAACACGACCGTCAATCCACGTACTCTTTCGAACGACCGACCAGAGCGGGATGCCGGCGGCTTCGGGCACGCAGCAGACGCGGCCGCAGCACTCGAGGCTCGTGTCGCAGCGGAACTCGTAGCGCTCGTTGCGGCCCTGGACGCCCGGCTCCTCGAAGATGCAGAGGTGGAAGTCGCGGTCGTAGCCCTGGTAGAGGATGCCCGTCGACTGGTCCTGCGCGAGGATTTCGATCCCGTCCCCCGTGAGGGCCATCTCGCCTGAAAGGACGGCCGGTGAGCGACTGGAGCGGTTGCTGGAGCGGTGGAGGCGCCCGTTGTTCTCGCGGAACTCCGCGACGGAAATCCGACGGTTCCGCGCGCGGAAGAAAGCGTGGGCGCGCGAACAAATTGGATCTCCGGGCGACCGAAAATGGAGCAGCGGAAGAGCGGAAGCCGCGCAGGAGCCTCGTCGAAAACAATGCACGACGGGCGAAATGATCACGAAACGTCTGCGCGCGAAACACCCGCGCGCGGTTTCGAACGAGAAGCGGCGAACCGCAAACGCTTCCCGACCAAAAAGAAAAGGCGGAAGGCGGCCGGTGGACGGGCGAACGAAAGGAAAACCGCGCGCAATCGAACGACGTCGCCGCGCGGACGTGAAGGCCGAACGGAAGAACGCAACAACAAAAAACAAAAAGCGGAAATGAATGCGCGCGGATGACTCGACGTCGTCAACCCCAACGGAATTTCGTGGATTCTCATTTGCCGATCGGCGGGCCTCGTTTTCTTCGAGTTGAAAGAAGCGAGCCGCCGGCCAACCGCCCGACTTCACTCGTGCGCCCCCCGTTGTCAACGACGAAAAATCGAAACGGTTCGGGCGGGCGGCGGAATTCCTGTTTTCTGCTTCCTCCAAATGGGTTTCAATCAAACACATTTCGATTAAATACGGGCTCTGTGTAACGACTGCCGCCCGCCCGCCGCCCCGCCGCGTCCTCTCGCGCTTCTTGTCGCCGCCTCGTCGACCGCCGCGCATCCGAAAGGTTCGGGAACACGCAACGACGAGGGGGCAGTGGAGTGAATGGCGGGCGGGATGTCCAACGCGGGGGATCGGCGGAATAATGTTTGTGGATTACCATTAGCTTTCACACGCCGACCACGGCGAGTAATCGAATCAACGTGTTACGCGGTCCGTGGGCGGGCGGACGACAAACGAGCAGAAAAGAAGCGAATTTCGCCGATCGATCGCGAACAAAAGCGGTGAATTCACGCCTCGAATCAAAAGGGGGTAGAAGAGTCACCTTCCTAAAGGGCTTTTTTACAACGAACGGTCGAATGCTTGAATAGACGGGCGAACACGGGAAATGTCAAGAGGTTTTAATCGCTCTGCCATCGATTGCAACACGGGTGAATACAAACACGAAATGCAAAGTGGAGGACCGTTTGAACTGGCGGGGACGCGACCCACTCACTGCGGGCCGATCCACGAGGTCGTCCCCCGCTCGTCCCCTCGAGCACTTATCCCCCGCTTCGTCTTAATGTACGTACAAGAGGGAAGGAGGGCGGTGAAACGAGACCGGCGGCCGCTCGCCACTCACCGCGATCGAGAGCGCCCCCGGCCGCCTCGCGCACCCGACCGCCAACCTGCTTCTTGTTTCCTCCCTCCCTCCCCACCCTCTTCCACTCACTCACTGCTATTCGTGCTCTGGAATATCCGCCGGCTGTCCGAGTGACGGTCGGCGGCCCCCCGCAGTGCGGGCGGAAGTCGCGCGCTTTTCGCGGATTTTTCCGACGGCACTCAAATCGAATGACGAATCGAATTGAATCGATTCAAAGGTCGCGTTACTCACTTCCATCGGAGGTAGTCGTGCATTTAGTTTATTTGTACACACACGACTGGTGGGGCGAAATCAAAATAATGCAACAATAAGAAGGGGGAGGGGGGAGTTGAGCAAACAGCAACGAAATGGACGACTATTTTACAGAAATGAGGAGAAAGAAGGAGGCTTTGGGAAGCGGTGGGCAGTTAGGGGCACACGTAAGTAGAAACAAACAAATAGGAAGAACCGTAACGAAAGAGTGGACGAATGTGTGGGACGGAAGTGAGGGGAGACCGAAGAGATGAACGCTCATGATTTGTGGGCGACCTAAACATACGATCGGCAGCACCGAGATCGTCGGCGGAAAGAATGCGAGGCGGACGGAAAGACCGGCGGACACACGAGCGGCGGGCGACCGCGCGGCTTCAAGCGGCCAGGGCGGCGAACCAACCCAACACGACGAGGGCGGAGACGAGCGGCAGCGCGTGGGCGCCGGTGGACGGCGAGGCGTTGCAGTAGTTGCCGGTGCACACGCAGATCTTCTCCGAGAGGCCCACACTCGTCGTGAAGACCATGCACTCGTTCGGTTTCGGCTGCTCGGGCTCCAGCAGCTTCATGCAGTAACGACGTTCCCGGCCGCCTGAACAACCGCCGTCAATCCCCTCCTTTCTTCCAGCGAGCACTCACTTGTGAGGTCGACCGCCTTCACGCAGTACCGTCCAGCACACGTCTTCGAGCAGATGCCCTCGCTCGCGGTGCAGTAGAGGCAGGTCGAGGTGTCTGCAAACAAGAGAACGAGGGAATGGAAGAGGAAGGCCGGAAAAAGGCGAACCTTTGTCCGAAATGACGCGAATCTCGCGCGACTCCGAGTGCTCGAAGAGGACGATCCAGGCGGCGATCGCGAAGGCGATGCTGATGAACGAGCGGTTCGGGTGCAGCAGCATGGCTCTTCGGTCGGCTGTTTGCTGAAAGCAGCCCGTCAATCGACTCCTTAAATTAACCGAACGGAAAATACCCGCCGCGGAACACGAGTTGCAAGTGCAGGCGGCGGGCAGTCGGCGGCGCGGACCGCCTTCCAGCGGGCGGCCGGCGAGCGGCGGGCGGGAGGCAAGTGGGTGAATCATCGCGTGAGCTCCTCGAAAATACGGAGGTCCAACAATCGAGCGTGCGAGCGGAAGGTGGTCACTTGTTTTCGATAAGAATCCCTGGGAAAATGACTCCAGCCGGCCCCGTTTGGAATCTCCAGGCGGCGCCCCGTGTTTGCGTAATGAGTACGAATGCAAATCGAATGAGTGAGTCAGCCGCCAGCGAGCGAGCGGAAGATCGGGAACGGAGTCGAAGATCAGAGGGTGACAAAACGGTTTCCATCGATGCGAAAGCGCTCGCACAAACGTTTGAATCGACAGTCAATGGCGAGCTTTTATACGCCTAATCACAACCCGCAATCGCCTCGAGAATCCGAAGAACCCAACGGCCGAACAGAATCTTCGCGAATTCCGATCATTTTCGAATCAAATCGACGTCGAAACGCGTCATTCGCGTGCATCGCGAATGATCTGCCCGCTCATGAATGCGAAGAATGCGGGCAACACGAGGAATTGTGGCCACAAATCACGCAGCAAGCCGCGAATAAACAGAGCAGGACAGGGATCAAAGCAAAACGAATTCACACCTCGGAAAGCGGAAGCAAGCGGCCATAATCGACCGTCAATTAGCGAACAGGAATCGGTGGAAGCGGCCGGCCGGCCACCATTGCCTTCCGAGCGCCACAAAAATCGCATAAGCCGAGCGGTCGGGCGGCCGGCGAGCGGTTCGGGTCGGCGTAGCGGCGGGCGGAATTCCGACGGAAGGCGGCGGCGGGCGGCGGGAGGACCGGCGCATGGGAAAATCGCGAGTGATCAAACGCCGATGGACGACGCGAGGATGACGTGATGGTCGTCTGTCGGTGGGCGAGTGAACGTGGACTATCAGACGGCCGAGACACTCGCAAGAAAAGGAGACGGATGGCCGTCGCTCTCTGCCACCGACGCGTCATCCCCCCAAAAAAGCGGCCGAAAGAGCGAAAGCGGGCGCGGAAGGTGCAAAGAGCGGGTCGGAATGCGTGGCCGCATTCCGAAACGATGCGCTCGTCCGGCCACTCCTTCGTCGAACACAAACACTCGCCATTCGTAAGGGAATGCTCTTACCAGTCCGAAGCTGCTGCGATCGAAGATGACCGCGAGGATTTCCACCACCCAAAAACACCTGGTCGCTGTCCAAACACCCGCTCTCTTTGCGGAGCGGCGTGTTTGCGGAGAGCGGAAGTCGAACGCCAAAAAGAAGCTCCAAGTTTGTCATGGGAACACGCGGAGAAATCCGGACAGCAACAGCAAAAGCGAACAAACCGCCGCCCGAAAGGTTCGCTTGTCGCGCACTTCCGAACGGCCGCGCGATTTCGAAATTTCCGTGAATTGCGGTGCGCGAACGCAAACAGAAGACGGCGGGCGGGCGTGCGGGCGGCGGGATTACGAGCAGACCGGCCGGCCGTCTAATCAAATCATGCGTTCGCTGCGGGGATGCGGGCGGGCGGGCGGACGGGAGGGCGACGAACCCGCCGATCGATGCAGCCGACCTTGACGGACGCGCAAAGTTCTCGCGTGTAAGCGGGCAAACGATTGCTTGCAAAAGAAACGGATTCCTCCGTCTCGCACCTCGCCCTCCGCCGCTCACCTCGCGTGGAATGAACACGTTGGATTCGCGGAGGGCGACGGACGGAATGTTTTATTCCACTCGCCGCCCGCTTCCTCGTCGTTCACGACCCGAAAGACGGGCGGGCGGCGGCCACAAGTGACCATAAAATCGACCGGATTTTCGCTCGACCGCACGCCGAACTGCGAGCCGAACTGCCGGTTTGGGGCGACGGGCGGCGGCCGAAAAGATCGGGGCGGCACGAGCGCCCCTCCGACCACCTTGTACGGGCACTCGCCGCTCGATTGCGAGACAAAGATAAGCGGCCGGTTCGCCCACGTAACGCCGTCCGGCTTCCCATTGAAACGACGGAGAGTTCGTGACCGTTGGCCCTCGAACTGGGCGATAAGAATTCGTAAAAATGGCGGGAAGTTCGCAACGAATTGCAACGATCATTTGTTTGATTTGAGGGTTTATTGCAAATAGATAGACGGGAAACAAACAATCGTCACTCGTAGGCTGGTAGAAGAGGAAAGGATCAACGCCCAACTGTACGGGAATCCTCGAGGTTCTCGCTCAACGCCGCCTTTCGGAGCTGCGATCTCGGCGGTGGCTAAACGGAGAGAACAAGCGACTAATTGGAAGAATGAAAGGGACTCACTAATCGCTGCGATCGTCCCGCCGACTCCTTTTCCGGTGGTCAGAGTCCCGCGAGCGCGAGCGGCGGCGTTTGGAGTCGCGCTCCCTCGAGCGATCTCGCGAGCGGTCGTGCGAACGATCCCGATAGCGGCCGCGATCCCTCGAGCGCGATCTCGACCGAGAGCGGCGGTCGCGCTTGGAGGAGCGTTGGGAGGAGCGGTAGGAGTCGTTGCGGTCGCTCAGTTGGCCCTCGTCGAAGTTCTCCATCTGCTCGTCCACCTTCTCGATCAGCAGACGGCGGTGGTCGGCCAGCTTCTGCTCGATATTGGGCGCGTGTTGGCCCTCAAGCTCGTCCTGGTAGCGGACCATCTTGAGCTCGACCTCCCGCAGCAGCCGGCGCCGTTCCTCTTCGTGGGCGGTGGGCAGGACGGAGGTCGAGTGCGAGTCCCCGTTGCGCCCCTCGCTGTCCCGCCGCCCGTCCGAATGGCCGTCGTTGTGCGGACGGTCGCTCGTCTCGGGCACGTCCCGCTCCCACTTGCTCGTAAATTGATCCAGCGTGTTCTGAACACAAGGGATTGGTCTTCATCCTCTCTGCAGCTCGCTCACTTGATTCCAAGCGGTTTCATAGGGCGAGTTGGACGCGGCGGGCGGCTGGGAGGGTCCTTGATCCATGGGGATGCCGTCGATGTCGTCCTCCTCGTTCGTCGCATTCAGAGGCACCCCGTCCAAATCCTCGTCGTCGCTGTCATTCGCTTGATTCGGCTGCAAACGGGCGTGATTGCTCGAGCATTCAGAGGAGGAACCCACTTTGATGAGGCCAAGGAAGATGTTCTGCGACTTGATAAGAATGTCGCGCGGATAGATCGCGTTGTCCTCCCACATCCGGAAGCAGAGCATGACCCGTTGGCGAAATTGTTCCGCCTTGATTCGACTCTCGATGGTCTCCAGCGTGCGGTTCAGCGACTCGAAGATGCGTTCGAGGTTTTCTTGGAAGAAGGAGCGGAAGAAGAAGACGTCTTTCACCCGAACGCCGCAATTCGCGAGAATGTCGCTCACGAGGTAGAAGAGGGCAATCTGAACGAAGCATGAGCAATAAAGAGGAGGATTTCCACCTACCTTCTTGTGCAAGAGTGCCTCCTTGTCGTCCAGCGCGTCGTAGATGGCATCGACGATCGCCTTGGCACAGTCCGCGTGCTCCACGCACCAGAGCATCGCGTCGCCGATGGAGTGCTTTTCGGGCGTGATGTCCCGAAGGAGAGCTTGCAGATGGTCGCGATCGGCACGAGCGAGCACTCCTCGTTTGCGGGGCTCTTCGTCCTCGTTCGACCCCCCACTGTGCCGTCGGGAACGCTTCTGGAAGCGAATGGGCATGGCTAACAGAAGGTGGAGGAAGAATGAACCCGATCGCCGGTCGGACTGCGCGACGACTCGCGCGAAAGTCGGGCTTGCCGCGCCTTCTGCGGCACGAAGGTCCGCGCGTACAACTGCGGCGGCATCCCGTTGCTACATAGCGAGTGCGGCGGCGGCTCCCACCAGGATCCTCCCTCGAACATCCGGAAACGCTCCAGCCGCCACTCCTTGCGGTCCTCTCCGTTCAGGATGGAAAACAGCCTCCAGCGGTAGTAGACATGCGTCGGGTGGTTGTTATCGAACAGGAATCTGCAAGCACCCACTCGTCACAACAAGGGAGGAGAACGAGGTCCTACCGGTAGAGGGGATTCATTCGTTCCTGCTCCATGATGAGCGCCTCGAACATCGGACCCTCGCGAATCAGGAACTCGATCACGCGGTGGATGAGGACGAGGAGCGGCCTGCAAACGGCATCACTCACTAGACGCCCTCCAATCGAGTGGGATCAAAGGAGGTGGGCGAAAGAACGAGTGGAAACAAAGAAAACGGAGGAATAGGGGGGCGCTCGTCTCGTTGCGGTCCGCACGGCCGGCCGCCTCGTGGAACTTCCGAACGCACCTTTCCGTTGGAATAACAACACGCACAATAGCGTTCGCGAGCATCTGGAGAGCATTCCGGTTAGACGTGGAAAACGGGAGGCAGGAGAACGAAAAGGAGAGCGGAGGAAGAAAACGGTTACCGTCCGACTGCTCGGCGGCCGCCTACCTTCTTGAAGTCGTCGGCCATCTGCGGAGGGAGCGGGCGGCCCAATTGGGGGAAGCTGCTTGTGCTTCTCGAGGAAGGCGCGCAGATCGCTCGGCTGCGGGCGGGCGTTGAAGGGAAGGCCGGACGGCGGATCGGGGAGCATCAACTCGCGCAGTGCTTGGGGCACAAAGAAGGGCTGCAAGCACATGGGTAAGAAGGAAAAAATGCGGGAAGAACTGACAGCTGGCGGCACGGCGACCGGCCGGGCCCACGCGCAGCGGATCTGCGAGCCGCGGATGTCAACGCCGTTCATCACGGCCATCGCGCGCTCCGCGTCCGTTCGGCTCATGTACGCCACAAAGCCGCTCAGCAAGCCGCCCTTCCGCACGTCATCCTCCCCGCGCGGGTAGAGGATCTTCGCCGAGGCGAGCGGGCCGAAACTTCCAAATGTCTCGTACAGGTCCTTCATTTCGATCTGCAACCAGAAAAACGATAAAAAACTATTGATAGCTGAGAACTCACAGTAGGAGACAGGCTTGAATAGGTAGAGGTTGGTCGTGTGCGGATCGTCCGCGTACTCGCCCGAGCCCAGCCGGTAGGGATTGTCCAGCGAGGGCGCTAGCCGGTCGATTGCCTCCGTGTCATCGCCGAACTTCTGCTTCAGCTGCTCGCGGAGACCCCGCCGCTCTTGTCGCATCTCCTGCATTCTGCAAGGGGAAGGGATGAAGAGAAAGATGGATGGCACCGTCACTCACTGCTTCAGCTCCTGCTTGAAAGCCTCTAGATTCGACTTGGAATCCTTCTTGGAGCCCGGCTTAGGAGGTCGATTGACCGGGACGGCGGGCTTCTCGCTGACCGCAGCGGACGGCGCCTGACCGCCCAGTTGGATCGCGGAGGCGATTTTTTTCTGCTGCGCTTCGAGCATGATCTTCCGGGCAGTCTCGGCCGCCAACCGCCGCGCTTCTTCCGCGTTCACCGCTTTCGGCGGGCCAGTCGGCAGCAACGACGGAAGGGAGGCTGCAAAACGAACAGAATATGAAAAGATCGGAAGAAGTGAACTCACGATTCTTGTCCGCATTCACGACCTCGCCTCGAACAAAGGACTTGTTGATCGGCGCCCGTCGAGACTGCTCGCCGAAATCGTCGTGGTACTGCTCAAATACTGCGCTGAGCCGCTTTTGCTCCTCCTCGTCCACCTGCAATGGCCAGTCGTTCGAATGGAAAAGAATCCGTACAAAGACTCACTTTCTTCCGTTTGAGACGATCCATCTCGCACGAGACTTTCGGAACCGACGATCGAAAGACGGGACTCCTCACTCAATTCTCGTCCATCCCAACGCCTCTGCGCGCGCGCCTCCTCGCAGCGGACCGCCACAGCGGCCTGCAGCGGAATGCCAACGCCGCTTTGGCGAAAACAATCGGCGGCGGAAGGTGGCTGCAAGCCGTGGAGAATACGGTGGACTTGCGAGTGATAAGTGTAGGATTGTGCGGGTGATTGCCGATTTCAATGCTTTAAATTGAAGTTGACCAGAAAACAGCCTTCTTTTCATTGTTCCCTTCCAGTGTTCTCCGTTCTCTCCGGAATGTTCGCGGAAGAGGAAGGAACGGGCGGGCAGTCGGCAATCGGAGCTCATTTGAATGAACAGGCGGCGGACGGGCGGGGCGGCGGGACGGCGCGGATGTTTTGTCTTCTGCACTCTCAACACTCGAAATTCATTCGACTCGTCTTCCGCTCCCATCGAATATGCATGAGTGAATAGCCGTGGCCGATTGTCGCGCCCTCCCTCTGCCCGCAGGTCCGTCGGCTGCTCATCTCTCGGCCTTCTGGGGACGTCCGGAAGTCGGCCGGCCGTCGACGAGGATTAGCCGAAAGAAAGGGGGATGATAGAAGTGGTGATTCGAGCGGATTGCCGCCAATCCGCCGGCTGGACGGCCGCTTTCTTGTTGGCCTCCTCGTCCTCGGGGTTGCCACGACGACCGGTCGGTGGAGAGCCGTGCGTGAATGGCCGCCTAATGAGCGCGTTCGTTCGCCCCAATTGGGCTCGCGTGCGCGCGGACGTCACTGCCGGGCGGTTCGCCGCGTTCGACTCGGCCCGGAGCGCGCGTGGAGCACGAAACACTCGAGCGTTCCGGCGGGCGGAATTGGCGCGTTGCCAACTTTCCGCCGAAATGTCCGCCGCGAGGAGCCGCCGCTTGTTTCTGCTCGGCGAACCGCGGAATCGACGTCCCCGCTTTTATCCGCCCGCCTCTTGCAACGTGACTTCCTTCCGTTGGGGGGCTACTCGGCTGTAATCACCGCTCCCTCTCGTCTTCTGTCTTCTAATCGTCGAGCTGGAGAGAGGGGAGCGGCGAGTCAACGCGCGCGGCGAGTCAACGCGCGCGGCCTTGAACCGTTTGGGCGGCGGGCCGCCGGGGATTTGGGCGTCAATCGGGCCGAGCGGGCGGCCGTATGTTCGGGGGCGACAGCGCGCGTTGCGTTTGACACTCGGCGGGCGGGCGGAACGATGAGAAATGACCAGCCGCCATCCGTTCGGCCGCGCTTCGCGGACATGAACGTCGTGTTGGTCCTCGCTCCGCTCCCCGGGGACTCGCCATAATCAGTGCGGCCGAGAGGGCGCTCGTTTCAAACGACGACCATTCGGTTCGGCCCGCATTTCGTCGTGAGTTTTCACTCCGAACCGCGTCCTCGAAGCTCGAAGTGGACACTCGACGCCCGAACGACCCGCCCCCCGCCTCTCGCCGCCGCCCACTTCGCGGATCGCATTGCTTTCGGCCGCGTTGTAAACCGCCTGCTTTCTCTCCGGTGGTCCGAGTGATCGATTGGGGCGATGGCCGGATGCCAAAAGGCGAACAGCCTTCGGTCCTCGGCAATGACATCCCTGCCGCGAGTTCTCCGGCGTTCGGGGTGTTCGGCCGGCGGAGCGGCCACGCGGGTGACTTCTTTTCTTTTGCCACAATTTCCGCTCTTCGCAGCGGAACACGCGCGTTCGCTCTTCGCGCCTCTTTGCCGAGTGCGGGACGAGCTAATGAAAGAAAAGACAAACGCCATTCACTCGAGTCATTCCGCTTCGCACTGCCCGCGCGCGCCGTGGATTGCGGGCGGGCGAGCAGGAGAACAAGCGGGCGGCATTTGGACCTCCTCGCGCAGTGCCGCGCGCGTCATTTTTTGCGCCCTGCATTCGTTCGGTGTTTCCGTGTTTATTTTTTGTTGCACGCTCGATGGGCCCGTTTTCGTAGGGCGGCGTGCAGGAAACGCGGGGGGCGGTCAACGTCCCGCAAAAAATCACTGCGCGGCGACCGCAACTTCGAAAACATTCCGACTTTCCGCTCTTCGCCTTCTGTCCGGCTGTTTGAGCAGACGGCCGCGTGCTGGACGCCCGCCATTCATCGACGACGACATTCTGGCGGCGATCCGGCGGCCGCTCGCGTGTTTTCTCATTTGCATTCTTTTGTTACGATTTCTGCAGTTGGAGGCGAGGTGGACGGCGAGGTGGAGGCCGTGAATCCCCGCGATGACGCGCTGATGTTTGCTAATTAACGGGAGCCTGCGCGCATTTCGCGCATCAACAGGGGAGGCAAGTGGACACGAAACGTGAGGGAGTTGCGCAGCGCAAAGTTTCCAGGTGGTCCGCAACGTCGCCCGCGCATTCCCGCCCGCTCTTTGCCCACCCGAAATCCCATTTCTCCACGCCGCCCGCCCCCTTTCGACTTGAATTTCACGCTTTTGACTGCCACGCGGCCCCTCTCCTGCGGACTACCGGGCGGGAAGGCAAACAAACTGCGAAGTTCGAATCGACCGGCCGGCTGGAGGACGCGGCGGCCGGTTTCGCGTCGATCTTCACGCACCTTTGCGTTCCGAACTCCCGACCTCTGCCGTGTGTTGACTTTCGAACGTTCGGCCGCCGGCTGATCGCTCTTGCTTCCGTCGGATTACTCGTCCGGCTCGCTTCCTCGTTGCGCGTGTTTGTTCGAGTGGGCGGGGGGAGGACGAAGAGGATCACGATTTCGCGCATCGAGGGTCCACTCGCCTAATGGACACGCGCCCTCCTTTCATCCACACGACCCCCCATCCGCGCGTGCGTGAACGACGACCGCCGATCGGGAGCGCCGAAAAGGACGTCCGCGTTCCGCCTTTCGCTTCGGTGGGCGAATTCAAACCGAAAGACCGCCGATCGGGGGCGGAGATTGGCGGGCGGGCGGGCGGCGAGGTCGGCGAGTTCGTAATTCGGCTCGTTATTTGTTCCTTTGTTCTTGTGCCCTCCGAGCTCGCTGCTTTTTGCTCGTCGCTCGGATTTCGCGGACTTTCGGTCGGCGGCGCGCCTGCCCACGCCAACTGTCGCCGTCGTTTCTTCGATTGCTCACCCGCCGCCCGCCCGCCTCCTTTCGGCGCTCCGAGTCGCCCGCCGGCTCGTGGATTCGAGTCAATTTCGCGTTGATGATGACGGAGTGAGCGGGCGGGCGGGTGGCCGACGGAAATCCTCGGCGGCGGCGGGTTGATTCGCCGATCCGCCCGCCCGCCTTCTTTCGTTCGGAAAGAAGAATGCGAAGTTTTTTTGGATCGCGAATCTCCCGCATTCTTTCGCCCGCCCGCCCGTCCGCGTTGACGAAAATCGATTCGGACGCCAATTGGGCCGCGGCTGCTGTTCGGCGGCGTGTGATCGTAAAGACGGCGCGCTGATTCACGAGGGCGGATTATGATCGCTGTGATCGTCGTTGCTTCTTTCTTGCTCGCCCCTTCCTTCGTTCGGAGGCTTGTTGACATCGAAGGGCGATCGTTGCGCCACGTGAAGCGGCCGGCGGCACCCCGATGGGCAGAAGAATGCGGTCGACCATTCATGTGCACGAGTCCTCGTTCTGCTGCTCGCTTCTTGCAAACACCCGCTCGAACGCTCTGCACCCCGCACTCCTGACTGCGCCACCCTTCGACCCGAAATCCGGCCGCCAACCGATGGGCGTCGTATTCAGAAATTAATTGTTTTGGGCGGCGTTTTTGTCTCTCGAACCCCTCGGTTTTAATGGGCGCTCGGTCGTCCATCTCCGCGCTCCCGCATCAACCGAACGAGCCTTCTGCTTTCGATTCGGGAGTGGAGGCGAACGGCGGAACTCCTCGCCGTCCCCCGCCCGACGATCAGGCGGCAAACTCGGCGATTCACTCGACGAGAGCGGGGCGGCCTTGAGCGGCGGAAGTGAGCGGAAGCGGCGGGCGGAGTCCACGGCGAGCAGATGGGCGTGAAGCGGATCCGAAAAGAAGTCCGCCGCCCGCCCGCGAACTCCCGATCGATCACTCACGGCCGTTCGAGCGGGCGGTCGAGTGACGCGGCCGGGCGGGATTTTCATGAACCCGCCGATCGTTTCGCTCCGCGGCCGCTCTTCGCCGCTAATCCGCTTGTTTCCAATCCGAACGGGCGGAATGCAGGCGGCTGCCAAACCCCTCGCTTTCGCCCTTTTCGCTGCTCGCTTTCTGCCTTCCCGCCCGCCCGCCAGGCAGCACTCCGCACTCTGCCAAGCGATCGCCGTCGATCTGCTCGAATTTTCCCAGCGGTTTTTCTCCGAACGGCCTGAAAGGCGGGCAGAAATTGGCATTCTTTCCGTCTTCTACCCGTCCATTGTGATCGTTTTAACTCGACGCCCACTCTTCTCAAAAGAACCCTTCGCACGAGGAAGAGGAAGAAAGGAACCGTTGCGTTGTTGTCGGGTTTAATTAAGCGAAACGCCGTGCAGAAACGAGGCGCCCGCTTCGCGCACCGCCCGCCGGCGCCCATTCCTTCGCCCCTTTTACGATCCTCGCCGCTCCCAATTGGCCTCCGAAAACTCATCTCGCCGCGAATTAGTGGCCGAAACAATGCGGGCGGCCGTCAATTGGGGCCATTCGATTGGTGCTCGGTGGAATGAATGGCGAGGAATGAAGAAGCTCCCCGGCCTTCCGTTTGCTCGCGTTGATAAGACGGCTCCGAATGATAACCGGCCGTTCGTTTGATCTCTGCGCGTTCCTGGCGAGTGTTTCTGTTTGCTCGCTGCCCACCTCCACGAATCCGCGCTCTTTCGGTTGGTTCGTTCGATTGGTGGAGGTGAGTTGTTTACATCGCCGTTCGTTCCGTCGACCGCCGTGGTGACTCACGATTCGCTCGCACTTCACTCCCGAATTTCGAATTGATTGGGCGGGACTTCGGGCGGTGTTTTCGATCGAATTCGTCGTTCGAGCTGCTGAAAGGGTGCCCAAATCGATGGAAAGGCCACTCGATGTTGTCCTTTTGGCGTGTTCCTCTCCGCACCAGCCTTCCGCTCCTGCGGTTCACAACCGACTGCCCGTAATTCCCGGTTTGCACTCCGCTGCGAGCGGGCAGGCGAGCGGACGGGCGGATGGACGGTAATCTGTTGATCGGCGACCTCAACCGGCGGCATGGCGGCGGACAGAAAAGCGGGCGGCGAGCGCGCGGGGAGCGCGCGGGCGGATCATAAACGCGCGCGCCGTCCGGCGATCGCCGAGCGGAACGAACGGCCGAAATCCCGCGCCGCCCGCTAATCCGCCCGCGCTTCGCGGCTTTCATCGAACGCGCCGCCCGTCCGTCGATTATTGATCCCACCGACCGAGAGGCGTGTCGGCGATGCCGATCGAGCGGCTGGCGAGCGGGCGGTTGCGCACTCGAGTTTGTTTGCGAGAAGTGGGTAATCGAGAGAGCGGGCGCCCGTCCATCGGCGGTCCGGCGAGCAATTCGCCGCGTCGATCATCCCGCTTCCGCTCCTTTTTCGCGCTTTCGTGTTCGTGAACGCGCCCTCCACTCGCCGCTGTTCTCCTCTCAACTTCTCGTTGCAGGCACGAAGCACGCGGTCGAATCGTCGTGATCGAGGGCCCGCTCCGTCCACAGCCACCTCGCAATGAGTCCGACGCCCCCGACGGACCTCTTTTCGCACTTCCGCGTCGAGTTGGACGCCGGCAACAACCCGCTTTTCCGCGGCGGCGATCGGATCACCGGCCGTGAGTGAACGCCGCCTTCCGCCCACTTCAATCCCTCTCCTGCTTGCAGACGTGAAGATCCAACTGAAGAAGGAGGCGATCATCGACCAGATCCGCATTCAATTCAAGGGACGAGCCGTCACGAAGGACAAGAAGGGACCGCCGACCGAGAAGGTGAGAGAACGCCCGCCTTCTCTCCTCACCGTTCTCGTTGCAGATCTTCTTCGACAAGGACTTCGTGTTGCTCGAACGGCCGCCCGGCAAAGCGGATCCCGGCCATTTCACGTGGATCGCCGACTACGAGTACTCGCTGCCCTTCCAGTACGTCCTGCCGCTCGGCTGCCCCACCTCCTGGGAAGGGAACAACTCCTTCGTTCGCTACTTCGCTCGAGTCACCTTCCAGACTTCCGAAAGCCACTCGGTTTGTTCACAAGTGCCTTCCCTTCTTCTATTCCACCGCTTTCAGCCGATCTACTTCACAAAGCGGCACTTCTCGGTGTACGACGTGGAGACGGTGGCCGCCGTCGACCCACAGTTCGAGGAGCCGTTCACCTACCGCCGGACGTTCGCGAGCGGCGGCTGTTGCTGCAAACGGCAGGTCTACTTCGAGCTGATCCTCCCGAAGCGCGTCTACTACGCGGGCGAGGACATCGAGGCGCGTCTTCTCGTGGACAACATCAACGACGAGCGGATCGCGAACAACGTGAGTGCCCCGGTTGATCGAAAGGAAGCAATCGCTTGTGTTCAGATCACGTACAACATCGTGGAGCGGTCGGTGAAGCCCGAGTTAAGCGAAGAGGACGCACTCAAGTACCCCAGCAAGCGTTGTCAAATCGGCGAAGATCGACGGGACGAACGTCGAGAAGACGCGGAATCAAGTGAAAGTCGGATCCATCTTGATCCCCCACGCCGCCCCGCTCTCCGCCGCCAATGCCGTCGGTACGTGCGATCAATCCCCGTTCACTCACCTCTCCTCTACTTCGTTCAGCCATCGCCTCCTCTGCCCAAGGACAAGTCGACGCCGCAGCTGTCGCCCGACGACCAAGCCTCCAAACTGTTCGATCACCCGTCGGTCATCTCGCAGTCGCGCAAGGAGCCCATCTTCCGCATTCACTACGCGCTCCAGCTGCTCATCGGCAAGTTCCTGATCGAGGTGCCGTTCGTGGTGCGGCCGGTGGAGTCGGAGGACGTGCGGAACGTCCTCCGCGGCAAGGAGGAGGTCCCCGTCAAGTTCGTCGAAGCGAACACCACCGAACTTCTGAACCGCGAAGTTCTCAAGGACGTCCGCAAGGTGGTCGACCACTACCCCGAGGCCGACGAGCAGGACAAGATCTTCGTCTCGGACCCCGACTACCGCTTCGTCCCGATGGTGCCCACGTACACGCAGCGGCCGGTCGACGAGCACGCGTACCAGTGGCCGCCGCTCGGCACCTACGGCCCCAACCACAAGCTCATTTGGCATCCGGAGCGGAAGTCCACGAAGGAGGAGAAGGCCGATCGGGAGCGGCAGAAGCGCGAGGCCAAGGAGATCGCCCGCCGGCAGAAGGAGGAGGAGAAGGCCGCCCGCAAGCAGCACAAGGCGGCCACCAAGGAGGAGAAGCGCGCCGAGACGGAGCTCCTGATCACCACCGACGAGCCGAACCCCAACGAGAGCAATCCGAGCGTCAACGTGATCGAGGCCACGACCGCCAAGACGCCCGACCCCTCGCTCGTCGCCCTCCAGTCCACCTCCGAAGACGCCCAGCCCCCGATGGAGGTGGAGGAGGAGAAGCCGGAGCCGCCGAAGAAGAGCAAGGCCGAATTGAAGCGCGAGGAGAAGCAGCGGAAGGAGGAGGAGAAGCACGCCAAGGCCCAAGCTAAAGAGCAGGAGAAGCGGGAGAAGGAGCAGGCGAAGATCGAGGCGAAACGGTTGAAAGAACAAGTGAGTCCTCCCTTTCTTTCATCCTTTCCATTGATCGTGTTCAGGCAAAAGAGGACGCCAAACGGCAAAAGGCGGAGGCCAAGGAGGCAGCCAAGCGCGCGAAGGACGAGAAGGCGCAGGAGGAAAAGGAGCGGAAAGCCCAGGCCAAGGCCCAAAAGGAGGCCGAGAAGGAGGCGCCCAAGGAGGAAGTGCAGGAGACGCCCGTCGTTGTGCCCACCACCGACCTCCAGCTGACGCCACAATGTGAGTGACCTTTGACGTGTGCATTGATTGTTTGTCGCCTCTTTTTAGTCGACACGGACGCGGAGATCGTGGAGCGGACGATGGTCGTCACGGAGACCGTCCGCACGATCGAGCAGCACGGCGACGGGCCGGCCACCGTCCACGAGACGATCACCGTCACGGAGCAGAAGACGGGCGACGCCGCCCCGCACACCACAACCGTCGAGTTCACGGGCACGCAGCCGACCGTCGAGGCGGCCCTCGAGAGCAGCGGCCTCGCGGAGCCCCACTCGTCGCCCATCCCGGAGGTCACGATCACCGAGGAGACGGAGGTGATCACGACGAACGGCGTGCCCGAGGAGGTGCTCGTCGAGGAGCCCCAACCGAACGGCCACCACCCGCCCAGCAACGGGACCAACGGCCACCACGAGGAGGCCGTCGAAGAGGACGAGAGCGACGCCCAGGCGCTCAAGAAGAAGCAGCAAGCGGCCGGCGGCGACGCGGAGAACATCGTCCCCACGGAGGCCTGAGCTCCGCGTCCATCGATTCGATTTCTTTCGTTCATATCCCGCCTTCTTTCTGCCGCCCCCCGCCCGTAGCTCCTCCTCCGATCACACTCGCCTTCGGATTTCTGCCACTCGCCCCGTAGTCCTCACAATCAGCATCTTCTTCCTTCTCCTTCCTATTTATCCCCCACATCTTCCTTCGACACACAACTCTTGTAGACGAAATTCACTAACGTTTTTAACCGCCGATCGCAAATTGAAGACTGTTTGTAAAAAGACCGCTTTCCGCCCACATCGAATGCTGCAGAGACCTCCGAATTGATCGATTTATTGCACGAATAATAAAGAAACTTATGAACGTGAAGCCAAGGGATCAGAATGCGGTGAACCGAAGAAGAGTCGCTTACAAAGACAGACGGGAAACTCGTTAGATTCTGTTGCTTGTCGTTGTTGCTATTGATTGAATTCTGGGCAACGAGTTTCCTCTCACGTGTTCTTGGAACAGCAGGTGGACGAACAACAAGAGAAGTTGGAAAGAAGCACGAGTTCGTGACTCCTATTTGCTCAACTGTTTTTCTTCGCCGTCCCTCCTGCTCGTTGGAGGGGCGGAAGTGTTGACACGGCCGGCAAGTGGAAGTCATCCGTTCTCCTTTGCTGGCTGGATGCTGGCCCCGTATTTGGCGGCGGCTTGGCCACTCGGCCGGGCGCTCGCTCATCGTTCGGCCGCCGTCCGCGGATTGCAGCCGCCGGATGGGCGTCGTCGTTGTCATTTGCATTCGTTTGTGTTCGTTCGGCTCTTGGGCGCAAAAAATGGCTGCGGTGTTGGCGGACGACGACGAGCGGAATCGGTTTTCCCATCCGCTCGACGATCTCCTTCCTTTTTTATCCGCTCGCCGTCCTCCCCGTCCGCCCGACCGCTCGCTCGTCATCGTTTGGGTTCGAAAGGCGACGACGAGCAGACGGCGGTCGTTTCGCTGCGAATTCGGTCTTTTTGCGGCTCCTCTGTTTGTCGCTTCGGATTCGAATTTAATCGCGGATTTCCGCCTCGTTTGTTGCGAGGAGAAGCGAGTAGCGAAGATTTTCGTTGGCTTCAGGCAATGAGCGGCCCCGCGGGCGAAGGCGCGAAGGTGGACGGCGGCGAGTCGTCCCGCTCGAGCAGCACGGCCTCCAATCCGTCGGCCACCGTCTTCAACAACGTGAGTCCTCCTTCCATCGATCATGTTCCATTGGCGAGCTTCAGGTCACGTACTTGGGATCGGCGACCGTCCGCGAGCCGCAGGACGAGAAGGAAGTCTCGCTAATCATCGCCCAACTCAATCAAGAGGTGCAGGAGGGGGCGATGAGCGTGAAGATCGAGGTGCCCGCCTTCTACATGGGCTCTATTCGGTGAGTGGCCTCCAAGAAGATGGGAGGACCTCCAATCGTCTGCAGGCTGTTCGACGGCGAGGCGGAAATCCGCAAGTTCCCCATCGCCCAAATTCGCTGCTGCACGTGCGGCCTGAAGGGCACCAAGCAGCAGGAGTGCATCGCGTTCTCCTTCACGCAGAAGATCCGCACCGCCGACCAATCGCACCAATGCCACGTCTTCCGCTGCCAATCCCCGCAAATCGTGAGTGGAGTGGAGGCAAAGGAAGGGGGAGCTGTTTGTGAAACTTCGAGGTTCGTCAGCGGGCGGGCCGCCGGCATTTGAGGCGGAAGTGCGATGAGTGTTCCGCTCGCTTCGGCGGGGCGAGAAGGGGGCAAATAATTCGAATTGATTAGCGGCAGGAATGAAGTGTTGCCACGTTCAGGTGGGGCACATGCTCCAGTGCTTCCAGCGCGTGTTCGAAAGCAGCTGCCCGACCGCCGCCGGCACGAGCGTCAGCGAGGACCACGAGTTCGAAATGCGGTTGGAGATTCGCGTGAGTTCGACCACTTCTTTCCGTTGCACTCGCCCGCTTGCAGGAGGACGACGACGTGCAGAATGGCTACGCGTACTGCCCGGTGGAGACCAACTGCTTCAAGCTGCGCAAAGACCGACAACGGCGAATCGTCGCCGTCGTCGAGCACGTGGGCGGGCCGCGCGAGTTGCACGTGCGGAACGTTTTCGGCGTCCTCCTGGCCGCCGGCCGCTATTTGCGCGAGTCGGACAGTGAGTTCGCTTGGACGAGAACAGAAGGAAGGAACGCGGTGCTTTTAGTGCAACTCCTCGACCGGCATCAATTCAAGCGGATCGACGACACGCGCGCCTACGAAATCCACGCCTCGTGGAACCCGCGAGCCCGCGGCTTCGAAGTTCTGAACATCGAGACGCCGAAAGGTTGGTGGGCGAGCGAGGGGATCGATTGAATGGAAAGAGGGATTGCAGAAACGCGCGCCTTCATGACGATCGCCGTCGACATGATCCTCGACGGGGTGGACGAGTCCGTCCGCTTCAACGTCGAGTGCCGGGCCCGCATTTGCCATCAGATGGAGTCCTTCGTGCAGGTGGAGCGGGTGCCCGTGACCGAGCGCTTCTTTCTAAAGTTGCTGGTGAGTACGAAGAAAGCGGCCGGCAACAAAAAGAAGTCGACGACTTCGCAAAGTGCGGGGAGCGAGGGTTTCGATTAACAAATCGCCCGCCGCCTCTCAACACTCCGCCCGCCGTCTTTGGGGAATTCGAGGAGCGGGCGGCGCCAAAAACGGGGATCCTTCAGTTGTTTCTTCAGCAGAAAGCCCACAATCAAATGAGCAGAACGACGGGAAAAGAAATTAGGGGCTTGGTTCACCTTTGTTAAACCGACCGCTTCCCAAGGTCGTCCTCTCGCCCGCTCGCCCGCCCGCCGGCGCTCGTGATCGGAGCGGGAAGCCGGCGAGCAGTTTGGATTAAAACTTCGAACAACCTTCACTTCTCTGGAGTTTTTATAGCGCGCCTCAACTCCACGAAGCCAGCGAAATGAATCGATTTCAGTTGAAAAGGTCGCCCATTTGATTTCGACCGCATTGCCGCAAAAAAGCGAAAGTCGGGCGGAGAAACCGGCTTTTCGGGGGGAGGCGATAAAACGTGTGAAATGGACGAGAGGCGGCGAGCGCGTCGCGACAGCCGCCCATTTGTTTTGATGTTCGCCCATTCGCCCGCTGTTGGTTGCAGGTGACGGACGGGAAGGCCAAGATCACGAGCGTTCAGTCGGCCGCCCAACGGCTCCGCTCGCTGGACAACACCGCCAATGGGAAGCCGATGGAGAAGATGCCCGTCCAGCTGATCCAACCGATCAACGACGACGAGTCCGGTGCGTCCATCCGCTTCTTCTTTCTATTTTTTCCGGTTGTTTGTTTGCAGACAGCGACGAGCCGCTCCTTTCGGGATCGGGAGCCGTAAATCGTGAGAGCGACGAGGGCGTGCTCGACGAGTGGCGGGCGCTGATCGAGCGCTGGAAGACGGACATCACGGGGTTCGTCCACCTTCCTTCAATCTTCGTTTGATTGCAAGGATTGCAGACGGCCGCCCGAACTCCAGTCCTTGCTGCAGAACGGAGTGCCCGATCAGCTCAGACGGGACGTTTGGACGCTCCTCTCGAACTGCGACGACGACTCCCTCACCGCCAACTACCACTCGCTGCTGGAGAAGGATTGCGTGTGCGAGCAGTCCATTCGGCGCGACATCCACCGCACCTTTCCCGCTCACGACTTCTTCAAGGAGACCAACGGCAAGGGGCAGGAGGCGCTCTACAAGATCTGCAAGGCCTATTCGTTATACGATGCAGAGATTCTCTACTGCCAAGGGATTTCCTTCCTTGCTGCTGCCCTTCTTTTACACGTGAGTCTCCTTCGTTCTTGTTGGGCATTATTTGTGTTCCTCTTTGCAGATGGAAGAGGAGAAGGCGTTCAGCTGCCTCGTGAAGATCATGTTCGACTACGAGCTGCGCAGTCTGTTCATGCAGGGCTTCGAGACGCTCCACTTGCGGCTGTTCCAGTTGGAGAAGCTGATTCAAGTGAGTTCCCTTCACATCTCCCTTCTATTCAGTCGATCTTTAGGACTACATCCCCAACTTGTTCCTGCACTTCCAAGACAACAACATCGAGGTTCACATGTTCGCCTCGCAGTGGTTAGTTAAATGATCGCTGGGGTTGCCCATTCTCCAGCCGTCATTCCAGGTTCATTCCTCATTCAAACCAGGTCCGCTTCCTTTGCCCGCCGGTCAGTCCCCTCGCCCGCTCCCCCTCGGTCTCCACTGCTCACGACGCGCTGGGGGCGAAAGCTTGATTTATTCGTTCTTGTCTCTTCTTTATATACTAACACGCAGGCAGGCGCGCGGGGCCCAAAGGAACGGAAGGGGGAGAGCAGGAGCAGGCAGACAAACGATGATCCTCTCTTACAGGTTCCTGACGCTCTTCACAGCAAAATTTCCGCTCCAAATGGTCTTCTTCATCATTGATCTGTTCCTATCGGAGGTCCTCACAACCTCTTTTCTTCTCCATTCATTCTGTTGGGGTTGCAGGGAATCAACACGATCTTCCACGTGGCGTTGGCCCTCCTGCAGGACTCCAAGAGCGACCTCCTGATGCTGGACTTCGAGGGCATCCTCAAGTACTTCCGCGTGACTCTTCCCCGCAAGTACCGAACGGAGGCCGCCGCCCGAGCGTTGATCAACGAGGCGGTCAAACTGAAGGTACTCGCTTAAACGAATGGATGGTGAATGCTCGGAATTCGCTTCAGATCTCGCACAAACGCCTCGCCCACTACGAGACCGCCTACCGGAACGCCAAGCGTATCGAGATGGAGAGCACCGATCCGTTGGAGCGGCTGAAGCGGGAATGTGCGGCCAAGGATGCGAACATCTTGCGGCTGGAGCGGGAGAACGACGACATGGCCCGCGAGTTGGTCACCAGCAAGATCGACCTGCGGCATCGATTGGACGAGGTTGGCCACTCACACCTGATTGACTGCGTGTCTATTCGATGGTGTTCAGACGGAAGACAAGCTGGAGAACGCCATCCTGCGAGAGCAGAAGCGAATCAACGAGTGTCGCGACCTGGAGGACGAGATCTCCGTTCTTCGCGAGCAGTCCGTCATGGTGCGTTTCTCCCTTTCGCTTTCATTCGTTTCCACTCGTTTCCAGCTGAAAGAAACCTGCACGTCCGAACTGGACCGGCTGCAGGGCGTCTGCGATCGCTACGAGAAGGTGTGCTCCTTCTACGAGGTCGACCGGCAGGAGTTGCGGCGAAAGACGGCCGCCCTGTTCGCCAAGCAGTCCGCCTGCCCGAACTGCTCGAAAAACGCCGTCGATCTGGGCACCTTCCTCACGCAGATCGAACTCCCGCAGTCGTCGGTGGAGAACGGCGGCCACGTGGCCAACGGCGGGCGGAAGGCGGCCGCCGAGCCCTCGAAAGTGATGGGCGAGAACGTGAGTCACCCGCTTGTTCTGTCCCCCTTCTGTTGATCTCCGCTCGCTTGCAGGCCGTCAACTTCCTCATCAACCTGATCTCCGACTACGAGCGGAGCCTGAAGCACGTCGAATCGGAGCTCGTCGAGACGAAACTCGCCCTCGTCGAGTCCCAGTGCCAAAATCAGGGTCTCGTCCATCAGGTGAGTGGCCCGTCCACTCGTTCATCCTTACCATCGACCGCTTTCAGATGTCGAAGCCGACGGGCGGCGAGAACGCGTGGCTGCGGAAGACGCTCTCTTCGATTCGGGAGGTCGGCCAATCGATCAAAAACAACTCCGCGATGCAGACGAACGCCGCCGCCTCGACGCCCTCCAGCGACGCGTCGTTTCCCGCAATAGGCGGCCGTCCCTCCGCTCGCTCGAACGGGTGTTTCTCCACTCCTTCCATTGCTCCGTTCACTCAACACTCGTGTTCATCATTCCTTCTTCCTCTTCCATCGTTTGTATTTCTTCCATTCTTTCGGTTTCTCGCAGCATTCCCGATCCTTCTTTGTGTTCTCCTTCGTGCAATCCACCCATTCTCTTGTCCTTTCCGGTCACTTCCTTCCGCAATAATGCGATGAGCATTCACCCCCGCACCCCGAATTCCTAATCCGAATAAAGAGAAGATTATTGATCGAATGCGAGGGGATTCGAATTTCTCCCCGCTTTCTCACATTCCGGCGATCGTTTGCGGGATTCAACGAGCTCGCCGTCGTCTTCTTTCTTGATGTTGCGGAACGGAGCGAAGGCGTCGTTCGGCGGAGTCCATTTGGGGGGCTTTGGCGGGCGAACGGACGGGCGGGCGGGTGGGTGCGCGTCGAATGGCGAACATCTGCGGCTGGCGGCGGTGGCGGGAAGCTGCGAAGTTTACGCAAATTCGAACCGCCGCCGCCGCCAAACGAGCCGCCCGCCGTCGGAGCGGCGATTGCGGTCAGTTCGGACGGGAGGCAACTTGGAGGGAGTTCTTCTGCCGGCTGCCCTTGGGGCGGCGGCCACTCACTCGACGGACGGACGAACGGGCGGTGTGAACGAACGTGTTCTCGACCGATCGCCGCACGGATCATAAACGAAGAAGGAGGGCGGACGGTCGCCGGAGTGCCGCCGCCGCCCGATTCGGTTTGGAACAATTTACGAGGCATGAGAAGACGGCGAGCTGGAAGCCGACGGCGGGCGGCGGTTTCGGGAGGCGAAGGCCGTTCGGGCGACCGCTCGCTGCTTTCCGCATTTTGATGAGTGCTTTCTCTTCGACGGCGGCTTGATTGGGGCCACCGTACGGGTGGAAGTGTCATCCCTCCGCCGCGCTTATCGTCGTGCATAATTACACGCCCACCCGTCGCCCCCACTGTTTTCATAAGCGATCATCCGCTCGTTTGGCCCCCGACCGGCGGATACTCCCGCTTTTGACGTCCTTCTCGTCTAATCCGCCCTCGCTTGACTGTGGATCGGTTACAAGTTGTTCGTGTTGATCCAACGGATGCCTTCGGGCCATCTGCCCGTTCTGTCACTCTGTCACTCTCTCACGCCCTCCTTCGCTGGTCATCTCCCATCCCTTCTGCTGCTCGTTTTCCCACGTTCGAATTCTCTTGCCGTGAGTCACGACTCGCAGCAATTTGTTTATGGTTAATCCGATCGGAGCGAAGGCGTTCGAACTTCCGCCCGCCACTCGTGACCGTCGGCCATCGACTTCCGTCGCGCGGATGACCCCAACGAAAACAAAACACGGGAGGGGGACAAAGGAAGAAAGGAGTTGCGTAATTGGGGAGCGGCAGGTGTTCCGGCGGGAGGGGCGGGCGCGGGCGAACTTCCCGACTGGGCGCCGTTGTTCGTGGCCGAGCGGGCGCGAATTTGCGGCCAATTTCCGCGCGTGGGAATGGGCGCGCGATGAGAACCGCCTCCAATTAGCTTCTTTCCGTTCGGATCGTCGTTGTTGTTGCAACAAGCGAGTGCTCGGAGGTGGCCGTAAATCGGAGGCGGGCGGGCGAGTCCCAGGTCGTAATTCACTCCGACGGACGGCGGTCGACGGAAAACTTCTCGCCTTTCCGCCGACCGAACGCGCGCGACCTCCCGCCTCGTCCGTCGCCGCGCGGTACGTGAGGCGGCGGCGCGCGAGGCGGGTGGGCGGGCGGCGCGGGATCGTTTGGCCCCGACCGGCGAGCGTTTATCGTCGTGGGAATATCGCGCTCCGACCACTTGTTCCTCTGCGGAATTGCCCAATCGAACGTTGCGCTCAATTACGCCGCCCCCAATTGGAAGACGGTCCTCTCCAGCCGCCTCTTCCGCCCGCCCCCCGCGAGCTGCCGGTCATTCGGCGAGGGCGGCGTGATTAAAGGCCGCCCGTTTAAATCACTCCGACCCCTCCGTTCGAACTGCCGCGGGCCGATTGGGTCGCGTGGGAAGGGGCGGGGATCGGTGCACATGAAAGGAGTGATCGCTTCCAATCAGCCATTCTTTGGTTTCGAACGAGTGCTCACTCCAACACACTCGCTTTCAGTCCGCTCTTGTTGATCGGTTTTCGAAATGCTTGCCTGCTCGTTCGCGTGCTCACCCAGTTGCAAGTGATCCTCCACTTCGTCCATTCCAGTTGTGGAGATGATCCCACTCACTTCGTTTCATTCTCTTTCTGTTTGTATCTTATCGCTTCAGCTCGTGTGAACTCATTACACGCTTCCTGCCCGTCGATTGTGCCCTCGGGTGTTCGAAGCGACGAGCCGCGCGTCCTCGTTTGCAATTCGAATGGCCGCGGACGGGGGCCAAACGGCCATTCGGGCCGTCCTTTCAAACGAAATGCCGCCCGCGCGATCATTCCGCCGAACGGGAGGGGGAGGGGGGGCGTACGGTGGGCGCCGAGAACGGGCGTGCGGGAATCTCGCGCGTTTCCCGCGCCCGTCCATTCGGTTTGGCCGCGAGCCTCCTGACCGGCGGGAGGGGGCGGCCGGTTCCCGTGCGGGGGCGGAGTCCCGCAGCCCTCGGAGGGGCGGCGGGCGGTCGGGCGGGCGGGCGGGGAGTTCGGTCGAGTCGCGGCGATCAGCAGTCGACTGCGTTCCGTGGCCCTCTCTTCCGCGTGATTCATTTCGCTTCGCTTCGAGTTGGGCGCTGGGAGGGCGGGGGGATTGCGGGAGAACGGAGGGCCGCCCGTCTGCCGGCCGGCCGGCTTGTTTTCGCAAGGCGGCCGGAAGTTCCTCTCTGCGAACCGCCGCCTCCGTCCTCTCGGCCGGTTGGGAGATTACAGCGAGGAGAGGAGGGCCGTGGAGGGGCTTTCGATCGACAGCCCCCCCCCCCCCCCTTTGCCGCCCGCCCTTCTGATCGCGCGGCTCTTGGTTCAGTCGAGGCGCCGTCCGTCGAATGCCGTCGCTTGTGGGGACCCAAAGGGCGGTGGGCGGCGGTGGAATGTCATGAATCGGGGCCTCCTTTGAATCGTGTTTTGGGATCATGGACGCCGGGCGGTGGGGCGGGCGTCTCATCCATTTTGTTCCTTTGACCCCGAGCCGCCGCGAGCCCCCGCGGTTTCGATCGATTGTCGCGCCCGTCCGTTTTTCGCGTTCGGTGGGTCCGAGGGCCGCCTCGGGATTGGATCCCCACGAGTTTCCGAACGGTTGGTCACGCTGCCCTCCTCCCGCTCGCGCCTCGCGGTCCCCGTCGGTCGGTCGGCCGGAGGGCGCTGGGAACGTGGAGACGGTAGTCGAGGGCTCGAAGTCCGACGCGGCGGTGGTCGGAGGGCGCGAGCATTTCTGCCGCACGTTTGCCCGATCATTTTGCTCGTCGATTGGAATAAAACGAGGCTTTGTCCGGCGCCCCCGCCGCTCGACCTCGCCGGCCGCCTTCTGCCCGCGTCCCGCGCGCTCGTTTTAACATTCCTTTATTTTTCTTCCGCCAATTTGGATGCGATCCCCGTTCAAGCGGCGGCCCGCTTGAAAAACGAGCGCGAGTCCACGCAGACGGCGCGCAGGCGGACGGCTCGCGGGCCTCGTCGGTCGGGCGGCCGCCGCCGAGCGGAGATTTCTGGAGGTTTTTTGGTCGATTTCAAAAAACATCTGACCGTTTTTCGTGTTCGTGCGTGTGCGTGAAACGCGTGCTTCTCGCGGTTTCTAATCGGCCGGCCTTCCTTGCAGACAGCCCACGAACGCCGATCCCCAAGCGAGGCGGCCGCGAACACCGCCGACAGCCCCACGATGTGGAAGTTTTCTTCCGTCTGCTGGTCGGCCTCCTCGCGGCTTCGCTCCTGATTGCCGGTGAGTTCGGCCCCGTTTTTTTCCAACCGTTTTCCTCGTTGCAGCGAATGGCGACGCGCAATGCGCGTGCGAGAACGGCGGCACGTGCACGCCGCTCGGCCGCTCGTCGCCGATGGCGCCCGTCAAGTCGACGTTCGCCTGCCGGTAAGCGAGCCCTTTTTTGTCCGAAGGCGGTCGGGGGGACGGGCAGGGCGCGACGATCGCCGCGATTTGCATTCGGGCAGCGCCACAAAGCGCCCATTCGACGCGGCCGGCCGTCCGCGTTGTTGCCTTTCGATGCGCTCGGATCGCGAAATGTCAACTTCGGTCGTCCACACGCCTTTGTTCGGGGGCCGAGCGATCTTTCGTTTTGTTCCGAGGGGGCCACAAGTTGTGGGACGCGCGCACATCAAAAAGCGACGCTCGGATGATCCGATAAGCGGGGGAGTTGGCCGCCGATCGCGCGGTGGTCGGCGGAAGGGGGCGCGGATTAATCCAGCGCGTAATTAGGCGCATCCACGGGCGGCCCCCTCAAAAGAAAAGAAGATGCCCGTGCGCGGGGCAAAGCGGCCACTCGACGGCGGGCGGCGGCCGCGTTGACTTTCGGCGAGACGGCGGATTTGTTGCGCAAAGCGGGCGGCCGTCCGGCGATCGACTGCGCGGATCGCGAGGGGTCGTTCGCCCGCCCTCCAGTTCGACCCCTCCGATCACTCCCGCCCGTTCGCGCCCTCTAATCGGCGTGGGAATCCGCCCAAATCGTCGAGATTCCCGCCTGTTTGCTCGTTGATAAGCGCCCCTCCTCGTTGCAGGTGCCCGGCCGGCTTCTTCGGCGACCGCTGCGAGGCCCGCGAGTGCGTGGGCGCGAATCCGTGCGCGAACGGCGCCCCCTGCCAGCAGATCGGCGACCGCGACCACCTCTGCCACTGTGCCCTCGGTGAGTCGAAGGAGAGGAGTGAACACAAACGAGCAACAAACACGAGAGCAAACAATCGAGCGGCCGGCTTCTTTCCGGAATGCCGCCGCCGTCAAAGTGACCGCCTTCATCTCGACCCTCTTTGCATTTTTTTTTATCAGCCATCCTCGAAGTTCCCAAACGTAAAATTTTTATCACGGCGGGCGGTCTTTCGGCGCGCGGAAGCCGCAGCCCGCGTTCTCATGCCGCGGCGGCGGCGGCAATAAACGCCACCTGCCGACTGCCGAGTGGACGGTCGTTAATTAGCGGCCGCTTTTGTTTACGACCGCCGCCGAGAAAACAGTTGCAACTGTTGATCCTCGCTGCTCGTTTCAGGCTTCGAAGGCGCGAACTGCGAACGGAAGACCCGACGGCCGGCCAACCCCTGCGGCGCCCTCGACTGCGGCGAGTGGGGCCGCTGCCAAGTGGACGCGAAGGGCGGGAACGCGACCTGCACGTGCGATCGCCACTACACCGGTGAGTCCCGCGGTTTGGATTACGGTGGGCGCGGGGGGAACTTGTTTCGGGTCCCGTTAGTCGTTTTTATGAGTGGCCGGCGAAAACAAACATTCGTTTCCCAGTTTGGAGTCGCTCGTTTGACTCATGCGACGGGGGCGGACGGGCGGGCGGGCGGGGACCTTCCCACGACTACTCAGCATGAGGGGCGTCCCCCGCCCGTCCCGCAAGTCGATCGCCCGAACGGCATCTGCCGCCCGCCCGCCCGTTCGCCCGGACCGGGCGGAAAGTTCGACGCCCATACGGTGGCGCGAAATCGGCGGACATCCCGCCGCTCGCCCGGGAACGTCGCGAGTGATTCGCGGCGGACGGGGCGCGGCGGGCGGGTTGCGCTCATCAATCTGCGGGCGACGGACGTGAGCGCCGAGCGCTCGGCTCATTTGGGCACTCGGGGACGGGCTTTTCCGCCCTCTCGACCGAAAGCGAAGGAAGATTGGGGCTAATGGACGGAGGGGGGGCAGAGAAAACGAATGGGAAATCCGAGCACACAAATGAGGCCACAAATCACAGCAATCGGAGGAAGACGGGAGTAATCGAGAGTGTTTGCAGGTGCCGAATGCAACGTCTACCAGTACGACTTCTGCTCCACCGCCCTCTACGCGGAGCCCTGCAATCGGCGCGGCCAGTGCGTGAACGTGCCCACCGGCTATCGCTGCGAGTGCGCCGAGGGCTTCGGCGGCGACTACTGCGAGAAGGACGTCGACCAGTGCGCCACGGGCGAGTTGAAGTGCGAGAACGACGGCGTTTGCGTCAATCAGGTACGTGCAGAGGCCATCGAAGGGATGAACGCCCTCTCGTGGTTTGCAGCTCGGCCACGACTTCTGCAAGTGCCCCGACGGATTCGGCGGACGGCGATGCGAGCGGAAGACCGAAGAGGACCGCTGCGAAGAGGGCGTGTGTCTGAACGGCGGCCACTGCAACGTTGCGAGCGGGCCACGCGCTCTGCTCCTGCCCGGCGGGCTTCTCCGGACGGCACTGCGAACTGGCCGACAACCCGTGCATCGACCCCCACCATCCGCAACTCGGCCACTGCTTCAACGGCGGCGTGTGCCTGAACGAAGGCGGCCGGGCGGTCTGCTCGTGTCTGGCCGGACACAAAGGCGGTTCTCCCCCTCCTCTTCGATCATCCACGTGGTTTGCAGGAGAACGCTGCGAAGAGGACGTGGACGAGTGCAAGCTGAGTGATCGCATGTGTCTGAACGGAGCGACGTGTGTGAACCGAAAGGGCAGCTACGAGTGCATGTGCCTGTCGGGCTTCACCGGCCAGTTCTGCGAGATCAACGTCGACGACTGCCTCGACAATCCCTGCGGTCCGGAGGCCACGTGCGTCGACGGAATCGACTCGTACACCTGCGAGTGCCCGGCCGGTCGTTACGGTGAGTTCGAAGAGGGCGGAAGTGATCAATCGCTTGCTTTCAGGTCACGACTGCTCTCTCGTGGACGTCTGCCTGGACAATCCGTGTGTGCACGGCAACTGCTCGATCACGTCGGACGGGAAGACCCGCTGCGAGTGCGCGTCCCCTTGGATAGTGAGTTCTCATCGATTCTCCTCCTTCACTTCTGACCGCCTTTCCTTCAGGGCGAGAAGTGCGACGAGGACCTGAACGAATGCGAGTGGGAGCCCTGCCGAAACGGCGGCACGTGCGTGAACACGTTCGGCAGCTACCGCTGCGAGTGTGCGGACGGCTTCGAGGGCGCCGACTGCGAGACGCCGCGGAACTACTGCGATGCGATCAACGGGCGGCCGTGCAAGAACGGCGGCACGTGTCTCAACAATCGGCTGAACCACACGTGCGTCTGCATGCCCGGTTCGTCCTCCTCTTCTTGCGGGCAACAACCATTCGATTCTCTTCAGGCTTCTCGGGCGACATCTGCGAGATCCGCGACGACACGAGCTGCGGCATGGAGTGCGAGAACGGCGGCGTCTGCGATTGGAATTCGGACGGGCCGCGTTGCGCGTGCTCGCTCGCCTTCACGGGCCGGCTGTGCGAGATCGCGCTGCCCGACCCCTGCGCTCACGACTACTGCGGCAGCAACGGGATGTGCTTCCCGGCCAACGACTACTCGTGAGTTTCCCTCCGGATTCTCCTATTGATCCTTCTTCAGCTCCTACCAATGCGCCTGCAATCCGGGCTTCAGCGGCGAGCATTGCGAAATCCGCGAGTGCACCGAGGATCCGTGCGTGATGTCCGTCAGGCATTGCCAAGAGAAAGGTTTCCGTTTGCCCGCAATCCTCCACTCATTCCTCCTCTTCTGCAGAAATCACGTGCGGGGGACACGGCCGTTGCATCGACATCGAGGACGACTACCGCTGCATCTGCGACAAGCACTTCACCGGCCGCCACTGCGAGCTGATGAGCGCCGAGTCCTCGCTGCTGAGCGGCGACGTCCTCCTCTTTCTGGTCGGGAATCGGGAGAACGTGATCACCCGGCTGGGCGACATCCTCTCGGGCATCGGCCGCGTGTTGCACGTGAACGTGCGCGTGCACTTGGACGAGAACGACCGGCCGATGGTCTACGCGTGGGACTCGGAGAAGGGCAAGGGCGAGCCGCTGGAGGAGGTCGGCAACTTCATCGACATCCACGACAAATCGCTCTTCTACAAGGCGGGCGGACGGCACCGACGATCGGGTTCGTTCTTTGCCCGCTCTCGCTCGTTCCAATCCTCCCCCGCTTGCAGCCAAACTGGAGGGCGCCCTCTTGTACCTCCAAATCGACATCTCGCCCTGCCACGAGGCGCAACGCTTCGACCGGAACCTCACGTGCCCGCACTCCGTCCGCGATGTTGCCCTCGAACTGGCGACCAACACCGTCCAGGAGGCGAGTCTTTCGATCAACGGGCAAGGGGAGGGGGCGGAAGCGCGCGTTGACGCAATCAGCGAGAGCCATGGGAAAGCCGCCCGTTTGCCGATCGGGTGGACTCTCGGCAGTGCGGGCGGTCCAAATGCGGGCGGGCGGGAGCGGCGATCGGGCGGCTTTTTCGAGCGGCCGCCCGCTTCCCGCACGCAATCGCCCGCCTTCGCTGTTGATTGTTTGGGGTCAACGGCGCTTTCGGGCGGGCGGGATGACTGCGGGGGCACAAACAGTCGGGATCTTCGCGCTCTCGGGCCTCGGCCGGGTGTTGTGCGCGTCGCTGACTCGTCTCCTCGTTCAGGTCCTCGGCCCGCTCGGCTTCTCCGTCCACAAGGCGGACTTCGAGCAGCCGACGTCGGAGCGGACCTCGCCGCTGGTCTTCGGCCTCGTGGGGGGCGATCTTCCTCCTCGGAATGGTCGCGCTGGTGCCACTCGGCCGTGGGCGCGGAAGAAGCCCAGCTATCGGGATGCCAACGTCGTGAGTGTGACCGGCCAGTTCAACCCGCCGCTCATGAAAGACGGTTCGTTTTCCACCTTCCTTCCGCCCGATCATCCCTTCCGTTCAGAACAATCCTCCGTGTGCTCGATGTTCAACCAGCAGTACCCGCAGCAACACGCCGTACCATCACTACGCGCCGATCTACCCGCCCGGTCTCTACGCCTCCTCCTCGTCCTTACACCGCAGCACAGCACGAGCGCGAGCACGGGCAGCTACTCGCCGCTGCCGGACGACCCCGACGAGCCGAAGAACGTCCACGACCCCAACCTCGACCCGCTCCTCCACCGAATCATCTTCGAGACGCGAAGAGAAAACGAGAAGGAGTGCCTCGAGCGCCTGAAGGACGCCCTCCAAAGCGGGCAGGGGTGGACGTGAACGCGGTGGACGGAAGTGAGTTCCCTCGTTTCTTTCGTTTATCCACGTTCCCTCTCCGTTTAGTGAAGCGGACGGCCCTGATGCTCGCGGCGGCCCACAAGCTGCCCGCGAAGGTCCTTGACGCTGCTCCACAGCTACGGCGCGGACGCCTCGCTGCGCGATCGGGACGGACGGACGGCCTTCCACTTCGCCATCGAGCGCGGCCACCCGAACGGCGCCGCCTGGCTGCTGGACAACACGCCGGTGGACTTCGCGGCCGTCTCTCGCGGCAGCTACACGGCCCTCAAGCTGTGCGCCCTTCCAAGGCGACGTCGGGCTCGTGTTCCTCGAGGACATCTTCAAGCGGAAGAGCGGGCGAGGTGGACGTGAACGCGGCCGGCGAGCGCGGAGTTCTCGCCCTTCAACGACGGCAACACGCCGCTTCACGTGGCCGCCGAGCAGAACGCCGTCAAGATCATCGACTTCCTGCTGGACCACCGGGCGGATGTGGACGCGCAAAACCTCGAGGTTCGTCCTCCTTCCACTCGTTCTCCATCGATTCGCCTCCTTTCCAGCGGCGAGACGCCGCTGATGGCGGCAACGAGCCGGTCGCAGCACGAGGCGATGGAGCGCCTGCTTCACCACGGCGCCAAGAAGGAGCTGGAGCAGATGGACGGCCGCGACGCCCTCTACCACGCCGACCGTCTGTTCGACAAGCGCGCCATCGAGATCCTCGAGAAGCTACGACCCGAACGCCCGTCCGAGCACCTCGAACGACACGCGAAGCCGCGGGCGAAGAAGCGAGGAGGAGCGACCGCCGGCGGAGTGAGTTCTTCCCCTTTCCTTTCGTGTTCATTCCGCTCGTTCGTTGCAGAAGGTCGAGAAGCCGAAGAAGCCGCGTCAAGTCCGTGCCGCAGGCCTCCGTCTCGTCCGTGATGCTCTCGCCGCCGTCGGACGGGCCCTCGCCGCCCGCCTCCACCACCCCTCCTACCCGCAATTCCACTACCAGCCCGCACAGGCCGCCTACCAGCCCAACTTCGCCCCGCAACCGCCCCACTTCTTCCCGCAAACCCACCAGCAGTTCGTCCCGCATCACGGCTACCTTCCAGGCCTTCTATCCGCACTGAAGCGAATGTACATTTCCCCCCACATCCTCGTTCTTTCTGCTCCCAATTCTTTTTATCCGCCAGTTTTCATCGTTCGTAATCAATCGTTGTTGTTGTGTTCGGGGTCGACGAGAGTTTTAGCGCTAATGAATGCGATGAATTCAACCTCCTTCGGCTGCTAAACGAGATGTGGCTAAACGAAAGAAACAACGATCGAATGACGGCAGCTTTCCGCCCTTCACTCGTGGACAGTCCATGAACGACCGATCCCCCATTCACTTCGAATCGACGGAAGGCACGCGTGTTTATCGAATCGAATAGATTGTACGACAGAAATAAATTAAGTTCGAGGAGGCGCGTGGATTAAATGAGGGGCCGAATTATGATCAATGGTTTGTTGGTTGGATTGCGGACACAAACGATAATACAAGCAGGCGGAAGTGGGTGGAGTGGGTGGGTAGTGGGCGGAATACAAGTGGGGAAGCGGTCGTTCAGCCCTCGGTCGGGTTGAGTTCGTCCAGTTCGCGTTGGAGGCCGCGGGCTTTCGCCCGTTCGCGGGCCAACTCGTCCTCCACCTCCTCCACCTGACGGCGGAGCTGTCGGGACTTGGCTGTTCGCGCGGTCGGACTGAAACGAGTGGAATGAGCGGAGGAAATGAACGGAAGAGAACGGACCTCCTCCTTGAAGCGCTCCGACACGCGGCGTTCCTCCTCCGAGCTGGGCGACCATTTCGCTCACTTTCTTCTCCGTGCGGCGCAGATTCCGCTGGAGGTTCGTGAGCGAGGTGCCCTCGTTGCGGAGCTGCTCGTCGGCCAGCCGGAGGCGCGCGTTCAGGTTCTGGTTCTCGTTGCGGAGCCGCGAGATCGTCATTTCGACCTCGACGTTCGCGCTGCGGAGCTCGCGGCTCTCGCGCTCGGCCCGCTGGAGCTGCTCCTCGAGACGCTGGACGGTCTTCCGCTCGTTCTCCAGCTCGGTGGCGTGTTGTTCGGACTGCAATGCGGGCACTCACTCCCCTCCTCCGCCTGCACACTCACCGTCTGCTGGGCGCGGCGCATCTTGGCGGTCGCCTGCTCCGCGTTCTCCTGCTCGGCCTCGAGCTCTTCGGAAAGGCGCTGTATCTCCGCCTCGAGCATCCGCTTCTCGTCGCCGGTGAGGAGCACGCCGTGGCTCTGCCGCTCCTCCAGCTCGTTCCGCTCGGCCTCGAGGGCGCGCTTCTGGGCGAACACCGAATCGTAGGCCTCTTGGATGCGGGCGACCTCACCCAACGCCTCGCGCGCTCTGCAAACAGCGAGTGGACGAATGGAAGTCGAGAGGAACTGACCGGCGCTCGGCATCTCGAAGCTCCTTCGTGACGCGGTCCCGCTCGGCCTTCGCGTCGTTGATCTCCGTTTGGGTGATGGCGAACTGCTGCTGGTAACGCTTGACCTGACGGCTGAGGTCCTCCTTCTGGCGGTTCGCCATTTCGAGTTGGTTCTCCAGGTCGGCGATCTGCGTCTCCACGCGCTTCTTCTGCGAGAGGGTGGTGTTCTGAAAGAAGCGAGGGAATGCTCGTCGAACGGGAAGACAGAACTCACTTTGTTGCGACGCTCGGCGTCCAACTCGGCCTCCAGGTCGCCGATGCGGCGCGAGAGTTGGCGGCGGCGGTCCTCGTCCTCCTGCTCCTTGGTGGCGATCGTCCGCTCGTACTCGGCCTTCAGGGCTTGGGACGTGACTTCGAGGCGGAGGCGGGCGTCTTCGGCCAGTTGGACACGCGTCCTCCAACTCCTCCACTTGGGCGCGCAGGTCGGCCACCTCCTGCTCCAGCTGCCGCTTCGCGTGCTCCAGCTCGTGGGCGTTGCGGACCCGCGTCGTCCGTGGAGGAGATCTGAACGGAGAAGAGAGGAATGAATGACCGGCTGAAAAGAACCCACCATCTCGTCCAGTTCGAGCTGCAGCGAGCGGACGTTCCGCTCGGTCTCCTCCTTCTGCTCCTGCATCGCCTCGAGGTTCTTCTCCAGGTTGAGGATTTTGCTCTCCTGGTCGCGGACGGCCTGCGCGAAGGCGTCCCGCTCGCGGAGGGCCGCTTGGAGGGCGTTCCGGTCCTCCGTCTGGTGTTGATCGAACTTCCGCTGCTGCTTTTCGAACTCGCGGTTGGCGGCGCGCGTGGTCTCCAGCTCGTGGGCGATGTCGTCGAGCTGCAAGCGGGGGTGAACGAAAGGAGGGAGGGAAGGGGACTCACTTCTTCTTGGAGCTTCTTCTTCCCGCGATCCGCTCGGTCGCGCGCCACAACGGCGTCGTCGATCTCGGCCTGCAGCTTCTCCATCTCCTTCTGGAACTTCTTCTTCTGTTCGTCCAACGCGACGGCCGCCTGCTCGTCGGCCTTCCGCAGCTCTTCGGCCGTCTGGGTGCGGGTGGCGTTCAGCTCGGCCTCCAGCTTCTGCCGCTGCTGCACGAGCTCCTCCTGGTGCTCGCTGAGCGCGTTCTGGTCGGTCTGGAGGGCGCGGATCTGGGCGAGGGCGTTCAGCTTCTGGCGCGTCTCCTGCTGCAGGAGTTCCTGCGTGTCCGCGAACTGCGTCTCCAGCGACTGGAGTTTGCGGTTGGCGGTCGCCAGCTGCTCCTCCAGATCCTCCCGCTGCTGGTTGGTCGTCTCCAGGGCGGGTTGCAGCTGAAATCGACGATTGGGTGAACAGAAGTGGAGTGGAGATGGGACGAACCTTGGCCAAGTGCTGGGCGGCTTGTTCGCGCTCCCGTTGGGCCTCCGCGAGGGTCAGCTGCATCTCGGCGATCGCCGCCTCGGCCTGCTTGCGGCGCTTCTCGGCCTCGTTGCGGGCGGCCTGCAGGTTGCCGAGTTCGGTGGCCAGCTCGCTCTTCTCCTGGTCCAGCGACAGCTTCGCGCGGTCGACCTTCTCGAGGGCGCGCTTCTGTTGGGTCAACTCCTCGTTCAGCGCCTCCAATTGGGCCTGGTGCTTCTGGCGGAGGATGTCGAACTGCTCCTGGTTGTCGCGAGTGATCGCTTCGATGTTCGCCTGCAAACAACTCAAAAATTCAAACGGGAAAGATTGAGGAGCGTACCTGAAGCTGGCGCAGTTCCTCGTCCTTCTTCTTCTGGATGTCCATCGCGATGGTGCCCCGATCGACGGCCTGGACGCACTCGTTCTTGAGCGTCTCGTACTCCTCGGCCAGCGTGTTGCGCTTCTGCTCCGCCTTGGCCCGCAGCGCGCGCTCGTTCTCGAGATCGTCCTGCAGGTCCTCGATGTGGACCTCCAGTTCGCGCACCTTCTTCTCCAGCTGGGCGATCCTGTCCGTCTCGATGTCCGAACCTGAAGCTCCCGTTTGAGTGGACGGAGTGGAATGCGAACGCCTACCGTTCGCGGTACTGGAGCAGCGTGTCCTCGCTGGCCTTCAGCTGCTGGACGAGATCGGCGGCCTTGTTGCGCAGCTCGTCCAGCTGGTCGTCCTTCTCCTGCAGGCGGGCGCCCACGGTCGACAGCTTGGCCTCCTGGTCGGCGCGCTCCGCTCGCAGCCGCTCGATCTCCTCCTCGAACTCGGCCACTTGGCCCTCGACGCGGTTGCGCTGCTTGCTCGCCTGGCGGATTTTCTCCTCGTCCTCGGCGAGCTGGGCGGCCATCTGGGCGACGCGGTCTTCCAGCTGCTTGCGCTCTTTGCCCTGCCGCTCGGTGAGGCCCTCGAGCTCGGCGTTCCGCTCCTCGGCCCGCTTCAAGCCGCTCGTCCACGGCCGCCTTCTCCAGTTGGACCTTCTGACGCTTCTGCTCTTCCTGCTCCAAGCTCTTCGTAGAGGTGGCGGAGTTTTTCCTGCAAAGTCAGAGAAGGAATGAGAACAAGGAAGAAGGGCTCACCTGGTTCTTCTTCGCACTCTCGGAGGCAACACTCGCCCGCTGCTCCTCCTCCTCCAAGCGGGCGCGGATGGCGTTCAGCGTTTCGGTGGACTCGGCGAATTTGGCCGCGTAGTGCTCGCGATCCTCTTCGGCGAGCAGGCGCTCCTCGTCGATCTGCTCCTTCTTCCGCTTGAGCTCCTCGTACTCGGAGGTGAGCGAGGCGAGGCGGCTCTCCGTCTCCTTGTACTCGCTCTCGGTCTTCTGCAGCCGCTCGCGCGTGTTCTTGATCTCGTCGTCGCGTTGCTGGAGGACCGCCTCCTGGTTGGCGATCGGCAGGAGCGGCTTGACCTTCGTGAACAGCCGCCACCAGTCCCAATTGCGGAGTTTGAGGAACGCCTGGCAGTTGCGCTGCACGACGATGATGGCCGTCTCCTGGTGCATCCGCTTGCTGTACGCGCGGCGGGCGAGGAAGGCGCGGCAGCGGGACTGGAAGCTGATCACGAGCTGCGTGACGGCCACGTCGCGCGCCTCCTCCAGCTTGGCGAGGATGCCCGCGCGGAAGAAGACCTTGGACATGCCCACGCGGTAGGAGCCCGGCTCGATCTCCAGGGCGTCGAGGATCTTCCTGCCAAGACAAGCACTGACTGCTTGCCCACTCGGTTGAACCCACTTGGTGCTCTCCTTCCCGTCCATGAAGCCCTTCGGCACGACGTTCGGCGCGAGCATCTCGTAGCGGTGGCGGAACTCGTGGAATTGGATGCGGTTCGGGAATCCCTTCCGGCAGATCCGAATCCCCTCCAGCACGCCGTTGCACCGCAGCTGCTCGAGGATGAGGAGCGCGTCGATGCGGCCGGGCTGAACACGAGCGGTCAGAACGAAAGGAGTGAAAGGAGAGGACTCACTCGCTTCTCGTGGTTCGGAATGATGCACCGGACGAAGTTGGGGACCGTGTTGTTCAGCGTGGACATCAACCGGCCCAGCTGCTCCTTGTAGATGTTGGAGACCGTGCGGAACATCCCCTTCTTGGTGCGCATCCCGAACGCCGTCTCGTTCATGTCGCCCGCGCCCATGCTGTGGAACTCGGCTGAAAGCAGAGGGAGATGAAGGAGAGGAAGAGCAGAAGGGACTGACCGTCTTTCCAGATCGACGCCACGAACGGATCGGTAGAGTTCTGCATCAGGGAGACCACGTTGTCGTTCAGCGGGTCCTTGTTCTTCACGAGCCACTTGTCCGCCGAGTAGTCCACCCGGCCGGCGTAGTGGACGACCGCGAAGTCGCTCTTGGCGCGCATCTCCGGCACGACGAACTTCGGATGCGACTGGTGGTTTTGGACGAGCTTCTCGACGAGCGTCTTGTCCGTCGCCTGCGGGAAGAGGTTCTGCTCGTCGAGGAGGGCGAAGATGCCCATCGGCTTCTCGATCAGGTCGATCGTGGGCTGCAGGTCGAGGCCGAAGTCGATGAAGTGCCACTCGATGCCCTCCCGCTGGTACTCCTCCTGCTCGAGCACGAACATCGTGCTGTTGAACAGCTGCTGCAGCTTCTCGTTCGTGTAGTTGATGCAGATCTGCTCGAAGGAGTTCAGCTCGAAGATCTCGAATCTGAACACAACGATCAGCGGGCTGTCCAAAGAAGAGGCGGCCTACCCGGCAATGTCGAGGATTCCGATGAAAGAAGTGCCCTGGCGGCGGGTGCGGTCGAGCGACTTGTTCAGGCGCTGCACGAGCCACTTGAACATCCGCTCGTAGCAGGCCTTGCTGATGGCCTCGACCGCGAACTCGCACTGCTCCTGGTTTTGGGCCTTCAGGACGGTCTCGCGGCCGACCTTCAGGCGGGGCCGCAGGAAGGCCTTCGTGAACTCCTGGACGGGCAGCCCGAGCAGGTGGCACACCTTCTGGGCCACGCGGTCGTCCGTCAGACACGCCTGGTCGGACTTCTTGTCCTGCACGAACTGGATGTTGCCGAACAGGATGACCGCACTGACGACCCGCAGGAGGCCTGCAAGAGAAGGGGATGAGTGGGTGGAAGATCGGGCGAGAACGTACAGGTGATCTCCTCTTCCGCGAAGCCCATGATCTTCATCGACTTGAGCGTCTCCGCGAACTCCTTCGCGTCGTCCACGTTCGGCAGCTGCAGGTCGCCGTTCTTGAGGAAGGCGTAGTTCGAGATGTCCTCCAGCAGGTAGTCCTCCTTCTCGGCCGCCGACGTGCCGCGCAGGAACTGGTAGAAGATGTGGAACGAGCGCTCGTCCTTCGCCTGCCGGCAGCAGCGCGACTTCTCCAGCAGGTAGAACTCGATGTTCGCGCCGGAGATGTAGCCGGAGAAGTCGAAGTTGATGCGGATGAATTTTCCCTGCAAGCCGGCAGTGGAAATGAGCGCAACGACAGAAAGGGACTCACGAATCGAGAGGAGTTGTCGTTCTTGATCGTCTTGCTGTTGCCGAACGCCTCGAGGATCGGGTTCGCTTGGAGCAGTTGGCGCTCCAGTTCGCCCTGAACATTCCTAGGATTAACGGGGACGATCGAAAAGAGAAGACCGACCGTCCTGCCGCGATTGGAGCTCGCGACGTGGGCCAGGTACTGGATGACCTTCTTCGTGTTCTCCGTCTTGCCCGCGCCCGACTCGCCGGTGCAGAGGATCGACTGGTCCTCCCGCTCCTGCAGCATCGAGCGGTACGCGTTGTCCGCGATGGCGAAGATGTGCGGCGGCCGCTCGTGGCGCTTCTTGCCCTTGAAGGCCTCGATGAGCTCCTCCGAGTAGATGTTCAGGTGTTTGTACGGGTTGAGCACCACGCAGAACAGGCCGGAGTAGGTCTGAAGAAGACGGCAGAGAATAGAAGGAAGGAAAGGAGAAGACTCACGTAGATCAAATCCGAGTAGTAGCGACCCTTCAGGTTGTGCAGAACGCACGCCTCGTTCAGGCACGTGAGGTCGGCCATGTCCTCCACCTGCAGACGGAAGGAAAAATCAAATGAATGGAAAGGAAGGGACTCACTTTGTCGAACTTGGGCGGGTTCATCATCTGGCAGTCGTCCTTCGAAAGCTTCAGCTGCTGGCCGGACTCCACGATCTCGACGGTGACCATCCCTTCGGCCTCCGATTTGATCGACGCGGCCACGAAGCCCTCGCGCTCGTGCGGCACCCACACGAGCCGCTTCTGCGACCATTCGGCCTGGAGCGTGGGATCGGCGACGGCGGACCGCTTCACGACCAGATTCTCGAGGTCGGGCGTGTCGCTGGAGGGCGTCTTGGCGAGCGGCTTGTTCTCCTTGCCGTTCTGCATGGCGGACGAGTTGGTCTTGAGGACGGACCGCATTGCGACCGCCTGAAAGAAGCCGGCGGTGGAATTGATGATGAAATAAACAAATCGCGAGTCTTCTCGTAAATCAAAACGACGCCCGCCGGTGGCACAAACGGCGGATATCGCGGACAGATCGGCTGTTAAGCGGAGCGCGAGGGGGAGTGAGTGGAGGGCGAGGCGGCAAACGGGCGGGCGAGCGCGTCCATTCGAATTGGGCGGCGGAATGCCGAGCGAACGCGCGGGATGGTGCGACGCGAGCGGCGACGCGGCGATTCGCAAAACAAGGCGGGATGAGCGCGGCGGCGACGGCAGGAAGGAAGGCGGATGAGGAGGGCAGATCGCGATGGAGAAGAAGACGAGTGGAGATCATGATTCATCAGCGGCGTGTCCGTTTAAGCGAGCGGAGACTCTCGCCCGCCGCTCGCCCGCCTGTCCGTTCGGTCCGTGGGCAGCCAGCCCGTTGGTGGAGACGCGCACTCACTCGCCGCGCCCCGTACAAGAGCCCCGCCGCCGTTCATCCCGCCCGCCTGCTCGCCCACCGCCCCGCGACCCGCCGCTCGCTCGCTCGCTCGCCTCGGCGTCCGGCGCTCGGCGGGCGTCGGCGAAGGCGTCCCTCCGCAAAAGGAAGACTCGACAGCCCGCAGCGTCCAGCAGCATTAACAAATGAGAAGAAGCGACCGAACGAGCCTCCCGCCGTTCCGAATGACCACTGGGGGGATCCGCCGGACGGTCGGCTTTCGTCGGGCCGGCGGGGGATTCGAGGATCCCGCCGACCGCCCCGCCGCCCATTCGAACGGGAAACTTGGCGGGGATTTGGGGGCGATTTGCGGCCTGGTCGGACATCGCGGCCGCTTGGCTTTCGGCCGCTCGTTTATTTCCGTTGTTTATGTTTGCGGCCCGTCGGCTTCTTCTTCCTTCTTCCCGATTTCTGCCGCTTTTCGTCGATCTTATCGACCGAATTTCCTCCTTCGTTTATCGCCGGGTTTTCTTTCCGTCGGGAATTCGGGGGCGTTCGGGAAAGCGGCCGCTTATTTCGCTCCTTTTTGCAACTTTTCCCTAAAGAACGTGAACTTTGGTCCGGCCGGCGTTTTCCTCCTGCTTTGTCTCGAATTAATCCGGAAAAAGAGGCAAGAAATTAAGCCCGTAAAGAATTCTGGGGAATAGTTCGTGAAATCCGCAGATTTCTTGAATCCCGTTTGTTTCCGTCTGTTGATTGGAAGGATTCGTTGCAGATTGCCGCCCGAGCGCCCGCCCGCAAATGTCCGCCTCGTCGAGCATCTACCACGTGCTCATCATCAACCGGGCGGGCAGCCTGATCTTCGACTGGGAGAACCGGCGGGAGGAGGGCGTGGGCCGCGTGGAGCGGACGTTCACGTACCCGCTCGGCATGGTCATCGAAATCATCGACCAGAAGCCGACGGTCGTGTTCGGCGAGCGGGACGGCATCCTCCTGCGATACTCGGTGGCGGCGGTCAACGGGCGGCCGTTGAAAAGTGAGTGGAAAGCGGCCTTCTTCAATTTGCTCTCCTGCTCCCATTGCTGTCCTTGGTTCTTGCTGCCTGATTGAAGGGAACTCCTCGCTCGTTCGAATTTACGGCCGCCCTCCGGCGATCTTTGACCCGAGCGGGAGGGCGGAAGAAAGCAGTTGTTTTTTGATTCGATTCTCCGAAAACAAGCGGCGTCTCGGCGCCCATTTCGAGTGTTTTCTTTTCATTCCGCCCGCTTCTTCGCCTCCTTTGTTTGCTCAATCGAACACAATCCCCAGCCGCCCGTCCGTCCGCCCGTCGGCCGAACAACAACCTTCCTTCCTTCCTTCCGCTTGCAGAGGACCGCTTCGTGGGCGAGGACCCGAATGTGGAGCTGCAGTTCACCGAGTTCATCGAGCAGGAGGCCAACTACCCGATGACGTTGGCCTTCGTCCCGCCGACCATCTCGGCCAACGAGAAGCTCGTCCTCTCCTCCATGTTCCACTCGCTCTTCACGATCGCCGCCCAATTGAGTCCGGCGGCGAAGAGTTCGGGCATCGAGACGCTGGAGACCACGCAGTTCCGGTTCGTTCCCTTCCGCCTTCTTTCATTTACTCGTTGCTCCGTTCAGATTGCACTGCTTCCAGTCGATGACGGGCGTCAAGTTCATCGTGGTCGCGTCCACGATGATCACCCAGTCGCTGGACGCCCTCCTGCGGAAGATCTACGAGCTGTACGCGGACTTCGCGTTGAAGAATCCCTTCTACGCGATCGACATGCCCATCCGAGCGGACAAGTTCACGGCCGCCCTGCAGGCGCTGGTCGCGAAGCACGAAGAAACGGCCCCGAAAACCCTGTAGTCCCCCCTCCCTCCCACTTGTTGTCCCTCCTCGCATATCACTCGGTGCTCACGGGTCTGCTCTCCAGTATTGAACGGCGGTTGTTTGTTGTAAATAGGCGGGATTGTGTCGGCTTTCGAATAAATCCGTTTGTTGAGCGGCCGCTCGCGTAAACACGCCCGTCGATCGATCGGTTGTTCGGACCGTCGGATATTTCTTCTCGTCCTCGTGCCGTTCTGTGGTTGTTTACTCGCCGTGCTTTCAGGTCGCCCCTTCCCTCCTCGATCGCATGGCCCCGCTCGAACATGGGGGAAGGATCTCGGGTACATGCAGATCGAGAAGAGCTCCTGGAAGGTGGTGAAGGTGAGTCCCCCATCCCTTTCGAAATCCCCCGCCCGAACGCCCGCCGCTTTCAGTCGGAGGGCGATTTCGCGTCCCGCACGGATCGCCTGCTGGTCGCCGTCCAGCGGATGATTCAGCTGGGCAACGGCGAGTCGCTGCTGAACACGCCCGGCGAGCACTTCACTTCGGTCGTGTTGAACTACCCCAACTTCTTCTACGTGATCACGCGCGGCGACCAGCACGTGCACGTGTTCAAGCGACCACAAACCAAATGATTCTTCTGTTCCATCTGCTGGGTTCTCCTCTCCCTCTCCTCTCTCCCCTCCTTCCCACTCTCCTATTTCTCGTCATTTCGCTCGCACCATCCGACTAACGACTAACATTTTTGTCCGCCCCTCTCCCTCATTTGTTCCCCTCCCTCGGCCCACTAATGATCTTCGGAATGTACGCGAAAAGGAGGAGAAAGTGGATCGCGTGTGCCCCTTCCCGCCCTTCAGATTTCCACCCTCCTTCCGCTCCCCTCCGCATCACAATTAGGTCCCCCCTCTTCTTCCTCCCCGTTCCCAATCGTTCAGTCAGAAAGCCGACCATTAGTCAAGAGAATAAAGAATACGGATCGCGTCGTGTCGAACGGGTATTCCGCTACGGGTTTCATCGCCCTTCGGATATCTTCTTCTTTCTATCCCTCTTTCATCATTCCTGTTCGTGTGTGCTTCAGATCAACGAGTTCGATGCGCGTGATGCGAACTCGCCGAGAATCCCTGTGCAAAAGCGGGAACAGAGGACGCGCTCGTGATGCTGTGCTACGACGGGACGGAGCGGAAGGCGATCCAAATGTGAGTCCACCCCTTCCCCCGCCATCATCCCCCTTGCTGTTTGCAGGGTCGAGTGCTTCATGACGCAAACGATCAACGAGGTGAGCACGCCGCCGCCCGCGCGTGCCACGCGCAAGCGGAAGAAGTCCCCGCCCACGACCGTCGAGCAGCCGGCCCGCACCAAGCGGACGAAACGTTCTTCGCGCATGTGAGTGCTCTCCCTTCCCTCTCCTCTTCCTCAACCATCTCCGCTTCAGCTCGTCCGGCTACGAGTCGTCGGGAACGCCGGTGGTGACGCGCAAAGCCGCCAAGCGTTCCACTCCGCCCGCTGCCAAAGAGCAGAAGTCGAGCAGCAAGAAGAAGGCGGCGGAGAAGCCGACGGACGAGGCGGCCGACAAGGAGAACGCGCAGCCGAACGCCGTCGCCCTCGTCACTCCGGTCAGCAAGACGCACAAGACGCCGACCAACTCGCAGAGTCAAGGCAGCAACAAGCAGTGAGTGAGTCGGAAGAGAAGGATCGATTGCCGTCTTCTTCCTTCAGGTCCCAACAGCCGGTCATTCGCATGGACCTCAATGACTTCGCGGAGTCTCCGTAAGCACCAAACCAGCTCCATGCCGCTCTCCAATCGCTTGCTTGCAGGACGGGCCGTCCGTGGAAGGACATCGTGAAGTCGAAGCGGGAGCGGATGCCGGCCGGCAAGCGCCGCTCGTCGATCCCGCCCGTCCGCACGCGCCACTCCACGCGGCTGGCCGGCGAGCACGTGGTCGAGGAGCCGCCGTTGAGTCGGTGAGTGCTCTCTTTCCTTCCTCCTTCCACCTTATCCCTCGTCCTTCAGCGAGAACCAGCTGATCCGCCAGCGGATGGACGAGCTGCAGCAGGTGGACAACCGCGAGCTGAAGCGTCGCCTCAAGGAGCAGGGCAAGCAGACGGTCACCCCGGACAACAAGGGCCGAGTCACCTACGACCTGATGAACCCGGCTTCCATCAACCGCAAGTTCATCGACGACCAGGCCGAGTACTTCCTCGAGGAGGGCCTCGAGCCGGGCACCTCCGAGTTCCTCCAGCGGCCGGGCCTCCAGTTCCTCGCGGGCGATCTCTAGGCCGCGAATTCCTCGTTGTTTCTCTTCATTGTTCGTTCAATTCCAATAGTTGATCTCCCGTCCAGTCCACTGTAATCAACGACTAATGGCCTCGGGTGCAATGCCAGACCTCGTTCTCCGCCAACACACTCAATCAATCAACTTCTGTCCGTCCGTCGCCTCCTTTCCTTCGCCTCCATTTCTTCTTTAATTTTCTGTGTGTAAATAGGAAGGAAAGTCCCGCCAATAAACTCGCTCAAGACGGAGTTCACGGCCAGCTCATTACCAACCAGCAAACGAAGAAGATGAGAGCTTTATTTGAGGACCCGTTGGTCGACAACAAACAAGCGCGTCTACTGGCCGAGGATCTCGTTGATCTGCCGGACGAGGGCGAGCTCGGGCGAGCGGTTGGCGAGGAGCGTCGACGTGTAGACGGTCGCGTGGGACTGGGCCATGTTCCGCACGCGCTGGAGCATGACGGCGACGATCTCGTCGTGCGGATGGCCGATCTTCATGATCTTGCGGAGGGCTTCGGCGACGTTGAGGAAGAGGACGATCAGCTCCTCGTCGTTCGTCTCCTCCATCAGCGTGAACAGGAGGTCCTCCACGAACTCCACCGCCGAGATGGCCGCCGCGATCGTGTACTGCAGCGGGAAATGAGTGAGGAAAGAGTTGTGCGTGTTCAAATGCTCACCTTGCGCGCCAACTCGGCCACCAGATTGACGGCGAAGATGCGCCGCTCCAGGTGGGCGCCGACGACGAGGTCGGGCACCGCGTGGATGAGCACGTGGGCGGAAGGCACCTTCTCGACCACCATCGGGATCAAGTTCACCGGGTACATCTGCAATCGAGCGAGCAAAGAATGAGAAGGAGGAAGGAAGGGGAGGACGAACGCTGAAGTGGACGAGTTTGGCGAGCTGCGCGTCGGCGATGAACATCTGATGGATTTGGGCACACGCGATGTCGCGGATCTCGTCCAGCTGCTCCTCCTCGTCCTCGTTCCCGTCGCAGATGTCGAGCAGGAACTGGACGACGGCCAGGTGCTGGGCGCCCGTGTAGGACTTGACGAGGAGCGCCTTCTCTTCGATCTCCGGCCTGCAGCGAGCGAAGGGTGAGTGGAAGGAAGGAAGGAGAACTCACCCTTTGCTCCCGTCGGTGACCGTCGCCTTCATCATCCGCACGTGGTTGTGGTTCTTGGTGGCGTCCAGGTAGAAGGCGAGCATTTGGACGAGGAGGGCGAAGTGCGGCGGGCTGCGGAACACCCGGTCGTCCACGCGGAAGAGCAGGGCGGGCGTCTCCTTCAGCAGGACGGCGTTGTCCACGGCGATCCGCCCGTTGGTGGCCGCCCGGCTCGTGTTCAGCCACAAGCCGAGCGTCTCCTCGAACAGCTTGCGGGGCATCAGGTGGGAGAGGCGGCGCCAAATTCTGCTCAACTTCCAGGCGACGTTCAGCGAGCAGACGGCCGGGTCCAAACTGACGGCCATCGCGCGGATGATCGTCTCGTGGTGGCGATGCTGCTCGTGGATGGGGGCGCTCTCCAAGTGGGTGATGAGGGCGGTGAAGACGGTCGGGTCCTCCCGAATCCCCTCCAGCGCCTCTCGGAGCATCTCCGGCGGGACGGCCTTGAAGCGGGGCTCCTCTTGGAGGGCGAGTTCCTCCTCCGTCTGGTCGAGGGTGCCTTCAGCGTGGGCAGCATGTGGGGCATGATTGTGGCCACGTAGAAGAGGAGGTTCGCCCGCAACGCCTCCACGTCCCGCGGCCGGGCGTCCATCGCGCTCAGCAAGGTAGCGGAATGGGGATCTCCGCCCACAGCCGCTCGGAGTACGCGGTCGGCGTGTTCTTCGCGCCAAACTCGCCGCCGATGCGCGGGAACACGTCCAGCCGGCGGGTGAACGCGAGGAGGTACAAGAGGGCGAGCGATTTGGCGGCCAGCGTTTTGTCGTCGGAGAAGAGCTCCGTTCGGAAGAGGTCCTGCACAGCAAAAGTGAAAGAATGCAGTTGAAGCAGCTCACCCAGAAGAACTGCTCGTCGATGGCCGCGTTGAAGTTGGGGTCGTCTTTGGTCGGGAAGCAGGAGGCCGCGAAGTTCTCCAGCATTTCGACCATCACGCCGTGGATGGGCGTCTTGCACTCGCGGATCTGCCGCTTGATCCAGTCCTGCAGCTTCCGTTGGATTGAAAATGCACGAAAGAACGAACTTGAATGGCGATCTGGTTGCGGGCGAAGGTGCGCGTGATGAGCAGCTGGTTGATGCAGTGGACGGGCAGGTAGCCGGCCGTGTTCTGGTCGAGGTTCGCGGTCACGCCCAAACTGAGCGCCTTCTGCGCGATGTCCACCTCCTGCATCGCGTTGGCGAGGAAGAGCCGCTTGACGATCACGTGCTTGCGGAGGGTGTCGCCGACCTGAACGGGAAGAATGAGGGCGGACGAGTGGATGGCAGCTTGCGTTGAAGGAGAGCTCGTCGGAGAGCAGCTTCGAGAGCTCCTCCCCGTTCGAGGACATCATGTGGATGGCGACGAGCAGCATGAATTGATTCAAGGACGCGTACTCCACCGCGTCGCCCGTCCGCGTCCGCTCTCGAATGCAGCAGAAGAACTCGGAGAGCTTCGACTCGGCGTCCTCGTCCCGCATCATCTGTTGGTTCAGCGGGAGGAGGTTCGGGCAGGCGAGGATGACGGCCAGCACGAGCTTCAGCATGCGCACGTTGTCGCCCGTCTCGTCGGTGAGGAAGCGGATGTACTCGTGGGCGGGCTCGTTGGTCACCTTCAGCAGGTTGTTCGTGGAGAGGGCGCAGATCAGCAGCACCACGCGGTCCTTGCTGCAGGTGGCCGCTTTCCTGAAGCCAGGTGGGTTGGGAAGAAAAGAAAATAGTGGGCGTACTTTTGAAGGAGATCGCTGAATCGCTTCCGAATTCGATTGAGGAGCTCCTTGTTGGCCGGCTTGTTCAGGAAGGCGCCCAGCGAGCTCCGGTTCTCCATCAGGCGCGAGATGAGGGCGTTCACGAACACCCGGTCGGCCACGAGGTTCTTCGCGCACAGAACGTGGAGGCAAATGCGGAAGCGGGCGTCCATCCGCAGCGACGTCTTCAGGAAGCTCTCCGCCAGCACGGGGTCCAGCCGCAGCAACTGAAGGCAGAGATGGGAGTGCAAAGCAAGTAGAGGGGGAGTGCTCACTGAGGTCACGGTCTCCAGCCGCCGCTTCGTTAACGCCGCGTCCTCGTCCAGCGGCCGCAGCGAGACGACGCGCTCGACCACCGCCTCCAAACACGTCGGCTGGTTCATCACCACCTGAACGCACGAGAGAAGATGAAAAGAACCATGAAAACGAGGAGAACGCACTCCTTTGAGGATCTGCCGGCCGTTCGCGTGTTGCATGAGGACCACGGCGACGTCCTCCGCTCGGAAGAACTGCGGCAGGAAGAAGCAGAGGAAGGAGGTGATCCACGTGACTTCTTCCCGCAACGCCTCTACGTCGAACGACTCGAAGGACTCGCTTGCCGTCGGCGGACTGTCCGCTGAAAGCACGACTTGAGACGAAGAAGTGGGCGAAAACCGAACCTTTCTTCAAGGAAGTGTGCCCCGATCACGATCGCCCGCTGTTTGGGCGGCAGTTGGGCGTAGTCGCCGGTCGGGAGCTCGCCGCCTCCTCGCTGGATGTCCGCGAATTGTGCCCGCAGCTCCTCGTACTCCAGCCGCAACCACGAAAGACAGTCGCCGGCCGACGGACAGGCGAGCAGACGGGCACGAAGGCGCCTCCTAAACGGATTGGATGCACTCGAAGATGGTGGATGAAGAAGCGTACCAACGGGCCGGCTGTCTGGCTGTCGCTCGTCTCGACCTTCACCTTCGAAACGAGCGTGCGGTACATGAGAAACGGGAGGAACGGGCGGAGTTCGTCCGCTCCGAAGGACTCCAGCGATTGGGCGAACGATCCGTCCCGCAGGGCCGCAAAGATTTCATTGTTTTGGCTGCCTGTACTCGACTGTTGTGCCATTGGAACGGTGGAGATCTACGACACAGAAATTCGCCAGAAATCTGCTCCTTTGCGAAGGACGAGGCGGAAGGCGAAACAAGCCAAAGCGAAGATTGACGCGCGATGATGAGAATTCTTTGACGAGCAATTCCTGTGAATTCCGTGGATTTCCTTGCTCATTACTCGTTTGTTTCTGTTCAGCTCTGCGAGTCACAGCGATGATCGCCAGCGGGGACAAAAAGGAGCTGCGCGAGAAGCACGCGGATTTGGTCGAATTCCTGCGCAACAACCTGCCGGACGGGGCGAAGAAGCTGGTCGTCGAGACGCCCGCCCTGATGCACTTCCAGGACGAGAGCGGCCGCCTGCCGATCCACTGGGCGGCCACGGGCGGCTGTCTGCCGTTCGTCGAGCTCGCCATCTCGCAGGAGCCTGAGTTGGCGGCCAAGGAGCGACGATGCGGGTGAGTTCCCGCCTTCCTCTCGTCCATTTCACTCCTTCTGCTTTCAGGCTGGACTCCGTTGATGATCGCCGTGTCGGCCGGCCGCTTCGACGTCGCCCGCTTCCTGCTCACTCGGACGGAGTGCGACGTGAACCACCAGTGAGTTCTCTTCTGCTCGTTGATTCCTGCCCGTCGTTCAGGAACAACAACGGACAGGTGTCGCTGCACTACGCGTGCTCGAAAAACAACGCGAAGATCACGAAGCTGCTGTTGGAGAACGGGGCGGAGGTGAACGTGGCCGACAAGTACGGGAACACGCCGCTCCATCGGGCCGCCTCCCAAGGGCACATGGAGGTGCTCCAACTCCTCTGCGCCCAGCCTGGCATTCGCGTCGATCTGCCCGACCGCGAGGGCAACACGCCGCTCCACCTGGCCGTCGAGGACCTCCACGAGAGCGCCGCCATCTTCCTCGCGCGCCACGGAGCGGACGTCAACCGGCAGAACAAGGCGGAGAAGTCGCCGCTCGATTTGGTCCAAAACGCCACGCTCCTCAAGAAGCTCAAGGACGCGGCCGCTGACCGTTGAATCCTCTTTCCACTTGTTGTTGTCCTGTATTCCATTCCGTGCGGTTGCTGTCCACAATAAACAACTGACGATGAAGAGTGCGTGGTTACGTTGAGCTTAAGGGAATAAGCAAGCTGAGTAGAAGGCGCCTCTCGATGCAAATTCCATCCGATTCGAAAGCTCGCGAACGAGAAGGGCCGGGCGGCTCGAGCGGGCATTCGATCGGGAGTCCCCTTCGCAAGCAGCCGGCTCTCTTTTCTCTGCAGCGATGGTCGGTGAGTGCCTCTCCCTTTCCGTTCTCGTCCACTCCCTCCTCGTCGTTCAGAACTGGCGGAAGCGTTCGCGGTCGTGATCAGCCTGATCCGCCAGCTGTTCGCAATCTTCAAGCGGCTCGTGGACGGGATCGTGAACGGGCCGAGCGACTTCAAGGACGAGGGAACGCGTTTCGTGGCGGGCGCCGACCGCGACCCCCCCCCAGAAGATCAAGGGGGTCGTCCGCTCTTTTCCTCTCTAGTTCACTCGCGCAGGAAGAAAGCTCGTCTACCGACAACGAGGAGGAGAACGCGAACGAGTTCGTCCCCGTCGCGATCGCCCAAGAAGCCGTCCAGGAAGCGGTCAACCTCGGCAACAACCAGCTGGAGGGGATGTTCGCCGAGGGCCAGGCGGAGTTCGGCGGCCTCCAAGCGGTGATCGTCGACCAGAAGGCGGTGATCGCCGACCAGAACGCGGAGATCGGGGAGCTGCGCGCCCAACTGCAGGCGCTGAACGAGCGGGCGGCCGCCCTCGAGGAGCGTCTCGCCGAGGTGCAGCTGGCGGAGGTGCCCGACGTGCCGTTCGGCGAGCTGCAGGACGACCTCTTCGCTGTGATGGGACAGGCGGAGCAGCTGGAGGTAGGAGTTGCCGACACGGTTGTAATACCGTGCGGATACTTGCAGCACGCGATCGAGCACCACGAGCAGCAGGCCGAGCAGCAGCAAGAAGGAGAGGAGCAGGACGAGGAGCCGATGGAAGTGGACGAAGAGGAGCAGGACCAGATGGACACGTCGGAGTGAGATAAACGTTTCCATGCGGTCTAATGGAGTCTCGCATTTGCATCAAATTGTTGACTTCCTCCCCTCGCCCTCCATTCCGCTAATTTGTCGAAGGGTACAGTCGGTCGGTCGGTCGAAATGAAGGACTTTCTGCTGAGTTCGGGCGGTCTGCTGGTGGCCGCGTCCTCCGCCCTCGTCGCCTCGCTCGTCCTCTGCGGGGCGAAAGAACGCCGCCGGCAGAAACGACTGGCCGCCCGTGTGGCCGCCGAGCGCCCGCACGAGGCGGCGGCCGACCGCTCGCCGGTCGCGCGGAAGGCGGAGGTCGGCGACGTGTAGACAGCACGCGAGAAGTGAGTTCCGCCGGCCGCCCGTCGATCGCCGCCCTTCCAGACGCTCCACTTCCGACCGCTCCGTCCGCCGCCCGCAGTCCAGCCGCTCGCCCGCCCGCCCGCTTGCCGAAGAGAAGACCCAAGAGGACCCCAGCCAGCGGAGTGCGCACCACGGCCGCGTGAGGAGCGTCCGCGAGCCCCGAAGCCGCCGCTCCACCCGCACGACGGAGAAGTGAGTTCTCGTTGCCGATCGGAACTGACGGGCGGCTTGCAGGACAGAGCAGGAGAAGGTCCTCGAGATGCGCCGTCAGCTGCGCGCCAAACTGAAGGGCAAGCCGGCGGAGAAGTGAGTCCACCGCGTTCTGCTCACTCATCACTCCCGCTTGCAGTGCCCGGGCGGCCGAGCGGCGGCAGAAGGCGAACATCGAAAAGAAGAGCCGCCGCGAACGGGAGAAGAGCCGCCGGGAGCGCGCAAAGAAGTCGCGCTGCACGGACTTCACGCGCTCCCGCACGCGCGACGAGCCCAGCAGCCGCCGCTCGGGCCGCTCGCAGTGCGCGAAGCGGACGAGCTGCCGCCGCGACTCGAAGCGCTCCTCCACCTCCCGCACCGACCGCCTCACGTTCTCGCCGCGCGCCATGGCGGACGACTCGAAGCGCCGCAAGTCGCGCCTGAACCGCCTCGCCCGTCCGCCCAAGGAGTACGAGCAGGAGGAATAAACAGCCGTCTGCTGAGTGCAAGTCGCGCATCTCGTCCTCCAAACAAGGCAGCAGTTTATTCAACGATTCAACGGAAAGTTCAAGAAGAAGAGGGCGGGTTGGCCGCTCGGTGTTCGGCGCGCTTCCGGCGGATCTCCGCGTTCCACTGCGCGAAGGGCGGCGCGGGGAAGGAGTGGGCGGTGGAGTCGAAGAACTCGCTCAGGTCCAGCCCATAGCGGCGCTCGTAGGCGGCCGCTTGGGCGACCATGTCCAGCTTGTCCAGCTGCTTGACGGCGCGCGCCTCGGCCGCCTCGTACTCGCGCCACAGCGCGTGCAGGTCGGCGGCCATGTGGGGGACGGTGGCGGCGATCTTCCGCACGGCCTGCGCGAGAAGTGGGTGGATCAAGACACTCGGGCACTCACCTCGTCCTCCCGCCGGTGCTTCTCCTCCTCGGACACGCCGCAGCGGGGCGTGAGGTCGCCGACGATCGCCTCCCCGAGGTCGTGCACGAGGGCGATCTGCACGCAGCGGAGGGCGTCCACCTGCTCGTCCTTGAGCAGCGTCATCGCCAGCACGCCCATTCGGTACATGTGCGCGGCGACGCTCTCCGGCTCGGGCACCTGCAGCGGGCGGGAGTCAGGCGGCCGGCCGTCCACTCACCCCGAAGTGCACCCAACCCGTCCGCTTCAGGTGCTTCAGCCCGTCCAGGTACTCGAGCAGCCCGAGGATGTCCGTCTGCAGACTCGCCGGCTGTGACGACATCCTTCTGCAATCTGCTGTTTATTCTGTTCCCATGGTTGAAAGTAGTCGGCTGATTGGATTCACAGCTGTCAAGAGGGGTCGATTGCAAGAATGAACGAATTTATTCAACAACCCGTTTAGTCGAACCACGAGGCGCCCAGCAGGAGACTCGGCTTCGCGTCGTCGTCGTCTTCCGCGGGCTCCTCCTCGTGCTCGGCCTTCGGCTCGCCGCCCTTCCTCTTTGCGTTCGAATGGCCCCGTCTTACCGTCCAGCGGGCGCCCTCCTCCGCCATCCACGCGCGCGCCTTGGGGATCATCCGCGTCACGACTTCGGAGAGGACGTGCCGCTCGGAGGGCGGCGTCCTGATCGCCGTCCTCTCGTCGGCGGCGGGCGGCGGTCCCTCCGGCGGCGGGCCGATCGCCGCGTCCACGTCGTCCAGCGGCACGGCGGAGGCGCCCGCCGCGATCGCCGTCCACTCGGCCCGCTCGCCGAGCACTCGCGCGCGGTGGAAGACGGCGAAATCGGGCGGCCGCAGCTGCCGGCGGTGGCGCTCCTGGAAGGCGGGCTCCCGGTCGTGCACGAAGCGGTCGGTCGGCATCCCGCGCACGAATTCGATCGTCTCCTCCATCGCCCGCCGCGTCCACTCGCGGTCGCCCTCGACACCCTCGTGCTCGCAGTCCTTCTTGGGCTTCGCAAAGTGCAGCGACTCGAACCAAAGCTGCCCGTTGGCCGCCTGCCGGAAGAGAAGCGAGCGGTTCTCGCCCGGCCGGAGTGCCTGCAAGAAGACGGGCGAGTGAGAGCGCGCATGGCGGAACGGACCTCCGGGAAGTGCAGCGAGTGGAAGGCGTGAGTGGCCGTCGGGATGCGCGCCCGCACCTCCTCGTCGAGCGGCGGCAGGTGGAGCTGCGCGTCGCAGAGGTCCACGATCTTCCGCATCGACGCGAGCTCGCGGGCGGGGCCCACGGACGTCCAGACGGCCTCCCGCCGGTTCCAGCCGACCGCCCAGTGCAGCAGCTGCGAGTGGGTGACGCGCGAGAGCGAGAAGAACTGGAACACGTCCATCTGGAGCTCCTCGTGCACGAACGGGCCCGACTGCAACAGACGATCACTCACTCGTTTGCGGAGCTCACCGTCTGGCAGGTCTCGCCGCCGCACATGCCGAAGTGGTTCATGGAGACGAGCGGCAGGCCGGGCATCCGCCGATCGAGCACGAACAGCCGCTGGTTGGCCGTCACGAGGAAGGCGTCGCTGCCCACCCCCAGGCCGTGCACGTGCCACACGCGCTCCCTCGTCCGCAGCAGCTCCTGGCCCTCCTCGGCGAACACCCGGGCGATCCGCCAGTTGCGGGCGCGGAAGTCGAAGAAGGCGGTCGGGCGGGCGACAAACCGTCGCCGTTTCGTCGTTATTTCGCGTTCAGTCGGCGACTAAACTATTTACCGGACGCGTGTCTTTTTGTCGGATCGTTCGGATTCTAGGTATTGAATTGGTTCTCACCGCTGGTTTGTCGGGAAAAAACCCAGCCGCCGGTATGTGCATGCCTTTCTACTGCAACACTTCCACCTTGCATAGGAAAGTGATTCATCAATACATTCGTTTCGGAGTACGCGGAGTGTCGGCGAGAAGGTGCAAACGCCTGTCTTATCTTAATGACCTCAACACGAACAACAAAACATTTTATTTCTTTTACATCGTAAAAGAAGAAAAATCGAACTGAACGTCGCCGATACGCGCCTCCCACACCCGAACGACTTTTTTGCCTCGAAAGTATCGCTTGGTCGACGGCAAGTGATCACTGTTTCCTTCTCCAGTGAATTGATGTTCAGTAAAGAACTTGTCCGCCGCCCTCAGCAACTGCTTGTACGCCTCCTAAAAGCATTTGGGGAACAGTGAGAGCAACACCACCTACTGCTTCTGTTCGAGGATTCGGCAGCCCGAGTTGTGCACGGATGTGAAGTGAGAAGAAACCCGCATTGATTGCAAGCCCGGCGAGGCGAAATGAGCGAGTGAGCAAATACAACAACGCTCGCTTGACAGGTGTTTCTTCCTTCTAAACATTATAACGATCACAATCTGGTTTAACCACCCACGCCAAATTTCTCCACTTCGAAGCACGGAAGACGGAGTGTGAGCGAAAACTTGTCGTTCAACGAGCGAAGGTTGTCAAAGGCCTGTTTGAAACCTCCTAGTTGTTCTTCACCCAACGCAATGGCGTCGAGGCCGCAAAGAACAGCAACGCTCAACGGCGAATAGTCGTTAAGGTCGATCGTCACGCTCTCTACGGCCTTGTTTGATTCGCAGCTAAAAGAACGTTGATGTCGTCCTCTTCGTTGTTCTCGTGCATACAGCCCGTGAGCGGCGATTACACGCACGCAGTTGTTGATCCGCACCGCCCTAGCAGGTGCTCGAAAGTAAGCAGCAAGACCTGAAGATTACGAGTGAACGGCAGTGTTGAAGGTCGGGACCGCACAAGGATGTTCGCTTGAATCGAGTCGAGCTCCCAGCTCTCTCATGCAAGGAGCGACTGGCTTGTGAATCAAAAGAAAGTCGTGATGGCAGGTCGAAGAAAAAGAGCTAAAGTCTAGCGGCAAAAAGTCTCGAACAAAGTGGATGATCCACGGCGATTTGTGGGTTCGCTGGATCGAGACCGTTCCGAGCTCCAATGCTTCGCAGTCTAATCCAAACACAGAACTATGCAAACGATTAGAACTCACCCCTCAAAGGCGACATAACTTCGGCCCAATCGCGGAATGTCCCGAAAGTTGTCGGTTGTTTGGGAAAAAGCGCAACGTCGAGTTGTCGCACTACCGCACGACCGAGAAACAAAAATCGTCCCAACGAACACGAATTCCCGAGCCCAGCCCGCACGTGTAACAGCAACGGTCCATTCGAAGCGGACCCCAAGAGGCTCGTGGAGTAGTGCAGTAGAAGCAGCGCCATGTTCTTTCCCGTTTGTTTCTTGCTCGGCGTGAAAAAGACGGCCGCGAACGAACGGCAGCAGAAGAACATCCGCAGTGTGCGCATTCGCAAGGCCCCGCGTTCCTGCAAGTAATTCGGCCCGATCGAAGGCTTGTTGTGGGCCAGCTTCGTGCTCAACTCTAAGACCATGAGAGCACGGCGAACGTCCGCCTTGAGCTTCGGCTTCTTCCCGTCCATCGGAGGTCTGAAACGAAAGGCAAACGAGCGGTGGAAAGCAAGGCAAGCGCGGGGAATGGATGAGCGGACTGACCAACGAGCAGGAGGACGCCGCTGATTGCGTTTTACCCCAGCAACGCCTCGCTTCGAATCTCCCACTGCGCGGGCATTTCCGGGCTCCCGTCGGTGCACACAACAAGGCGAGAAGGAGGTGAACGGCGGTATACAATAACACTCCAAACCGTTAATTTGCTTGCTTTTCACGTGCCTTCAACCGCAACCCCTGCTGCAAATCGTTTAGAACAACAAATTTCATCCTGTTTGCAACGAACGAACAGTGATTATTTCGCGCGTTTATTGAGCACTCCGTAATTGTAAGACAAGATGCGATGTTTCAGTTTTTATCTACTCCTTTTTCTCTTTACCGTCCTCCCTCTTTAAAGGCCTCACTCCGACTGTCCGTTTGCTCTCGCCGTTAAAACTCCTCTTTACCGTGCACGCAATCGAAGCCCAGCTGCTCGAATCCGGCTCTAAGCGCTTCTTTGTCCTCGGATCGATCGAAACGGCTCATAAGATTCTAATCGAGAACTCCACGCGCTTTTTGTGCCTAACTCTTTTTGGAATAAACGCTTCCTTCCATCCACTCTCCGGCTTCTTTGTGTTCGCCACGTGAATCAATACTCGCAGTTCGCCCACTCGGACGTGTTCCGTGAAAGAATGCTCCAAATTTACCGAATTTTCGCGGATTTCGAGTTGAATAGAACTTTCCGAGTGCGTGTTTTCTTTCCAAATTAACCGCCGTCCATTGAACTTCCCGTGTGTCGCTTCAGGGTTCAAAACGGCCGCCGTTTGCCGTCGCTTTCGCCCGACTTTCGTCCGCAAGATGTCGACGCTGCTGCTGGACAACTACGAGCACGTGCTGCACGCGGACTACGCGCACAAGATCCCCGTGGACGTGTACCGCTCGCGGCGGACCGGCCTGCACGTGGCCGTCGCGAAGGCGCCCGGCCCGGTGGTCGCGTGCAACATCGTGGTGCCGACCGAAGTGGAGACCAACGACGGCCTGCCGCACACGCTGGAGCACCTCGTCTTCATGGGCTCCCGCTCGATCCCCTTCAAGGGCGCCCTCGACCTGATGGCGCTGAAGGCGATGGCCGTGGTCGGAGGCACGAACGCCTACACCGAGCTCGTGAGTTCCTTTCCACTCTTCCCCTTCATTCCCCTTCAGGACCACACTACGTACTACGTGAAGACTTTGGGGGCGGGCGGCATGCGGAAGTTCGTGCGCGTGTACGCCGACCACCTGATCAACCCGCTGCTCACTCCGAAGAACTACGCGAGTGAAGTGTACCACGTGAACGGGGACGGCGAGGAGGCGGGCGTCGTCTACAGCGAGATCCAGGGCTACGAGAACGACCTGGACGAGCTCGTCGACCGCAAGGTGGCCGAACTGGTGGGTCGCTTCTTCTCCCTTTCGATTCCATTCGTCCTGCAGGTCTTCCCCTCGAATCCCTCGTTCTTCGTGGAGTCCGGCGGGCGCACGCGGGAGGTGCGGGAGATGTGCTCGCTGAAGCGGGTGCAGGACTACCACCGGCACTTCTACAACCTCCGCAACATGTGGATCGCCCTCTGCGGCACCTTCGAACTCGAGCCGATGCTGCGGGAGATCGACGAGCTGGACGCGCTGCCCGAGAACTGCCCGCACGCCTCCTTCGAGCGGCCGTTCCTCAACGCCCAAGTGCCCGAGTTGACGCGAAACCGCCACGAGGTGGAGGTCGTGCGGGCGCCGTCCGACGGCGAGGACGAGGCCGTCGTCTCCATCGGCTTCATGGGCCGTTCGGCCAAGGTCCGCTTCGATTGCTCGTTCTTCTCTCACTCTTCCGCTCGTTCAGGACGTGGAGTTTCTGTACGCGGTGGAGTTGATCGGCGCCTACTTGACGACGACCACCTCCGCCCCCCTCCAACGCGAAATGATCCTCATCGAGGAGCCGTTCGCCGACTCGGTCAGCCTGGAGACCACCGAGCTGCCCTGCTCGCTGATCACCGTCGAGTTCTCCGGCGTGTCGTTGGATCGAGTGGACGAGCTGCCCGACAAGTGGGTGGACCTCTCCTTCCCATCTGTTCATTGCTCATTGCTCCAGGTTCTTCGACGTCCTCCGAGCGACGACCACGAAGGAGGCGCTCGATCTGGAGCGGATTCGGAACATCCTGCAGCAGAGCGTGAAGAAGATCTACGCTTCGGTTCGTCCCCTTCCTTCCACTTTCACTCGCTCAGCCGTGCTTTCAGCTGGACTCGGACATCTCCTCGGTCATCTTCTACGGACTGATCGGACACCAGCTGTTCGCCGACCGTCTGGACGATCAGGAGCAGTTCGAGCGCGTGATGAACCCGCTGCCCATCTACGAGGAGCTGCTGCAGCGGCCGGTCGACTGGTGGGCCGACCTGATGGCCGAGTTGTTCACCGACCGGTGCGCCGTGGTGGTCGGCCGGCCGGACCCCGAGCTCGCCGAGCGGAAGGCGGCCGAGGAGGCCGACCGGCTGGAGCGGCTGAAGGAGAAGATCGAGGCGGGCGAGATCAAGAGGATCAAGCTGGACGACGACCCGCAGGACGGCTCCGTGAGTCCCCTCTTCCTCGTGCATCCCCCGCTCGTCTGCAGCAGCTGCCCTCGTTGGAGATGTTCGACGACGTGGGGCCCGAGCAGGCGGTCGAGAAGTTCCGCATTTCGTCCGCCTTCCTCACGGACGAGGCGCCCTCGCCGCTGCTCTCCGCCCTCCCGTTCGGCGCCGTTCTGCACGACGTGGACTCGCACTTCATCCGCGCGTACTTCCTCTTCGACCTGAAGCGCCTGCCGCCCGCCCTCCGCAAGTGGTCGATGATCCTCACCGAGCTCCTCTTCAAGTCGCCCACCACCATCGACGGGCGGCCGCTCAGCGACGAGCAGACCGCCGACCTGATGACCAAGGAGCTCATGTCGCAGCACGCGGGCGTCGGCTACTCGTCCGCCTTCTTCCACCTGCTCGCTTTCTCGCTGGAGGTGCGTGCAGAAGAGGACGGAATCCCCTCAATCCTCTCCCGTCTTCAGGTGCCGGCGAAGGAGTTCGATTTGGTGCCCAAGTGGTCGCGAGCGCTCCTCCGCGACTCGAAGTTCGAGGCGCCGAAAGTCCTCGCGATCGCCAAGAACCTCGCGAGCGGCGCGTCGGCCAAGAAGCGGGACGTCGACTCGATGTGCTCGCTGCTCATCGGCAGCGTGAACTACGAGAAGAGTGAGTGCCCGTTCGCTCCATCGATCGTTTGCTTGCAGATCACGAGTCGCGCTTCTACGACGACTTCGTGCTGCAGAACTTTCACCGGCAAGTGGCCAAGCGGATCGAAACGAACGAGCGGGAGGCGGCGAAGGTGGTGGCCGAGCTGGAGGCCTTCCGAAGCGGCCATTCTCGAGGCTCCGTTGAACGTCCACTTCATCTGCAACCCGAAGGAGTTGGACGGGCGGTCGACGGCCGCGGACTGGAGCTTCCTGCAACGAACGGGGCCGGTGGAGAAGCTGACGGTTCGTTCGATTCTTTGGCCCCACAAACTTCTTTGTAGATGACCCGCGAGGCGGACGTGACGCCGTTCGTCAAGTGGACGCCGGCGGCCCGCCTGCTGAAGGTGGACGGCTGCGACGCGACGCACGTCCTCTGCCGCTCGCAGACGACCGTCGAGTTCGGCGGCGAGGAGCACGTGGCGCTGCTCACGATGGCCTCCTTCTGCTCGATGACCGAAGGCGCGCTGTGGGTGGGCGTGCGGGGCAAGGGCTTCTCCTACGGGCCCGACCTGCGCTACTCGTCCGCCTACGACTGCTTGACGCTCGAGCTCGACCGCTGCTCCCGGCCGGTGCTGGCGTACGACGCGAGCAAGGAGCTGGTGACCGAGTTGTTCAACGGCACCGCCCCGCTGGACGCGCTGAAGTTCGACTTGGCGAAGCGGAACGCCGTCTGCAACCTCCTCTCGCGCTACGAGACGCTGAAGGCGACCGCCAACAACGCCGCCTTCGACCTGCTGCGGGGGCGGACGGTCGAGGAGATCGAGTGAGTCCCCCCGCCAATCGAGTGATCTCCCTGCTGCTTCCAGCCGCCTGGCCGGGCAGATTTGGAAGGTGGACGCCGAGCGGGTGGTCCGACTCGCCCGACCGCATTTTCTTCGCCTTTTCGACGAGCGGCAGCACCTCCTCGCGGTCGCCGGGCCCCGCAACAAGCTGGACGAAATCAAGCGGCGCTTCCCGGCGATCAAGACCGTCAAGATGGCCGACCTCCAGTACACGCCCGCATGAACGCCCGGATTCGTTGCTGTGTTGAAGAGCATAAATTATTCTTTTTTCCGTTGCAGTCATACGGTTTTGAACATGTTCAGAGATGCTGTGGCGTTTACGAGAGCGGCGGCTGTTTGGTCCGTTGGGGGGGCAACGAGCTCAAGCAGCAAGATTGGACGAGTGAGCGCGAGCATTTGGGTCAAGAAGTGCAGCGCGCGGGCGAAGGTAGACCGTGGAGGGGACAGTTTTGCTTTCCACGCACTAGACAAGCCACCTGCACTTTAGGTCGATCGAGATGGAGCGCGGGCAGCTCGACCGTCTTGCGGCGCACATGGCCCACTTTCTGACGGCCGTTTCTCTGTCGATGCTGCTGGCGATCGTTTTGATGCGAACGACCGGCCGTTTTGCTCCCGGTCGGGTCGTCCACTCGTAGTTTGCGAACGGCAGTCGGCGGATCGTTCGGGATCGTTCAGGGTGCGCACTCCGTGGACGATGCAGACGGAGGATTCGAAGCTGCGGCTGCTGCTGACCGCCGGCAATCTGTTCGACGTGCTCTGCTTGATTGTTGGCTGTTCGTTCGTCTTCTTCCTTCTCTACAAGCACCGCTTCAACAATGTGAGTTCTCCCTTCTTGTTCGTTTCACTAGTTTCTGTTTGCAGGTGATCCGCGCGTGGTGGATTCTGTGGGGCGTCTTTGTGTAGCGATTCCCGGCCGTTTGGACCGCCGCGTGAGTTCTTCCGCCCCTCTTCTCCTTCCACCGGTTGGTTGCAGGGATTGGATGGACGGCTGCGACCTGACCGTCGACCTCCTCTCGTTCTGCTTCTTGCTGTGGAACGTGGGCATCTTGGGCGTGCTTTGCATCAACTGGGAGGGACCCGACCGTCTGCAGCAGGCCTTTTCGATCGTGACAGCCGCTCTGATCGCCGTCGAGTGGATCGCTTGGCTGCCCGACTGGACGCTGTGGGGATTCGTCGTTCTGTTGGCGGTCTGGGACCTCGGCTCCGTTTTGCACTCAAGAGGACCGCTGCGGACGTTGGGAGAATTGATGGTAGAGCGGAACGAAGAGCACTTTCCTGCTCCCATGTACTCCTGCAAGCGTGATCCTCCGTCTACCCGTGCTAACGATCGTTTGCAGCGACTTTCACCGCTTCCTCTGTTGAGCAGGAAGCAATCGTCATCTCTGTCCACCCTCTCCCAACTAACGAGAACGCGGCTGATCAGCTGACGCTCTGTGGTCAACCGCCCTGGAGTACGGTCGAAAAAGAAACGGAGGATGGAATGCTAGTGGGATTCGCCGACTTCGTCCTCTACTCGCTGCTCGTCGTGAAGGCGAACACCCTCGGCGACTGGAACACGACGGTCGCCTGCTGCCTGGCCGTCTTGATCGTGAGAATTTCCGTTTCTTTTCTCTTAATCTTTCGGCTTACAGGGGCTGGCCATCACTCTGCTGTTGTTGGAGTGCCGCAAGTCGCTCCCCGCCCTCCCGATCCCCGTCTTTATGGGCGTCTCCTTCTGCTTTTCCGCCCGTGCATTCACTCCGTTGATCGCACACGTCTCCACGAACCAGTGCTTGATTTGATTTGCCTGCAGTCAGTCGTCGCGGAGAAGGAATGCCCATAGGTGAAAAATAAACAAGTTGTTGAAAGGACCCCTTAGTGAACAAGAACCTGTTGCTCAAGCGAGTTCAATGCTGATGGCAGCTACACAAAACAGCTTGCTTCGGGTTTCGCCGCCCGCTCGGCGTCTTGCGACGTCTGGAATGAACAGCAGTGCGTTTTCCGGCCCACCAACAGCAATGCAGACTCAACCCGCCTTTCTGCTCCGTCCTTTCGCCCGTCAGCCGTCCGGTTGTTTCCGATGAGTTCGAGCTGCGAGTCCTCCTCGACGGAGAGCAGGTGCGTCCTCCGGCCCGCTCGCCGCCCACTCCTCGTCGTTCAGCGGAGAGACGAGCGCCGAGGGGCTGGACGAGAACCCGCGGCGCGTGGTCGAGATGCCGCCGCTGCAGTCGGGAGCGCGTCGTGGGCAGCCGGCCGTCCGCCTCCTGCCGCCCTTCTTGGCCCACCGGCTGGGCGGCGGCGCGCGAGCGGAAGTGCGCGACGTGCAGCTGAGCGGCAGCCGTCCGGCCGGCGCCCGCCACACGAGCTGGACGCTCACCGTCCGCTGGCTGGAGGACGCGCCCGTCCACGAGCCCGTCCGCCTCCGCTTCGACCGCCCCGTCGGCCGCCCGTCGACGGGCGTGATCTCCGCGGCGACGGCGGCCGAAGAGGCGCGCAATTTCTCGTTCGCCGAAGTCTTCGGCAGCCGCTCGCCCGCCCGCCCCACCGCCGAGGCGAACGTGGAGCTCGGTGAGTGCAGAGAGAAGCAGCTACTCACTCACTCCCCTCTTTGCAGACCTCTCGCCGTCGGGCGCCCTCGACTGCGACCGGCCGGACCTCCGCCGCTGCGACGGGCCGTGCGGCCAACTGCGCCCCGTGCGCGAGTTCCAGACGTTCGGCCGCTGCGAGCACGCCGTCTGCGCGCTGTGCATCGCGAACGCCGGCTGTCCGAATCGGGGCTGTCTGGCGGCGGCGCTCGTCGCCCGGCTGCCCGGCAAGGAGCGCCGCCACGACCTCTTCCGGCAGCTCTGGCGGGCGGGCCGCTCGTCTGGCAGCGAGAGTGCGGAGGAGGCGGTAGGGGAGAAGAAGCAACCCATGTAACCGCTTTTGTTGCAGGACGACCAGCCGGCCACGCCCGCCGGCCTCAAGTGCTGCGACGGGCCCTGCGGTCGGCCGCGCGCCGCCCACGAGCTCTCGCTGTTCGGCTGCTGCGAGCACGCGGTCTGCGCGCCCTGCATCGCCAACGCGGGCTGCCCGAACCGCGACTGCTTGGCGGCCGAGCTCGTCGATTTGGCCTCCGAGCGGGGCCCGCAGCTCTACCGCCGCTACAAGAACCTTCTGAAGGAGCTGGACTGCGCCTCCGACCACGTGGTGTTGTCTCGCTGAAGGCCGCTGCTCATGGCTGCTTGCTTTCAGGAGGAGATCTCCGAGTGCTCCTCTCTGCGCACCGTCTCGCCCGCTCCGTGCACGCCCGCCCGCACCGACTCGTTCCTCCGCTCGTCCACCTCCCGCTCGGCCACTTCCGTCGGCTCCTCGTTTACTTCGGGCAGCGAGAAGCGGTCGGTGGAGGAGCGCGTGGTTCGCGGCGTCCGCCTCCGCCTGCTGATCCTCGAGGCGGACGGGCAGCAGCTGGGCGAGCGGATGTACGCGGCCGAAAAGCCGCTCCGCCGCTGCCTCGAGTGGTTCTTGCGAGAGAAGCGGTGAGTTCTCCGTTCCTCCTTCCCTCACTCGCCTGCAGCCCCGACCTTCGCTCGCCGCCGTCCGCCTGTTCGTGGCGTGCGGCAGCCGCTTCGACGTCGACCGGCTGCGCCGTGTGGACGTCGCGAAGAACGCCGGCCGCCCGCTCGCCGCCTTCCCCGCCGAGAAGGACGACCTGAACGTCGTGCTCGACATTTCGGGCAACTTCGGCCACGTCCGCCTGCCGTCGCTCAAGTTCGCCCTTTGAACGCCTGCCTTTTTCCTCTGTTCTGTCCGTGAATAAACGCTTTGTTGCAACGGGTTGGCAGCGATTTCACTCGTTCTCGGCGACGCTTGCTTTGGAATGTTAGTGGAAGAAGTGGAGGAAGCAGCCGCCTTGTTTTGAGCGTCATTGCCGTAAGCAGCGGGCTTACGGATTCTTCAAACTTCTGGCGTCACCAACACGCCTTCTCTTTTCGCAATTCCGAACGGCGTCATCGAAAGCAAACAGCAAGCAATGGGTGCGGCCACCGACTCACTTTTACGCGTTCGCGTCTGCCCGCCACTCGCTTCTTCCCACTCGTCCTCCGGGATGCTGCGGAACGATCGGATGCGCGTGCGGTCGGTGATGTTGGCCGAATTCCAGCGGGGCGCCGACGAGGAGCGGGCGTTCGCGCGCGTGTGTCTGGAGTTCGGACCGAAGGCGATCACGCAGAAGACGCTGGAGAAGTGGTTCGAGAAGTTCCGGAAGGGGGACACGTCGCTCGCCGACCGCCGAAATCGCCGCCAACTGGGCGGCCGCCAGTCGCTGAGCGCCGACCGCTTCGCCGCCATCCAGCGCGCCTTCTGCGGGACGATCGTGTCCCGCCTCGGGCTGAAGCGGTTCGTGTTCGACGGCCGCTTCATGACCTTGACCTTCATGGGAGCCGTGCGGATGATTGATTTGTACCACTCGAAAGAAATGTGAGCTTTCTTCTTCATTTTACTCACTCACTCACACGTGCAGGCCGCTAAACTTCGACTTCAACCCTCTTGTGCCGCCCACTTGGACGGCAGTCCACTTGGAGGAGTTTCGGCTGGTTAACGTGCGGAGGGCTTTCTTCTGTTTGAAGTACGAGGTCGACGGCCAACAACAGCGGTCGATCGGCTGGTGTTCGTGGGACTTTGAGGAGCGGCAAGTGGTCGCGGACGGGCCACTCGTCTCGTTGGGGACGGGAGCAGAATACCCGAAGCCCGTGGTGAATGCGGACGACCCCTTATTTCTGCACTACGTGGTCTGCCGAAAGGAGGACGGCCGATACCGCGATTTCTACCAGGAAATTCGATTGCAAGGCGAGCTGTTCGAGGTGGGCGAAAGAGTTGCGATTCCCGAGAAGCTTCACGAGCCCTTCCTCTTCCACGACCGGCACCTCTTCGCATTCGAAAAGTCGGCCGAAAGGATCGGAAATCCGAATTTCCGCAAGCTCCTGAAGATTTCGCCCACCACCGGCCAGGCGACCGAACTGCCGACTTCCGGTTGGCTGGAGGAGAACGAAAAGGTGCGTTTTGGATTGCTCTTCATTCTCTACTTGCTGCTTACAGAGCCAAACCTCGCAGCTGTGGATCGGACAGACGATGATCGTCCGCTGCGAGCCCGAAGTGAACGGAAAGTCCGTCTACCGCTTGTGGGCGTTCGACGTGCCCTCTTTGCAATGGCGACAGTTGGAGCTGGACTTAGGAGACGAGCTGCCCATCCTGTACTCGGATGAGGAGAACATCCTCTTCGTCCACGGCCACAAGAGCAAACGAGAGAAGGGCTCGCTTTACCGCTTCGCTATTCAGTGAGCACTCGAGAGCGATCAAGAGAGCCAAGCGGCTTCTTTGCAGCCGCCCCGACCGGCTCTCGGCGATCGCGTGGCGCTCCGTTCGGCGACGGGCGGACTTCGATTCTGCTTTCTTGCCGTATGTCATGAAGCAACTGCCGAAGAACTCGTCCATCCGCTGCCCCTTCCCGTTCGCCAATCAATAAAAAGACGAGTCGATAGTGAGGGCGGTGAGCGGAAATTTCCGTTTGCGCGAGCCAACAAACGCCCCTTGTGAGCAACAGATCAAGGCTTGAATCCGTTTCTCCGATTAGAAAGTCCTTCTTCACGCAATGCTTTGCAAGCGATCATCGAATTTGCATCGCGCTTTCCCCAAAATGTCCCGCCCCACGCACCTTTCGACCATTTGGAATTCGATCGGCCGTTCGCGATGGGCAACTGGGAGTCCCGTGCGGCGGCGAGCGACCCGCCGAGCGTCGAGGAGGCGCCGGCGCGGGCGAAGCGGCGCGGCTTCGAGAACCTCGGCAACTCGTGCTACTTGGCGGCGGTCGTGGTGGCGCTCGCGTCGCTGCCCGCTCTCGTGGACGCGCTCGAGCAGCTGCGGCGGTGGGCCTTCCGCGCGGTCGACGTTGAGGTGGACGAGGTGAGTGGCCGGCCGTCTTCCTCTTCCGACTGCCCGCTTGCAGAAGCAACAGCTGCAAATGGAGTTCGTGATCGAGTTGGCCGAAGTGATCGGCGAGTTCCGCCGCACGCGCGTCGCGCCGTCCGCCCGCCGCCTCCTCCGACTGGCCGGCCGTCTGGACGCGCAGTTCCGCGGGCGACGGCCGCAGGACGCCCACGAGTTCCTCTCGATGATCACCGAGGCCTGCGAGACCTTCAGCGACGTGCACGACGCGCACGAGGGCCGGCCGCGGACGAGCCGCCTGTTCGCCGACTTCCCGCTCTTCTTCCGCACCCGCTCGCGGATCACGTGCGGCGAGTGCGGCCGCGAGGCGGACTCCACGGAGGAGTGCGTCGGCTTGAGTGAGTGGCCGCCCTTCCGGCAACGACCGCCCGTTGCAGGCGTGGACGTGGGCGAGCGGGAGGCCGCCGACTGGTCGCTCTGGAGCGCGTGGACGGGCCGCGAGCTGCTCGTCGACGACGCCCAGTTCCAGTGCGACCACTGCGGCCGGAAGGTGGACGCCGTGCGGACGTTGCGGCCGCTCTCGCTGCCCGACTGCCTCGTCGTCCACTACAAGCTGTTCCGCAGTGAGTTCTCGCCCTTCCGCCCACTCACTCCCGCCTTGCAGTGCAAACGGAGGAGGGCCGCGTGGTGCTCTCGAAGCGGACGCGCGTCCCCTTCCCGCCGCTCCAGATCCCGCTCGAGGCGATCCCGACGGCCGGCGGCGAGGAGGAGAGCGGCGCCGCCTACACGCTGAAGGCGCTCGTCGTGCACGCGGGCGGCGCGCTGGACGACGGCCACTTCTTCTGCGCCCGTCGCCGCCGCTCCGACTTCTCCGAGTGGCGCCTCTTCGACGACGAGCTCGTGGAGGTCGTGGGGCTCGCGGCGCTGCGCCGTCTGACCGCCCGCTCCACCACGCCCTACCTGATGTTCTACGAGAAGACGCGCCCGAGTGTCGGCCCGAGCTCCGAGTCGGACGAGCAGAAGAACTCCCTCGACCGCGCGCCCCCTTCTTCTTCTCATTGAGCCGAATAAACCGAGTGAACAGTCGGCAGTTTATTCGACGAGGAGATTAGTGGGTGGATTGGTGGACGAGGCGGCGGAACTCCTCGCCGATGAAGTCGAACTGCGCGCGTTGGTCGGGCGGCACGGGGCGCATCTCGACGGCGGCCTGCTTCTTCGGGCGCTGCACGTGGAGCAGGAGGCCGTCCTCCGCTTGCAGGGCGGCACGGACCTGAAGCAGAAGGGATGAACGAGCGGACGGGCGGTTGAAGACTCACGCGAGCGAGCAGGTCGGCGAGGTACTCCAGGCCGCGCTCCGCGTTCGCCTCCTGCCCGTCCTGCAGCAGGGCGGCGGCGTCCAGCTCGACCACGCGCTGCAGGCGGCCGCCGCGCGGCTCGTGCTGCCCGCCGATCACGCGCCGATGTCCGCTGAGGACGCCGAGCAGCGCGTAGCGGAGTTGCAGGTGGACGGGCAGTCGGGGCGGGCCACTCGCAGCGAACGGGAGGATCTGCACGTAGTTGCCGACTGGAAGGAGGGAGGGAAGTGCGGACTGGACGGGCGGAACTCACGGCCATCCACCGCGCTCGCCGTCGTCGCGAGCAGCAGCCGGTGGGCGACGCCGTCGGCCTCCAGCGTGCAGGCGGAGAGCACGTTCCACGATTTGGAGGCCGTCGCCTTCACATTCGCTTCCTGAACGAAAGGAAAGAAGTGAGTGAGCGGGATGGGACGAACCGGCGAGTCGGCAGTGAGGAGGTGCTCCAGCTTGGCGCGGATGAACGCGTTGTTTCGGCGCCGTCCGGCCGCGCCCGCCGCCTCCGGCAGCTCGCAGAGGAAGAGGACGCCGCCCAGCAGGCACGCGACGAACGAGAAGCCCGGATCGAAGGCGGAGTCGCGGAAGAAGGGCGTCGTCGCCACGCGGTTCAGGAGGCTCTGGCGGCTCACGACGTCCGCGCCGCCGGCCGCCGCGCTCAAGCCGCCGCCTGCAATCGGGGCATCGACGAAAAGAAGGGAGGACGAACCGGAGTGGAGCATTCGGGCCTGCAGGAATTCGAGCACGCCGCGCAGTTTGTTCGGGCACTTGCGCGCCTCCTCCCACTTCTCCGCGCCGTCCAGCAGGTCGACGCCGCCGGCCGCCGCGCCCACCAGCCGCTCGTTCAGCCGGCGGACGGGCGGCTCGTCGAAGAGCACGCGGTTGGTGGCCGCGTCCTCCACGAAGTGGCCGCCGATCAGCGGCTGGTCCACGCGCACGGGCATTCGGTCGATTGGAAGAGAGGAGGACTGAAAAGAAGCGAGAAATCGGGGCGAACAACGAGCGAGACGCCGCGCCCGCCGCCCGCAAAAAGACCGCCGATTCGAAAAGAGCGAACCGCCCGCCCGTTCGCGACGCCGCGTTCCGCTCGGGCCGATGGGAAGGCGGGCGATTTCGACACTCGCAGACGGGCGAACATCTGCGCGCGCCGTTGGGAACAACACGCTCAATAAACGATGACTAATCATAGGAAGCCCAGTGACTGCTGCTTCCTCTGCCGAAAGACACCAATCGATCGATTTCACTCGTTTATTCTCGCACAAGAGGAACGATCACTCGGCTCGCGGCTTCTTCGCGCCGCTGGATCCCGAGCGCGTGCGGCTCTTCGAGCGGCCGCCCTGACTGCGACGAGGGCGGGCGGCCTTCGGATCCTCGGCGGCTGGAAGCGGAGAGTAAACAATAGAGAAATAAAGGGCTTACGACTCAAGTAGGCCGATTTGAGGATCTCCGCGCAGGAGGGCCGCGAACGACGGTCCCGGTTGAAGATCGCCTGCAGCCGCAGGTTGGCGGAGGGCGGTGGGACTCACGGAGAGCAGACTGCGGACCTCCGTCTCGGCCATGGCGCTCAGGTCGACCTCCTTGGTGGTGATGGCGCGGCGGAGTTTGTCCTTGGGCTCGCGCCAGATCTTCTCGCCGGTCAGCAGCCAGAAGAGCGTGGCACCCAGCGACCACACGTCCAGTCCCTTCGAGGCCTGCAGCGAAGTGAGGGGAAGGAAGAGAAGGAAGCACTCACGATCTTCTGCTGGATGTACTCGGGCGACATGAAGCGCGTGGTGCCGAGCGCCTTCCGCCGGATCACCGCCTCGTCCAGCGGGCCGAGCAGCGCCGCGCAGCCGAAGTCGATGATCTTCAGGCGCTCGCCCACCAGCAGGAAGTTGTTCGGCTTGATGTCGCAGTGGAGCACGTCCAGCGCGTGCACCTGCTCCACGCACCGCACGCACTGCAGCCACCACTTGCGCACTTGCGCGGCGTCCGCGCGTCCCTTCCGGCCGCCCTTGTGCAGCGAGTCGAGCGCGTGCGTGCCCAGCTCGAGGACCATGAAGATGCAGTCCTCTTCCACCACAAGACTGCAACGAGCGGGCGGGAGTGAGGAGGAGGGCGGGCACTCACCAGTCGAGCAGCTGGACCACGTGCTCGGCGCGCTCGAAGCGGCGCAGGATCTCCACTTCCCAGTGCAGCTGGCGGCCGACGCGCTGCGCCTTCGGCTTCCGCAGGTCCACCACCTTGACGGCGAAGCGGCGGTGGCGGTCGGCGCGCAGCTTGCCGAGGCGCACCTCCGCGAAGCCGCCGCGCCCGATGCGCCGCGTGAGGAGGTAGTCGGTGGTCTTCGCTCCGTTCGCGCTCTTGATCTGAACGACGAGTTGGAAGCTGGACGGAAGGGGACTCACGCTGATCGAGTAGCCGAAAGTGAAGCGCGAGGAGCAGTCGGGCTCGTCGGGGCCCTCGGACTGCGTGCTGCTCTCCTTGGCCTCCGGCTGACTGCGCGCCGACGAGCCGCTCAGCGGGGCGGGCGAGCCGGTGGAATCTGCAGAAGGCGGCGAGTGAGCAGCGCGGCCTCCACCCACCCATCGCTTGGCGGACGGACGACATCCTCGCGGGCGGGCGGCTCGTCCGAGTGCTGGAGAAGTGGACTGACCGCCGACCGCCAAGCGGGCGTGCTCGATTCCGATCCGGCGTTATGCATGCAAATTTCGTTCAGCCAACGGAGAGCGGAAAGAGAAGGGCGGTCAGTTGTGACTGTTGAAACAGCAGAGGAATGAGCAGTGATTGTGAGTAGAGCAAGGAGTATCTGCTTGATGCGTTTATTCATCGATCCGAAGCGACACCGTCAGCCGAAAGCACATCATCCCGCGTACCGTTGATTCAGTTTATTCCAAAACAGAAAGAAAACATTGAGAACAGAAGCAAGAAGGGAGAACGAGTTCAGTGGTTTTTGACGACATTGTCGAAGTCCTCCACGGCGCTGACGGCCGAGATGACGGCGGGGATGAGCGAGAGGCCGAACGTGAAGGGGGCGGCGGCGACGCCCGCGACCGCGCCGCCCGTCTTGGCGACGCCCTTGAGGACGGTGCCGACGCCCGGCCGCTTGCGTTCGGCCTCGTTCAGCGCGTGCAGGTTGCGGTAGGCGGTGTCCAGCGCGTCCTTGAACTCGGCGGCCATCTCGCGATGCTCCTCGACGGTCACCTCGGGGTGGGCGCGGCGGTGAACTCGGCGAGCACGTGGGCGGCCATCCGCTCGTGCGTCAGCTGGAACTCGTGGCGGCTGCCCTCGCAGCTTCCCTTCAGCAGGTCGCGGTAGTCGGCGATCAGCTCGTTGCTCGTGTCGTTGTAGTGCTTCACGACGCGCTGTTGACGTTCCTGCCGCTTCTTCGTCTCGAGCTTGCGTTGCTTTTCGCGCTCGGCCTCGTTGAGGGCGCGGAGGTTGGCGTACGCGGCGTCCAGGGCGGCCTTCAGCTGGGCGGTCAGGCGGCAGTGCTCCTCGACGGTGGCCTCCGGGTGGGTCTTGCGGGCGAACTCCTCGAGCACACGGGCGGCGGCGCCCTCGTGGATCGTCTCGAAGGCGTCGCGTTCGCCACGGCAATTCGGCTGGACGACGTCGCGGTAGTCGGCGAGGAGCTCGTTGTGGAGCAGCTGGTAGTGCTGAACGACGCGCTGGACCCGCTCGCGCTCCTTCCGCTCCTTCAGCTTCTGGCAGAGGGCGCGGTTGATGGCGTCCAGACGCTCGAACTCGCGGTCGAGGGCGACTGCGAGGAGGCGCTCGTGTTTCTCGTGCTCGCCGGCGGCCGCCCGCACGCGCACGCCGCGGACGATGGCGAGGACGCGCTCGCGCTCCTTCGAGTCGTCCAGCCGCTCCTCCGCGCCGTCCGCCTTCTTCTCCATCGCCGTCCGGTAGGCGGCGAGGGCACGCTCGGCGGCGATTTGGAACTTGGCGTTGATGGAGGCCTGAAATCCGCTCGTTCAATCGGATTCCAGGAGGAGGGCTCACCTGGAAGATGGACGTGGGGGCAGGCAGGTCGATGCTCGCGAAGACCCTCGCCCACTGCTCGAGGAAGGTGGCGAGCTCGCTGCAGGTCACCGGTTGGCCGTCGACGCACTTTGGCTGGAGGTCGGCCAGCAGGAATTTGATCGCCTGGTCGAGGCCGTCGCGGAAGTCGATCTCCATGTCTGCAACGAGTGGGCGGGCGGTGAGTGGAGGCCGAGGGGCACCCACCTTCCGGATTGCCGTCGAACTTGTCGCCGGTCACCTTCCGGCCGGGCGACGCGAGGCGGCAGCAGGCGAACGCGCGGAAGAGGCCGTCGATCCGCTCGTGCACCTCCGCGTTGTTCTCGTTCCGGATGCCGAGCACGTCGTCCAGCCGGCCGCTCCAGCCGCGGATCCCGTGCACGGCGTTCAGGTCGTTGTTGCGCGAGAGGAACAGGAGTTTCTGCAAGCAAGCAGGGTGATTAGAGGGATGAAGGGGATGAAGGGGACTCACGGCGAACGGCTTCTTGTTCGCCTCCTCCGAGTTGCCGACGAGCGCCTCGGTGCTGATCGTCGCGAAGTCCACAAGGTTCTTGAGGTGCGGCTTGGAGCGCACCTCGCGGTCGATGTTGTAGATCTGAACGGGAAGGAGTGAACACAAAAGAATGGCGGGAACTCACGAAGAGGTTGGAGATGAGGAGCGTGAAGGCGAAGAGGAGCGCTGAGCCCGTCTCTGTGGTCTCCTCGCCGAAGGTGCCCTGCGAGTCCACGAAGAGGACGACGAGCTCCTCGCCGTCCGCGCCCTTGACGACGAACGGCCGGTCGAAGACGTTGATCCCGTCCGTGCAGGCGGCCTCCTCGTTGCGGAACTCGGGCGCGCTGTCCACCCGCTCGAGCATCCACTTGTGCGGGACGGGCGCCACGTGCGGGTTCTTCAGCGACCATTGGAGGTAGCGAAGCGTCATGTTCACGAAGAACGACTTGCCGCGCCGCGACTCGCCTGCGATCGCCACCACGCACACCTGCAAGCGGGAGGGATGAGAAGAGGGATGAGGAGGGCGGGCACGAACCTTCTTCTTCGCGTACTCCTCGCTGCGGAGCGTTTTCAAGAAGGCGGCCAGGTGGAAGGCGAGAAATTCCTTCTTCTCCGCGTTCTTCTCCAGCTTCGTCACGCACCACGCGCCCATCTTCGATTCGAAATTTGCGGACGAGTGGGCAAGAGAAAGCTGCAACAAGTGGGATGAGTGGGGATTGCGGGAAGAAAGGAGGTGAAAGGAGAGAGCGGGCTTCAGGATGCCCGTCCGACTGCAGCATCGAGGTGAAAGGCGGCCGAAAGCGCCAAATCTCCGCGAAAATCCCGCTCGCTGCGTGGCGGCCGTCTGCTCTGCCCGGCCGCCCGTTCGGGTATATAAACAGCGGTGAAGAGGGAGGCGGCGAGTCGGCGGCGATTCCCAGACGAGCGCCCGTTTAGCCGAACGGACGGGCGAGCGGAGGAGGGGGACGCGGAAAACACGCCGGCATTCGAACAACCCTCCTTCGCGCCTCTGTTCACCCGTCCGCTTACACGTCATCGATGCCGAAAAGGCTCTTAATTTCAATTGACTTCATCCCTCGTCGTTCCTCGTCTCATAGATCGGCGAAGATCTAACCGAAAGTTCTCACAGAAATCCCGTCCTTTCTTGTTCACAACATTTTACTCCAAGCGGACACAAAGAAGAAGACAAGCGGGCGGGCGGCATCAATGGCGGGAACGAGTGGTGTTGTTGTAGACGCCCATCAGGAGGACGGCGAAGCAGAGCAGCAGGATCCACAGCTGCTGGGGCGTGAGGCCGACGATGAACTCGGTCAGGGGGCTCAACTTCTGCTGCTCGATCTTCTCCGGACTCAACGCTCTGCAAGGAGGGAGGAGTGAAAAAGAGGGGGCGCAGAACTCACTTCCGGATGCTCATCTCGTCGTTCTGTTCGCCGCCCTCCTCCTTGGGCTTCGAGACGGCGTCCAGCAGGAGCTGCTCGACCGGCGGGTTGGTCGCCGGGCACGAGCCGGTGGGCGCGACGTACGCGAGCAGACGAACCGAAGTCACGTCGTCCGTGTGCTCGTTCTGCGCGTTCAGGAAGCGCGTGACGAGCAGAAGCTTCGGCTTGGCCGCCTCCTCCCACTTGGCCACGTGCGCGGCGCGGTGCCACGACAACACGCAGCGACTCGACGCGTGCGCCGCCAAGTGGCCCTGACCGGAGGGCAGCGCCTGAAAGCAACGGAGGAGTGAGCAGAGGAAAGCGGGGACACTCACTGAAATGTCCGAATTGCTCGCTTTGAGCTTCCAGAAGATCGGCCGGTCCGAAATGTTGCACAAGAGGAGCTGGACGCGGGCGAGGTTCGAGCGGCCGTGCACCTTCACGAAGCGGAGCTCCGTCGCGTTGGGCACCGAGCGGCGGCCGGAGTTCCGCTTGGAGCGAACGCTCGGCTCCTTGGCCGTCTGCGCGTCCTTGATCTCTGCAAGCACTCCACCGATCACTCGGTTCCCGTCCACCCACTCACCGAGCGAGTGGTTCTCGGCGGACGGCGGATTCGATTGGGAGCTCGAGTTCGACTCCTCGTTGGAGCCCGCGGCCGCGTTCTCGACGGCCGTCGCGAGGTCGCCGCGCACGCTCGCCGCCTTCGGGTCCTCCGCCATTTCGCTCCGTTCGCTTCGAATTGCAGCCGCTCGTTCGATCGCTCTTGGCCCAAATGGTGGAGCGGGGGCGAACTGCGGCAAGCGATTGATTCTTTCGGTTTCAAATGCAAATTTTGGTTGTTGTGGCTCGAAAAGGAGTGGGCGGTTGCAGCGGAGAAGGAATCTTCGATTGTTTCATCGTCCGTGAACTCATCGATCATTCGACGTCTTCTCCTTGCAACATTCTGCAACCACGCGTGTCGTTTGGTGTCTTCCGGTTGTCCTTGCCGGCGGATGGGCGTGAGCGAGTAATCCGCCGCCGATCCTCCCTTGATCCGCCGTAATGGAGGGCGGAAATCACGAGTCGGGGAAGAAGTGGAGGAAGGAAGCAATCGGAGAGGACGGCGATGATGCAACGTTTGTTCTTCTTCCTCCTGCTTTCCTTCCGCTTGGCTGCCGGAAATCAGGCGACCATCGTGGAGATCGTGAGTCCACACGCTCGAATCCAATCGAACCTCTCGTCCTTTCAGCCGCACAAGACGGTCGACTACCCGCCGCCGTCTATTCGAATCACTCCCATCACGGTGAGTTCCTCCCTCCATCCACTCACCCACTTCTTTTGTTCAGTCCGTCCCCATCGGCCGGCGCGGACAGGCGATCGTGATCGAAGAGAAGCTGGACGAGGCGGAGGACCGCGCGGAGTCGGGCACCACCGAGCTCGTCCTCCTTCAAACGTTGATCAAACTGGATAGCGAGCTGCGCGGCATGAACGAAACAAAGACCGAATCACAAACGGTCGTCTTCAACTCGGTAGCCGGAAGAAATCTTTCGATCTTCTTCCTCCTATCTTTCTGCTTCGTCCTTTTAATTGGGATGTGAACGGAGGATGATGATGATTTGAATAAACATGCGGGATAATCGTCGGGAAGAGTGCTCGCATTTGATCGACGAACGAAATCCCAGCGATCAATACGCTTTTAATCGCCTCGCCATCATCAACCGACCAACGGCGAGCGATCGGCAGGTGAACAAACGCGCCGTGCAGGTAGCGGACAGCGGCGCGCATTCGAACGGGAATTTCGCGTCGGGCGTCTGGCCTCCGCTTTTCCCGAACGCGCTGGAAATCATCGTTTTCCTCGTGGATTTCTCCGCAAATTCAAGTGATTTTCGTCGATTCTTTCGTGTTGCCCCTGCTGCGTTGATCCCGCCACAATCTTCTTCGCTTTCCGTCCGTGAATTATTTCGAAATTCCTTGCAGATTTTCGCCCTCAAGAGAACACGCAAGGAATGACAATGAAGAACGACCAGCGCGTCAACAACCAGCGGATTCAGAAGGACAAGCTGGCGGAGAGCGCCTACCACAAGGACGTGGGTTTCCCTTTTTTCTTTCGAGTATTTGTTGCGTGCTTCCAGCTGGCCAACTACCGCGACAACCTGCTGGTGGAGGCGGAGGAGATCGTGCGCAACGGCTTCCCGGCGAGCGTCCTCCGCTTCAACGAGCTGCTCAACAGCAGCGACTTCTCGCACGACCGCCTCACGGAGCTGCTGCCGGACGTGAACTCGATCGTGCCCATGCCGAAGCGCGTGGACGGCGCGCAGGAGATGGAAGTGGACCCGCCGAAGAAAATGCGGCCGGCCAGCGGGGTCACCAGTGAGTGCTTCTTTCGGTCTTCTTTCCTGCAACCTTGCTTCAGGCACGCCCGTGTACGTGTTCTCGGGCGGCGTGGTCAAATCGAACGACAAGCTGGCCGAAATGACGTCCACCGCCCGCTCGCTGCTTCGGAACACCGTCGAGGAGATCAACAAAGTGAAGGTGCGTACGGATCTTTCGGACACTCGTAACGAATCCTTTCAGATGTTTTTGACTTTTCTGATCCCCAAAATCGAGGACGGCAACAACTTTGGAGTCCAAATCCAGGTCTGTTGTTTGCTTCTTTTTACTTGAATTCGTCGCTTTGCAGGAGGAAGTGCTCAACGAGGTGCGCACAGTGGAGAGCGAGGCCGCGACCTTCTATGAGCAAATGTCGCGCTACTTTCTAAGCCGAGCGGAGCTCATCGTGAAGGCAGCCAAGTACCCGCACGTGGAGGCAAGTGCCCGCATTCCGACCGCTCATCCACCGCTTCTTGCAGGACTACCGCCGGGCGATCATCGACACGGACGAGAAGCAGTTCATCAAGTGAGTCCTTCGCCCTCTTCCTTTCCTCTACGGCCCCCTTTCAGCCTCCGCATCGTCCTGATGGAGACGCGCAATCACCTGGCCACCGTCCATGACCTCGTCATGAAGAACTGGGAGAAGATCAAGAAGCCCCGCTCCAGCCACGTCGACCAAATGTACTGAGCGCAGTCGCCCGTTGTTGCTCTTGTTGTTGTTCGTCTTCGCCTGCTGTTGTTGTTGCCTGTTACCCTTTTAAGAACGAACGAAGTAAATCCACTGAATCGCTCAATCCGTCGGCTTGAAGAGTTCTACTCCCATGCAGCTGCACAGCGGGGAGTTCTCGACTTCATGCGATTTCTTCCAAGCGCCCACGCACAGACTCCTCTGCCTTGGGGTTTATTGCCGCTCTTGCAGGTCGAAATGAGTGCTCAGATGCGGGAGTAGGCGCCCGTCTGGATGTCGACGAACATTTGAGTGTCCAGCGGGAGGTACTTGCGCTCCTCGGCGTTCCAGTAGAAGAGCGGGTCTCCGTTGCAGGCGGCCGGGTCGAAGCCCTGCTTCTGGAGGTCGGCCTTCTTCAGTTTGAAGGTGCCCGTGCGCTCCACTTGTTTGCAGAAGCGGACGAACAGCGGGACGGCGTAGGCGGGCAGGTGCTCCGGCAGTCGTTCGGACAACTCGGCCAGCGTCTTCTGCAAGTGGAGGAGGTGAGTGCTGGAAGAGAAAGGAGGAGAACGCACGTCCATGTCGGCGCCCTCGACCAGCGTCGCTCCGATCATGCCGGCGCGCCCCTCGCGGCCCTGCACCTCGACGCCGTACACAGTCGCATCCTGGATGCTCATCACGGGCTGGAGCACGCCCTCCACCTCCATCGTGCTCACGTTCTCGCCCCGCCAGCGGTACGTGTCGCCGCAGCGATCCTAAACGAACGGGATGAAAGGGTGCGAGTGGAAGGACGGACCTTGAAAAACAGGTAGCCCTCCTTGGACCAGTAGAGGATGTCGCCGGAGGCGAAGACCGCATCGCCCGTCTGGAACACGTTCCGAATGACCTTCTTCTCGGTCTCCGCCTGGTCCAAGTAGCCCTCGAAAGAAGTTTGGGCGTCGTTCTTGATCATCCCGACGACCTCGCCCGTGTCGCCGGGCTCGCACTGGATGCAGAGGCCGTTCGCGTCGCGGATCAGTTCGTTCGTCTCAGGGTTCACCTGCAGGCAGAAGGAGTATCTGCAGTCCAAAGAGAACTCACCTTGAGGAGGCGCATTGGGTACAAGTTCTTGATGCCCGGGAAGGTCGGGATGAAGCCGCACGAGCCCACGTGATTGTCGATGTTCACCCTGCAGCAAGTGGAAGTGAGAAGAGGTGATTAGTGGGAAGAACGGACATGTTGCTGTTGCCCTCCGTGCTGCCGTAGAACTCGCCGATCTTCTTGATGCCGAACCGCTCGACGAACTCCTCCCAAATCTCCTGGCGAAGTCCGTTGCCGTACATCATGCGAATCCTGTGCTTCCGCTCCTCGTCCTTCTTCTTCTGGGCCAGCAGATAGCGGCAGAGCTCCCCGATGTATTGCGAGACGGTCGCATCGTGCTTGATGGCGTCGCTCCAGAACTCGTTGGCCGAGAAGTTGCGACGGATGACGGCCGTGGAGCCGTGCACGATCGTCTGCCCGATGCCGATGATCCCCGCCGCCGAGTGGTACATCGGCATCGCTGCAAGCGGGTTACTTCGGGTTGGAGAGAGGCAGGCTCACTGATGTAAATGCGGTCGTCGCGGCGAATCCCAAAGGCCTGCCCACTCGCGAGAGTCATGAACATGTACCTAAACAATTTTATAGCGCTGTTCCAGCTCCTTCAACAAGTGATTCGCCGACCTGAATTGCTTGATCACGGCGGCCTTCGGGTTGCCGGTCGTTCCGGACGTGTAGATGTAGCAGAGAATGCCTGCAAGCAGAAAGATTAAACGGACAGTCCTCCAAGGGACCACTCACTCTCGAAGGTGTGCCCGAACGGGATGGGCGGCTCGCTTTCGTCGTAGATCCACGCGCGCACGTCGGGGATCTCGCCGAACACGTCCGATTTGCCCACGCTGAAGACCTGCGTGTCGCGCGGCAGGAGGCCTTCGCTGATCGTCGTGCGCAACGTGGAGAGCAGCTGGGGCGTTGTGACGATCGTGGTCGCGTGGGCGGTGTTCACGGAGTGCGCGAGCGGCTCCAGCTTCAGGTTCGTGTTGATCCACGCGCTGATCACGCCCAGCTTCGACAGGCCCAGCCACAGCGCGAAGAAGTCGGCCGAGTTCTCCATGGACAGGGCGATCACGTCGCCCCGGCGGAATCCTTTCTGCTGCAAACGGTCGATCGATTGCTCCGTTTCTTCCTTTCGATTCGACTTACGTGGAAGAAGTTGGCGTACTTGTTGGCCAGGCTGTTGATCTGGCGGAAGGTGAACGAGCGGCCGGTGTCCACCTCGATCACGCACACCTTCGTCGGCTGCGTGCGGACCCAGTGGAGGAATTGCGTGTGGATGGGCTCGTTGCGGCGGAACGCCTGCCGCATCTTCCACTTGAGCGTCACGAGCAGTTTGATCCCGCTGCAAAGCGAAGAGGCGTGAGGGGAAGCAGAGTGGGCGAACCTCAGATCCCGCTGCAGAATCTTCCACGAGGTCGAGAGGCGACTTTGGAGGTCTGCGGGCGGCTGGCCGGTGGGCGGCAGTCCGGCGGGCACGAGTCCCGCGAGCTGGAGGGCGCCCGCTCCGTCCGCACGGCTGTCGGTCGAGCGTGACAGGGAGGCGGACGCGACGATCGGGAAGTGATTCGGCTGCTCCGGTTTGGACTCGTCGGCGGCAGTCGGTGGTCGAGCGAACTGAAAGGAAAAGAAGTGAGTTGTCCGACCATTCCTTCGGCCACCTCGGAAGAAGCGGCGAGCGTCCGCCGACCGAAGACGCCGACGGTTTGCGGAAGGCGGACGATCAGCTTGTTCGCGAGCATCGTCGAGCAGCTGCGGAGGCGAGCGGGGACGAGAGCGGCCGGCCGGCGGTCGTCAGTGAACGCGGTTTGAAGTGCGGCCGGCCGGCGGATTTCTTTTCGTTCCGTCGAATTTGCATGAGCGAAATGGAGGGGAAGCTTCGTGTTCCATTTGAGGGCGTGCATTCTCGAGTCCATCAGCCGGTCGAGATGGACGCTCTCACGCTGCTCGGGCTGTTCGCGCTCTTCGTGCTGCTCTCCTATTGGCATCGCGGCGAGGTCCAAAAGGGCAATGCGGGCGTCCCGATCGTCGGGCCCGTCTTCTGCGACACCTTCTGGACGCTCGTGGAGTGCCTGCCGGAAGGCAGGAAGCCATGCAGAGGACCGATCGAACCCTCTGCTTGCAGGTGATCGCCTCACGCGCTGGCTGGACAACAAAGTGAAGGTGAGGACAGTGGGGAGGCCGTCCATCCTCTCCTTTCTTGCAGGACCACGAGGAGGAACTCCGCCGCGAGCTGCGCAAGAAGGAGAAGCCGCCGGAGGACCTCGCGACCGGCCGCTTGGCGCAGACGCCGCCGCTCCAGCCGAACGTCTCGAAGGACTTCGCGTCGATCGTCGACTCGGAGCACAACGGCGCGGTCTCCTCGGCGGTCTCCGGTGAGATCCTTCGGCCGTCCGCTCACTCCTCTTGTCGTTGCAGAGAAGCCGGAGCCCGAGTTGAAGACGCCCTCGCTGCGCACCCCCGGCTCGCACAGCTCCAGCAAGAAGCGCCGCCACCGCCATCACCGCGGTACTCCTTTCCTCCACTCTCACCATTCCTCTCGTGCTTTCAGGTGGCAAGCACAAGGAGCGCAGCCAGCGCTCGAGCCGCTCGTCCAAGAGCAAAAAGAAGAAGAAGAAACGTCACGATGCCGACGCCAAGTGATCCCGTCCCCTCTTTGCCGCTTGTGTTCGTAGGAGAATAAACGTTCGTTAGGTGTTTTGTCTGTTTCCTCAAACAAATGACATGACCGGCTTGTCCTGGGAACCGAGTGATTCAATTTTCGCGGAACATTTCTGCATTTGTCGGTCGCAGTCTGCTGTTACGCTTTCGTGATGTTCGAGTCGAATTCCCACACATGCCGTCGCTTCTGAAAGAGTCCAATAGAATCCGATTAGCGTGTTTTCATTTCTCGAATCGTAAAGACGAACAGACAAAGGACTACAAAAGAAACAAAACGGGATTCATTCGAGACGGCAGACGGGAATGGGCTCCATGCCCTCGTACACGCACGGCAGGAACTTCTTCTGCGGGACGACGACCGGCTCCTTGCTGCTCGTGTCCTCGCCTTTGGCCTTGGGGGCGGCCGCGGCTTCCAGCACTTGGCGAAGCGTCTCCTCGACCTCCACGCCCTCTTGCAGTTTCCGGACGGCCATGAACGCCTGGCGTTGAAGGGAGTCCGGCTGCCTGAAAGCAGAGGAAAGAAGTGAGAAGTGGGGAGGAAGGCGGAGAAACCGGAACATGTGCCGCTCCACTTTGATGCGGTTGAGGGGGCAGTCGAAAACACAGCAGCATTTCTTTTCCGATCGGATGACGACGACGCCGTCCTCTTTGCCGTCCGCGGGGTTCACGATGGGCGACACGAGGACGACGTTCTCCGCATCGATCGGCATTTCCTTCCACGTCTTCTCGCCCAAATGGTAGCGCGCCAGGCGGGTCGGCACCTGAATGCCGTTCGCGTACGTGACGCTCTCCGCGTAGATCGTCAGCGAGGAGCGGGCGAAGTGGAACTGAAATCCCCAGGAGATTATTGCTGCGAGCACGCAAGCGAGCGTACCGTGCGCCAGACGTGCACTCCGTCCAGCCATTTGTGCGTCCATTCCTTCGACGCCAGCGAGTAGACGTGAAGCTTCTCGGGGTCTTCTTCGCTGATCAGGTGCAATTCTTGGCCGTCTTTGCGCATCTCGGCAGCAAAGCAGGAGAAGGCGTTGGGACGACGCTCGATGGTGGTGTGCTCGACGATCGATTCGGCCTCGTCGACGTCCACCCGAAGGAAAATGAGCGTTTCGTCTTGGATCTCGCAGAGCACCGCTCGCTTTACGTCCCTCTCGCGCGCAGTGCCCACCGTCAGAACGTAAGTCGGCGGACGCCGGCCGTTCGCTTCGTGCAGGAGAACGCGGTCGTAGCGGTCGGCGTCGGCTTCGAATCGCAGCAGGTACAATCCACAGCGGCTGTTGGGCTCCGCGCCGAACGCCTTGACCAACATCGTGCTCGCATTCACGACCACAAAGTCCCCACACGGCGTTGTCTCGGCCCCACTTGGTTTGCGGCTTCAAGAGCCTGAAAGAAGGCGAGGAAAGAGGATGATTATAGCGGAAAGACGTACTTTTGAGCGTTTTGCACGAGGTCAGCGATGAGCAGCTCGTTTTGCAGCGTGAACGCGTACAAGTAGCGGCCATCCGTCGACAGTTGGTAGCGGTTCGTGACCTGGAAACAAGTGTGGAAATGAACGAGAAGCTGAAAGGAACAAACCTCGCTGAGTTCGTAGACGAACGGGTTCTTCGCTTTCTGCCGCTTGTGCTTGGGCTGGGCGCTCCTCTTCGCCGTCAGCTTCGGCTTCTTTGCGGCCAACCGAGCGGAGCGACCGACGAGCGGGCCGAGGACGGCCGTCTTCCAGCACTTCGCACAGCCGCAGAGGTCCGTGGAAGAAAGCTGAACAATCGGCGACGTCGCACCCGTCAGCTTCCGCTTGTGGCGGGAATTGCACGGACCCGCTTCGGCCATGGCCCCGCTGCAACCAAAGGGCGGCGGATGAGTTTGGAAAACGCGTGAAAAACGCGCAAACATCATCGCAGTCGACGGGCACACGACGGCCGCTCGCTACCCACTTTTTAAGCGAAGAAGCAGAAAAATGTCACAAATCGGCGCTGCGATGAAGAAAGAAAACAGCAAAGGCGAGCGGCTGTCTGCAAAAGTCACTCGGCCGGGTTGAGAAATCGGCGTCTTGTCTGCGAATCCTTTCGGTGAGTCACCGCTTGTCGGCGGAAAGAGGCGTCCGTTCGTTCCCAGAGCGCCCGCCCGACCGCCCTCCGCCGCCTTTCTCAAAGATCTTCTTTCTGCGAGAACATGGCAGCCGGGGCATGAGAAAACAGAGTAGAACGTCGTGTAACTGAAAGCCGGCGACGTAGTCGGAGAGCCGAAGAGCATCGTTTCGGCTTCATTGCGCGACCGGTTCCCCAGCCCGCCGATCGAATCAAAAGCAAACGGTTTATTTCACGCGTCGAACGGAGAACAAAAGAAGGAAGGAGCTCATTCGAACGGCGACACCCACTTCTGCTCGACGGGCACCGCGCGGCGGGACTTGCGGGAGCGGGCGGCCGGCGATTTGGGCGCCGCCGTGTGCGTCGAGCGCTCCGAGCGGCCGACGCCCGTCCGCGAAGACGGCGCCGCCTCCCAGACGGCCGCCGTCGGGTACGTCAAGCTGGAAGCCGGCGAGTGGAGGGCGGGTGGGCGGGACTCACCGGTAGATCTCGTAGAAGACCCACAGGAAGATGAGCGCTTGGAACATCGCAGAGCAGACGGGGGGAGCGGAAGGAAGAGCGGACGGTCGGTGGCAGAAGCGGGGAGCTCGAATGGAAAGAGCGAACGAAGTGAGGGTGCAAACACCCACCGATCACGCGTCTGAATTTGCCTACCCTGCTGCCGCTCACCTCAATCGACAGTCATGCAAATCCCGGCCTATAAGAACGCCCGATCGCTCCCCGCCCGCCATTTGCCTCCGATCGCTTCCGTTTCCTTCCGCTCTCCTGCTCTCGACTGATCGCCGCAATGCCGTCCGTGCAGGTGGAGGAGGACGCGGGACCCGTGGAGCTACCGATGGGCAAGGTGGTCGGCCGGCGCTGGAAGATCATCGACAAGCTGGGCGAGGGCGGGTGAGTGGCCGGTGGATTGCAGCGTCCTCTCAACTTCCGCCCGCTTGCAGCTGCGGCGCCGTCTACCTCGTGGAGGACCAAAAGTCGCGGGCGCGCGCCGCCATGAAGGCCGAGTCGAACTTCGTGGCGGGCGGCAGCGTGCTGAAGCTCGAGGTGCAGGTGCTCAAGCGGATGCACGGCCGCAAGTTCGTCGCCCAACTGCTGAGTGCGGGCAAGAAGGACCGCTACTCCTACATGGTTCGATCCCTCGCCTCTTCCCATTACTCCTCCCCGGATTGCAGGTGATGACGCTGTTCGGGGCCTCGCTGTCGAAGCTCTTCAAGGAGTGTCGGCGCGAGTTCTCCGTGAGCACGCAGCTGCGCGTGGGGCTGCAGATCCTCTACGGGCTGAAGCAGCTGCACGAGGTCGGCTACATCCACCGGGACGTGAAGCCTGCGAACCTGGCAATCGGCCGCAAGGGCGAGGGCGCGCGCATGGTCCACCTGCTGGACTTCGGGCTGGCGCGCGAGTTCGTCATCCGCCACTCGGGCCGCGTGGAGCTGCGGAAGGCGCGCGAGAACACGCTCTTCCGGTGAGTCCATTGGAGTCGTCCTGCTCACCCTCCGCCGTTGCAGGGGGACCACGAAGTACTGCAGCGCGAACACGCACACGCGCGCCGAGCAGGGCCGTCCGGACGACCTCTGGTCGATGATGTACGTGTTGGCGGAGATGCGCGGCCCGTTGCCCTGGGATCAGCTGCGGTGAGCGCCCTTCCCTCTTCCTCCACTCACTCCTTCCTGTTGCAGCGAGAAGCACGAGATCGGGGCCTCGAAACAGGCGACCACCGACGAGCGCCTCTTCCAGCGCTCCCCGCCCGCCCTCCGCCGCATGGCCGCCCACCTGCGCACGCTGGACTACGCGAAGCGGCCCGACTACGCCCTGTTGTTCGACCTGCTGCTGAAGGCGATGCTGGAGAACAACGTCAAGTACTCGGACCCCTTCGACTGGGAGCTCCGCGGCGTGTCCACGACCGCCGGCAAGACGAAGGCGGCCGGCCGCAAGGCGTCCGTGATGACCGTCTCCGAGGACAAGAGCGTGTGAGTGCCCCGGGGATGCTGACCGTTCTCACCTCCCGTTTGCAGGGACGTCAAGACGATGGAGACCTCCACGGAGAACCGCCAGCAGACGACCGCCGAGGAGGCGCCCGCCAACGGCGACCTGCCGCCCTTCACCGCCGCCGACCTCGCGAAGAACGAGCTCGGCTTCTGACCGCCCTCTCTCGAGCATAAACTCACGAACTGAAGTTCTTCGGCTGGTTGGTTGTTGCGGAGAGGAGGTGAGGAAGAACGAATCGAATGAAGTTGTGCGGTCGCCTCGGCTCGCTGCTTGCAGGAATCGTCCGCTTTGCATTGACCACTCACTCGGCAGGTGGCAGAAGACAAGCGACCTGACCGAATCGGTCTTCCGTTCATTCTCTCCACTCACTGCCCGTCGAGCGGCCGCTCCAACGAGGCGATGGCGACGTGCACGCACCACAGCCGGACAGAATTCCGCTGGCCGATCGCCGGCTTCCGCGCGCGCTTCCTCGCGACGCCGCCGGGCAGCCACTGGATGGGGCGGGTGTTCCGCGTGGACGGGGCGGGGCCGCCGGTGCGGGCGTGTGTGCGGGCGACGGTGGACGGCCGGCCGACCGCCCGCTCGCTCGTCCTCCGCCTGATCGCCGTGGAGGTGGGGGGACGGGCGGTGGCGCGACTGCGGACGCGCGCGTGGATCGCCGACGAGCGGGGCGCCTTCCGCACGGCCGTCCAGGGTTCGTTCACTTGCGTCCGCCGTCCATCCGGCTGCTTGCAGAACACACGGGCGCCTTTCGCTCGACGACCAACGTGCCCGTTCTTTCGGTCCCGCGCGACGAACTGGAGCGGCTGCTCGAGCTGCCGACCGCCGTCTTCTGCTGCGACATCCGCCGCCTGCCGCCTGCCGCCGCCGAACCGCCCGCCAGCGAGCCGGCGGTCTTCCGCTGGACGCTGCCCGACCTCGAGGTTCGTTCGCCCGTCTGCCCACTCACTCCCGCCCGCTCCAGCACCGCCTGTTCGGAGTGGGCGAGCGGACGAGCGGCGGCTTCACGCTGCGCGGCCACGGGCACTTCGAGTTCGCCCTCGGCTTCGCCCACCTGCCGCGCCCCACCGCCCACGACGAGCGGCTGAAGTTGTGGCTGAGCGGTCGGGCGTTCGGAGTCGCGCCCCGCCCGCTCACCCTCCAGTACGCGCTGTGGGCGGAGAGGGTCGACGGCCGTCGCTGCGGGCCGAAGAGCGGTGAGCACACGGGAATTCTCGTTGATCACTCCCCTCTCCCCTCTGCAGCCTTCATGCGCACGTTCCCGTCGGGCGCCCGCTGCGGCAAGTGGGCCTTCGTGCACCACGTGGACGAGCGGGCGCTCTTCGCGTTGGGCGGCGCGGAGTACGCGGTCGTCTTCTGCTGCCGGCTGGAGGTCGTCCACGAGTTGCCTGTCCGCCTGGCCGCCATCCGACAAGACGACCGCCCGTTCGCCCACTCACTCCCCCTCTTCGTTCAGACGCGCGCCCGCCAGCTGGAGGTCCGCCGAATGATGCGCGAAGAATTCGTAGCGAACGCGTCGGCCGGCGTCGCCTTCGCGCGCATTCGAGCCGAGTTGGGGCCCGAGGCGACCACCCTGCCGACCGTCCGCCGGTGGTACCGCCGCTTCGAGCGGGAGCGCAACGAGGATCACCGGTGATGATTGTGGGCGTCTGGCTTCTCTCCGACTTCCAACTGCTGACCCGAATAAACCCGACGCTTTGAACGCTTCTATCGGTTCATTTCTTCTTTCTGAGACTTGGCGACGACTGCTAGTTGAAAGAGCGATCGGAATGGAGGATGGAAGCACTTCACTTCTCCATTCATTTCACTCACTCCACTTGCACCCGCCGGTCGTTCGGGATGAGCGGCAAGCAGACTGAAAATGCCGTGAGTCCCCTCCTCTCTCTTCTTGATCCCTTTTCGCAGACGCCGCTGACCGTGGACGCGGTGGTGAGGACGGTGGATCGTTTGGTGCAGCGGCACGACCGCGAGGAGGCGGCGGACGAGGCGGCGAGGGTGGCCGAAATTCGGGCGATCCGGCGGGCCATCGGGCAGCTCGGCGGCAAGACGGCAAACGCAGAAGCTCAAGAGGGAGCGGGTGAGTTCCTTTCTTTGCTGTTCCACCTACCTACTTGCAGCTGCAGCTGCAGCTGCAGTCACTCACGAACGAGAGCCGTTGACCGGCCGCCCGCTCCGCCTCGTCCTCCACGCGGGCCGCCGGCTGCACGCGCGCTTCGACTTCCGAGCGGACGAGCGGCCGCCTCCCGCCGAAAGGCCGGCGGTGGTCGCCGCCCGCTGGTCGGTCGGGCGGCCCACCCACCAGTCGGCGGACGTGGTCGCCGCTTCGATTCGCGCCCGCACGCGCCTCCCGCACACGCCCGCTCGTCGCCGGCTGCCCGACCGCCCGCCCGCTTCGCTCAAGCGGGTGGGCGACCAGCAGCAGTCGATTGATCGTCGTGTTCAGCTCAACCTCGAGCCCGAAGAGGACGCGACCCTCCGCTCGCTGCCGTCCATCGAGTGTGAGGCCGAACTGACCGCCCGCTCCTTCCGCGGATCGCCGCCCTCCGACTCCGCTCTCGATTTAAACTCGGAATAAACCCCGTTGACTAGCCGCGATCGCTGAATTCTATCGGTTGTGCGAATCCCACTCCTACTTCTTGTCTGTTGCCCTCTTCACCCCTCCGTTTTGTGCTTGGAGAATGAAGCTCCTGTTCGTCGTTCTTCTCGTCTCGCTCGTGGTCGTGCTGGCGGAGGAGTCGGAGAAGTGCCGCGAAAGTGAGTTCTTTCGCCTCTTCTTCCACCAATCCGCCCGCAGACTTCAGCCAAAAGGACGTCTACAGCACGTACCTGATGGACGGCACGTTCCTCGGCTGCTGCACGGACGCCTGCTGCGAGCAGAGCTGCCTGCAGCGCGGCGTGGTCGTCCTCAAGGAACTCAAGGGCACGGAGAGGGCGGGCAAGCTGGGCGACCCGAAGGAGTGCCTCTGCAAGTGCCTCCACTACCCGCTCTACGTCGACGCGGAGGGCGCCGACTGCGTCCTGCCCAAGCCGGAGCATTAGTTTGTTGAACGGAAGTTGAATAAACCGTTGGATTACTGGTGGGGGCAGGCCTTTTTCAGTAATGGACCCGTCGTCAAGCGATGACGGCTGGACTGCTTGAACACACTGGCCGTCTATTCGCTCGTTCTTGGACAGCAGAGCAAACGGGTGATTGCTTGCGTGTAACAAGAACGCAGTTTATTCAACAAACAACAGTGAACAGTCGGGCATTCTTTTTCTTGGTTCAATCACACGACGTGGATTCCTCGGCGGCCAAGACGCTCGCGGTCAGCAGCGACGCCTGAAAGCAATGAAGAACAGTGAGCGCACTCACTGGAACTCACGATCCCGGTCGGCGGACGAAGCGACCAGCAGGGCGGAAGAGACGCCGGCAACGGGAAGCACTTGGGCGACGAACTCCTCGAAGGTCAACTCGCCGTTCATAGCCGCCCGTATTTGCTCGCCGAGATCCCGCGCGTCCGACTTCGCAAACACGTGAACGACGGCCCGCCGGTCGGCCGAAAGCGGGAGCTCCGCCCGGGGCATCGGCGCCGAGCAAACGGGCGGCGGGAGGTCGGCGAGCTGCGCGCCGTCGGGCGAGTGGGTGCGCAGGACGAGCAGCTTGGCGGTCGGCTCTTCGATCCAGCCGTCCAGCAGCGAGCTCCCGAACTGCTGGCGACACTGAACGAAGAGCGGAATGAATGGAAGGCAAACGGAAGAGAGCTCACGTGTTCGAGGTCGAAGTAGATGACCGTCGGATTCTTCTCCAACTGACGCCAGACAGCGCGCGGCGAGATCCGATCGGCGGACGGTTGGACGAAAGCAGGAGTTGGCGGCCGGTCGGAGTCACCGGCTCCCTCCTCTTGCCTGTGCACGTAGCGGTGTTTCGTCCGCTCGTGTACCCGCCGGTCGTTCGTCCGCTTGAAGCGCGAACTGCAGCGGCGGCAGGGGTAGCGGCCGGCGGACGAGTGCGTTCGCAGGTGGGCGGCGCGGACCTGCGGCGCGAACTCCACGCGGCATTTCGGGCAGGTCCACTGGAACGAAAGCAATTCGACGAGTGGGCGGCTGGATGAACGTACCTTATTCTTCGGCTCGTCGTCCTCGACTGAGTTGCCCTGCAATCGAGATCAAATGAAAGCAATTAATGCAAAGCTCACCGTTGTGTGTTGACCCCACCGCTCCCAGTACTTCCATTTGGTCGTCTGGCGAAAGAACTCGTGGACGAGCCGCTCGTGTTCGTTCCGCCGGTTCGCCTTCGCGTATTTCGCGCCGCACTCCGCACACGAAAAAGCGCCGGCCGTCGAGTGGGCGCTCTCGTGTCGCCTCAAGTTCGACGCTTTCACCTCCAGGCCGCAGCGTTCACAGACCGCCTGAAACGAGTGTGATCTCCTGGCAGATGGATGGAATTGTTCACCTTTCGCTCTTTGCGGCCGGGTTGATGGGCGTAGGACTCGCCGGTGGCCGGAGATCCCGCGGCCGTCGATTGGGAGCGAGTGGCGGGCGCCATTGGGGGAGTGAAATGGAAAGAGGGGGACGGCCTGAAATCGAAACGAGCACGAAAGTCGCGTCCCCGTTCGGAATGTCCGCGCGGCCGCCACACTGCCGCCGTTTTCTCCCCGCCTTCCACTGGACGCGCGCGCGGCCTTTCGGCGGGTCGATTGAAATCGCGGCGCAAATCGCTTCTCCGCTCAATTCGGGTCTGGGAAACGGGGGACAATCGGGGACCTCGCTCTCTTCTCTGGCTTGCAGGGACACTCCGTTTGGTGAAGAAGGGAGAGGACAATCGCTGATTTCGAAACGAGGGAGGTGGGCGAGCGATACGGAACGCGTCCAAAGTGCAACAACCGGCTGTAATCCACGGCCAGTTTACAGCGATGACCGCTTTTCGTCCGCCCATTTCGCGGTTCTCACGCTTTCGCCGAACGGAGATTTCCGTAACGAACGGGACCTCGCCGCCGTCTTTTCGTTCGGCGGCTCCTGATCGCGGCGTTCGGAGGACGCGGCAGCGAGACGGCGGGGCGGCGATCCTAAAAAGCCCGAAAATTCCGTCGACCGCATCACTCGGCAGCAGATGTGCGCCTTCGAGTGCATTCCATGTTGACATGGCAGACTGGAGTGAGTCACCGACCTCTTCCTTCCTCAAAGACGAGCGCACTGGGCACTTCCCTTTGACGTTCTTGCCATCTTCACCCGCAAACAACAACGCAGTTTATTCATTTCTGCTCACAAACAAGAACAAAATCGAGCTGGAGGCCGTCGATACGCGCCGTCCACACGCGGACGCGCTTCTTGCCGCGGGGGAACTGCTGCTCGGCGAAGAACCCGTTCGCCGCCGGCAGCAATCGTTTGTACGCCCTTTCAACGACTAAACAGCGATTAAGAGAGCAAAACGAACGGTTTGTTTGTCGGGATGAGGAGGATCGTAAAGTGCAAATCCAATTGCTCGATTTCCATCAGACTCCACAAAAAGGCAAGCAAGCGTCAGTTCTCCTTATCCGTTCACGAAATGCGCTCCACGATCGTCTGCTTGCTGCTCGTCTTCGGCGTCTTGCTGGTCTGTGCGGACCGCATTCGAGACTGCGGGGAGGAGTGCGCGCAGAAATACGGGCCCGGCACGTTGGCGATCGAGCGGCACCACGGTTGCGTGTGCTTTCCGAGGCATCTGCGTCGTCGCTTCCACTCGGCCGGATTTATTTGCGACGAAGATGAGTGCGTTAAGAGCTGTAAAGAGGACTTGTGCGAAGACGGGATGTGCATAAAGTCGGGTGATTGCATATGCATTGAATGTTTTGACCCCAAATCGCGCGTTTTCTATTGATTCTTGACTGTGACGAGTGCAGTGAATAAACACTCTCGAGCATCCTGACAGCTTAGCATTTAAGCTAGCATTGAATTGCCGAACGATCTGCAGAGCACGTGTTTATCGGCAAGAGTGAAGTGAGTGGAAGATCAGCTCGAGCGTCGCGACTGAGTCGAATCCGTGGACTCTTTCACGCGTGGTTGGGGCACGAGGGCGGTGGGCGGCGGGAACTCCAGCTGGACGCAGAAGACGAGCGAGTCCTCCGGTTGGCTCAAGGCGCGCAGTTCGTCCGCCGACACGTGATGCCCGAAGGAGAGCCGCTCGCGCCAGTGGCCGCCGCCCTCAAAGAGGATCGTCGAGATTCCTGCATCGAGAAGGCGATCGACTTGTGGGCAATCCGAAGAACTCACTTCTTTTGGCCGTCCGCCGTCGCCCGTCCGCGCTCTCGGCCCAGAGCGCGTAGTCGAGGAGGAGCTCGGCGGGTGGCTCGTCCGTCTGGCGGCCGCAGTGCACGACGAGCAGCTGGAGCTTTTCGCACTCGCCGTGGGCGTTCGGGCGGGCGAGGCGGGAGAACTGCAGACGGAAGGCGACGTCGCCCTGCGCGCACGCGACGAACTCGCCGCTCTCCCAGTCGCCCACCGCGAGCAGCTTCCGCTCGACGCCGCCCAGCGGCCAGCGGAAGGCGGTGGGCGCGATGGCGGCGGGCAATTCGGTGCGGACTTCGAACCGCTCGGCCGTGCAGCAGACGGCGATCCCCTGCGCGCGGAGGAGGCGGGCGAGCAGGACGGGCGGCACCTCGAAGTCCGCACTTCGATTCACGTCCCACTCGATCGATTGGACTGAAGGTAGCGGAGGTATGAGACGAGAAGAATGATCAAAATGACCTCACCGCCCAACTCCAGCCGCTCCTTGTCGCTTTCGATCCACGCGCTCACTTGGAGGCCCGCCGATCGGCCGTCCTCTTCGACAGACAGCGACCGCACGGACACGCGGCAGTCGGGGCCCTTGGGCGAAAGCAGGACGAAGTGGGCGGCCGTCGCGGAGGGCGCACTCCTGAACGGCGGGCTGCACCAACAGTCGCCCGGCTGGGCCGCGCGGAAGCGAGCGGCGAAGTCGGCGAGAGGCCAGCGGAAGACGGCCGCCATCGCGCGGCAAGGGGCGGTGGAAGGAGTGCCGAGCGTTGCGGACAGCCGCCTGCGAATGGCTGCTGGTCGTTGGGATTTGCATGGACTGTGCGACAAGACCGCTTCCCTTTCGCCCCCATCCTCTCATTTCGATCGTTGCCCCTCCTCATTCTTTCGGTCCTGCTCGATGGCCCCCGTGGACGGCGAGATCGGCTTCAGCGAGCCCGCCTTCAACGGCGCCTTTGTGGGGATGCGCGAGAAGATGGTGGTCGAGCCGCGCGTCCTCCGCATCGACCCGAAGCACTGGCGGCGCGAGCGGGCGATCGTCTACATCGCGAACACGACCAACGCCCGGCAGTACCTCAAGGTTCGTCCTCCCCCTCTCTCTCGTTCATTCTTCTGCTGCAGGTGCGCACGCGCTGCCTCGACCTGTTCCAAGTGCCGCCCGTGGAGTCGCTGGAGCCCGGCCAGTCGGTGGCCCTCGAGATCCTCGTCTTGTCGGCGGACTTTGGCGACCGGCAGCCCGAGCTCGTCGTCTACCACTCGCGGGAGGGCGGCAAGAACGTCGTGGAGAAGGCGGAAGGTCCGTTGGATCCTCCCGCCCACTCATTCCCGCTTGCAGGCCGGCACGTGATCGAAGTCGTGATGGACCACGAGGAGGACGAGCCGCCGCTCGTCACGTGGGGCCCCTCGAAGCCCAAGTCGGAGTCTCGTTCGCGCTCCCGCGCCCGCTCGAAGGCGTCGACGCCGAAGCCGAGCGGCCGCAAGACGCCCAAAGCGGAGACCCCCGGCAAGAAGTCCAAGATGTTCGGCGTCTTCTGAGTGGAATAAACCGAGTGCTGTCAGCTGTTTATTCGGTGGAATGCGGGTGGGGGCTGAAATCACTCCAAATCGATCAGAACGATGTGCCGGTTCGCGAGTTCCATCGGCGTCCGTCGTTTGCGGTCGCCGACGGGAACCTGCGGCTTCGCCGAACTCGTTCGTGCGGGTTCGGGTGGAGGCGAAGAGCGGCGAGCAGCGGACGCGGGCTGAACACCTGCACTTGGAGGTTGATCGAAACAGCCGTCCATCTCCAGTGAACTCACCTTCCGTTTGAATCGGGTGCTTCCGCGGCCGCCCGGGTCCCCTCTTCTTCATCCCATCGCTCTCCACCGTTGTGGTTCGCACTTCGGGCTTCTTTTTGTGGAGCTTCGGGGGCCGTCCGACCGGCCGCTTCTCCTTCGGCGGCTTCCCCGCTTTCGTCGTCGTCGTCGCTCGGGCCTTCCGCTGGAGCATCAAACGACGGACGAGGTCGGCAAACGACATTCGAGCGGGCGAAACAACCAACAAAAAGTCCGCCAATTCGCTGCGAACAAGAAAGCGCCCACTCAACGCCGCTATTTGACCCGCGCGGATGATGCAATTTTTTGCCACCTCTTCCCCCGTTTCACAAGGCCGACGGATGACTCAAGGGTTTATTGCTTTGCTCGCAGCAAGGGCTCTAACGATCAAGAGAACAGGGCGGCCTTCTCCTTGGCGGCCGCCTTCGTCCGCTTGTGCTTCTCGTGCTCCGTGAAGCGACACACGAACTGCTGCCGGACGTACAGGACGACGTCCACGATCATCGCGATCACGACGGCGATCGCCGCCAGCAGCAGGAGCCCGACGACCACTGGAAGCAGGCGAGTGAGTGGGCGGAGGGCGGGCGGGACTCACCGAAGCGGCCGATGTCGTGCGAGCGGACGCCCGAGTGGTGTTGGACGAGGCGCTCGTAGGTGCGCCGCTCGACGATCAGCAGGGTCATCTGCCGGCCGAGAGGAGTGAGTGGGTGGGCAGGGCGGAGAACTCACCTCGTACAGCGAGAGCGCGCAGCAGACGAGGGCGAGCAGCTTGAAGGCGGCGCGGCTGGTGACTTGCGGCCGCGCCCACTGGCCGAGCGGCTTCAGCACGCGGGAGGTGCGCGCGTACTCCGCCAGGCAGATCTCGCAGCGGGTGTTGCCCGAGTGCGCGTACCATTGGGCGAGGCAGCGCTCGTGGATCCCGCCCATCTGCACGAAATAAGTCAGTAGAAAAATAAAATGGGCTTACGGAGCCGTCGCACACGCACGGATGGACGAGGACGCCGGTCTCCGACTGGCAAATGCGGCAGACGGCCGCCTGGCTGCACGACGAGCGGCTCGCCGACGCCCGCCGCGAGCAGACGGCGCACGACGAGCGGGCGACCGGCGAGCGGGTGGGCGGCGAGGCGGCGGAAGTCGAGTAGGCGAGCGGCATTCGAGACGACTGGCGATCAGGAGTGGAGGAAAGAAAAGTGAGCGGTGAGGACTGCAGCTGACATGCTCGTTTCTTTCATGCAAATAACCTGCTTGCGTCGAATAGAAGGAATGCCTGGTTTGACCGCTGCTCGCCGAAGTGCGAGAATCCTCTTCGACGCCGGCTTCTTGAGCGGTTCTTCGTGCACCTTTCTTTCAAAAACGGCCGCTTTAATCGAAACCAATCGAAAAGAATTAAATCAAGCACTGATTCAAGGAGACGTTCGCAATGAACGGAGTGGCCACTTTGCGAGTCGCAAAGAAGAGGACGAGGCCGAGGGAGATCGGAATCGGAAGGCCGGAAATGACGCCTGGCTCCTTTCGGAGCATCGACCAAATCGAATTGCCGAACGGTCCCTGCAGCCGAAAGGAGTGAAATGGACGAAAGAAGGAGTACTCACGATCAAGACGGCCACGTAGCAGGCGACGGTTGCATTCCAGTCGCCGCTCGTGCTCGCCCTTCCGACGAGCAGCGAGTAGGCGACGAAATCCCCCAGCCCCAACTCCATTTCGTGGGTGAATCGACGAGTGCGAACGGGCGGGCGGGTCGTTCGAACGTCTCGCGAACTTCCGGCTTGTTCCAGCAGTGCGGGTTCACTGGATGAGCGCTCATGGGCGAGAGGCGCGTCGGATTGCCGGTCATGCGTGCGGATGGCCGGCAGTTGGATCCAGCCGTTCTCTCCGCTACGATCCACGTTGTTCGATGTGCGCGCATTCCTGCTTTCGATGCGTTTCGTGACGATGGCCGTCGCTGCAAGCAAACTATTGTAAATGCAATCGGAAGTGAAGGAGAGTACACAAGTAGCTGCTCACAGGATTGTGCCCTTCGTTGCGTTCTTCCTCCGCCTTCCGAATTGCTCGGAACGGGCTGTACGGCGACAACACGAAGAAGATGTCCGCAACGGAGCTCACGACCAAAGACCCCCAAACCGTCCATTCGGAGAGGAACTTGAGGAGGGCGAGTGCGGAGAGAGCGCACAGCGTCATCTGCGAGGCCTGCACGAGGCGAGTGGGTCCTTTCCAGTAGAGCACGAGCAGCACCAGCATGCCGACGTTCCACACGAACAAGCCGAAGGAGAGCCCGTCCATCGACACGTTCCACTCCATCAAAAGCTCCCTGCAAACGACAGTCGACGGAGAGTTCATGATTGCGATCTCACTTCAAGCAGGCACCGCCGAACACTCCCAACAAGAGGGCGTGCGAGAAGATCACTCCTCTGTCAATCACCTGCATGCAACAGCGGTCATAGAGGACTCCAACGGAAATTTACGTTGAAGTAACGAGTTTTGCGCAGAACGAAGGCGATCACCACCATTGCAACGAACGTGACGACCGCGCCTCCAATGAATCCGGCCACGAATTCGGAGTTGATTTCCTCATCTGACGGCGTGAATTCCACAAAGAAGAAGCTGAAGATTGGTGGAAAGAATTTTAATGCACGGAGAACTCACTTGAAATCCGCAGTGGAAAAGAAGGGGGCGATCGTTTGGAGCGGAAGAATTACGAGCAGCATGCACAGCGAGACGGGCACCATCAGCTGGACCTCATGAGCCGCGTGGAATTGCACTATCACGGAGTAGTCCATCGTGGGAGTGTGCCGACTAATCTTCAACCGAATTTCAAAAGGGAACGAGTGAAAACAACTCGCACACTAGGCGCTCGTTTCTTTCTTTTATGCAGACCGCCGCGACTCAATTCAAAGCTTTCTTTCGGCAAGCTCGGATCGGAGCGGAACGCAACAATCCACTTGAATGAAGCCCACTACGAGCTCGCTACTTTTGAGCCAAATGCCCGTCGGTCACTCGGCGGATCGGGGTGTGCGGTTTCCACGCGCCGCTGCTGGAGTTAGCGGCCAGACGGCCATGCGGTGAACAAGTGGGGGGCTGTTTTTTGGGTCGCCTCGCCTGACCGCTGAGATCAAAGAAATCGTCCGCTTCTTCCTCGGATCGCCGCCTTCCGCTCGCCGTCCCGATCTGGCAGCCGGCTAAACACAACTGACTGGACATCTCGAAAAGGATCGATTGTTGCTCGGTTCTTTGGCATCGGTTCAGCTTGGAACACGAAGACGTTTTCTTCTATTCGATGAGAAGGCGGGAAACAAGAGCTTAATTTATTCAACAAACAACAATCAAACGGCTTGGATTGCTGACGCCCGTTCGGATTCGCTCGAAGACTCCTCAATGTCAGCTTCTTCATTTGCCGGCTGGTCGGTCGACTCCTCCTCGTCCTTCCATTCGTCGCTCCACACGTCGCTCAAACCCTCCTCCGCTGCGTCTTTCAAATCCTCGCCCGATTGATCGAACGCCTGCTCGGCCTCTCCAGTGGGCGCCTGCAAAGAAGAGGAAAAATGAAATAATGAGCTGTTGCTCACGTCTTCTACGACCTGCTTTCCACTCGTCCCCTCGGCGTAGCGATTGCAATCGTGAATGGTGAGTTCGTGCCGATCTCGGTGGGCGAGTTGGGCGTAGGAAGAGCCGCATAGGCCACATGGGTAGCCGAAATTCTCCAGGTGAGAGCGCTCATGTCGCTTCAAATGGGGGATCGGATACTCGACTCCGCAGTGACGGCAGGGAAGCTAAAAGAGGAATTGGGCATGAGAGGGCGACCAGTGGAACCGACCTTTCTGCCCGACAGACCAGCGGTCGTCGCACTCGTCCCTTGCTGTTCGTCCTGCTCGTCTCCGCAGCGATCGTAGTTGTGTTTCGTCCTCTCGTGCCAATCGCGAGCTTGCTTTCGTGGAAAGCGCGAGGTGCACAGCAAGCACTCGTGTCCCGTGGTGGCCGAGTGGGTGCGAAGATGGGCGGCCCGACTTTGCGGCGGGTACGCCACGAAGCACTCCGGACATCTCCACTGAAAGGAGCAAGCAAGAGATGAAACGAGCTTCACTGTCTGCTCGCCTGCTCATCGAGCTCGTCGGTGGCCTGAAATTGAAGGAAATGAAGGCAAAAGCAGCGGCGTGTGCTCACCGTCGTTTCTTTGCCCAAACGCTGCCAATATTTCCATCGAAGGTTCCGGCGGAAATATTTGTGTCGTCGCCGTTCGTGTTTGTTGCGGTCTTTCGGCTGACCGAATTTCGCCCCGCACTTGGCGCAAGAATTGTTGCCCGCCGCCGTTTGGGCCTGCTCGTGACGCGCCAACGACGCCGCGGCTGTTGGAGTTTGTCGAACGTTCGACTTGGAGCGAGCGGTGGGAGCCATCCCGCACAATCGAGGTTAGACGGACTGGAAGCGGAATGAAATCGAAAGAAAGGCGTGAAAAGAGGAAAATTCGACGTCACCCGCCCGCAACGAATGCCGTGGAAAAGAAGGCGCTCAGCGGGCAAGCGTCGTCGTCTTCCCGCTGCTTTTCTCTCGGCGGGCGGCCGGCCGTCGGACGCGCAAACCGCTCCCCGTCACTCGTTTGGTGTGCAAAAAGCGGGCCGCAGATGCGCGCGTGCCTTTCAGCGGGGACATTACGAAAAGAAACAGGAGCGAGTCACCCGTTTGTTTCGTCGAGCAAACAAAGAAACTATTGATCGAATCCATCGGTTCCTTAAAACAGCTTGTTGCTCCGAACAGTCTGGCGCTTGGGCGTAGAAGGAAGCAAACGGATGCAACATCCTGCTCTTCTAGAGCGCACATTTGCTCTCTGCCGTTCTCTTGGATCAAGGGGCGACACTGCCGCCACTCAACTGACCGGTCCAACAATCCACTTTATTCGTCCACTCACAAGAAACTAACGATAAACTACTTGACGCAAACGGGTGGCCTAATCGTCACGAATGGCCTTCAAATTGCGGGCCTCCGCTTTGGGGTTGGGGCGGGCGGCCGGCGGACGAGCGGGCGTCTTCTGCTTCTTTTTGGCGGGCGGGACGGGCACTCCATTGCGCGTCACGATCTCAACCTCGGAGCCGATGTCGAAGACGAGATTTTGCTCGTCGTCCCACTGCAGGTGGGCGTCCGCGGGCGGCGAGCGGCCCGAGTCGTCCAGCTCGTTCGCCTGCAACAAACGAGGGAATGAGGGGCGAGCGCATTGATGTCGCCTACCGGAAGGTTCATGTCGTTCAACTCCACCCGAAGTGGGCCCATGTACTTGAAGTGGCGCGCAGAGATCTGGTCGGGCGCCATGCCGGTGGTGTCCGGGGGCGGCAGGCCGGGGATGTGCTTCCCGCGCAGATCCTGCCGCCGCTTCTTGGCGTCCACCTTCTGCTGCGCCTGCCGTTGGGCCGCCTGCTTCTGTTTGGCCTGGAACTCGTCGAGGCGGCGCGCGTTGGCTGCCAGCTGCTCGGTGCCTGCAAGGGGGAGTGCGGGCGGGCGGACGGGAGGGGAACTCACGCTCCTTTTCCGCCTGCTTCTTGTTGCGGCGGTGCAGGAAGAAGCCGCCCACACTCGACGCGATGCCCAACACGACGAGGCCCGCCACGAGCAGCCTGACGATCAGCGCGACGTTCGTCCTGCAGCCGGGAGATGAGTGAAGCGAGAGAAGAGCGAGAACTCACCCCCCGCCTTCCTCCTCGTGCGCCACCTTCCCTTCTTCGCCCTCCTCGTCGTGCGGTTGCTCTTCCGGCTGCGGCGGCGGTACGACGACCGGCTGAGTGGTGGTCGGAGCGGGCGTCGTCGTGCTCGAAGTGCTGCTCGTGACCGTCGACGTGGAGCTCGACGAAGTGGTGGTGGTCGAGGTTGAAGCCGTGGAGGTGGTCGTTGACGTCGTCGTTGAGCTCGTCGTGGTCGTGCTCGTGGACGTGGTGATCGCCTTGTTGATCGCGTCTTGCACTTCCGGAGTAATCGGGGGAAGATGCCCTGAAGAAAGCTGTCAGGACTGCTCCAGAGTGTGTGAACCTACGAGCCACGCGAACTCCTGCGCACTTGGGGTTTGAATTGGAGCCATCGCGTAGGTGTCCAGACGGCGTCCTGAAATCGAAGCGGAGTGAACGTCGAACAGAGAAGCGAACGAACCCGGGCAGCAGCGACCCTTGCCGCCTTCACCTGGCGTCTTGAACGAGCAGTACCAGCGACTTCGGTCCGAGCGTTCCAGAGGGCAGTCGTTGGCCGTGTCGTCGTCTTTGGTGCACAACGTCTTTTTCCCGTAACCGTCCGGTGAAACGTTGAAGAAAGGCGTCACGTCCGCTTCGCAGGCACCTCCTTTCGGATTGCACGACAACTCGCAGGAATCCTGCAAATCGAGAATCTTCAGCGAACATCCCACTTCCACATACGATGGTGAAGAACCACGTTCGGGAAGCGTTCGTTTTGTCTCCCTCAAATTGACGGCATTTCTTCTGTCTGTGATCGTAGACCCAGTGGTGGCGCTGCACGCCGTGCAGAGTGCCTTGCGCACACTGGTCCGTGCCCGAGGCTAGAACGCGGGAGAAGTGGATGAACGGACCGCTGGGACAAACCCGGTGAAGGACAACAATACCCTTTGTTCCTGAAGCTCTTTTTCGCATGGCAGTACGTGTTCGCGCCTCGGTTCTTGCAGACATTGTTATCGGCGCACGCAAGCACACGACCGCCTCGACTGTTGGCGTCCAACTCGGGTTGAAGACCGAAGGGGCACATCCAAATGCACGCCGCCTGGCACTCCGCCTGCAAGTGGAAAACGAGTGGATTTGCGGCGCGACAGAACTTGCCTCATTACCCCATCCGGGCATGCGCTGATCTTGGTACTCGCCTTTGACGCACTTCTGCTGGTTGGGATTGTAGACGAAGAACGCGCTGCCGTTGTTCGTCGTGAATTTTTTCATGCAATGGAGCTCCATGTACGGGCCTGCAACAAGTGGAAGAGTAAGACGAAATAGGAGGGATGTCGCTCACCCGACGTCGCCGCGACGCCCGCCGAAGTCGCGAGCAGAAGGCCGACGGCCACAAGGATCGCCGCCGCGCCCATCGGTCCGCCCCACTCGCTCGCCGTCCGTTTGCTCCGCATCGATCGGCCGCTCGCTCGTCGGCCGGCCGAATGAACGCGGGAGTGCGGGGAAGAGAAGAAAGTCGCCACACGTCTCGACGCTTGTCCGAACTGCGAAGTGAGCGGTCGGAGGAAGCGGGCAACTCGTGAACCGAACGAACGGACGAATTCGTTCGTGCAAATTCGAGTTGCGTAATCGATAAGTGGGATTTCGCTTTTCGACTGTCAGCATTCTATTAGACGCAACTTCTCCTTGCTTACGAACCCTTGCTCGCTCATTCGACTGCGACTCGAGCGGCGCGAGCGGTGTGCCTCGCTGGTCAGGTTTCCTTCTCTACGCGCCCACTCGTTGAGCAGGATGCCCCGCCGCGTTCCCTCCTCGCTGGCCGACGTCCTGCAGAACCTCCTGTACGCCGCCCTCTCGCTGCTCGTCACGATGTTCGGCTTTCACGTGCTCCGCGACTTCGAGAGCCGCCCGGCCGGCTGCCGCTGCCCGCGCGCTCCCGAGTCGCCCGCAGTCGTCCAGCACGCGACGATCAACGAGACGATCAAAGAGCCGGCGGGCAGCGGTCGTTCGTGATCGAAAGGGTTCGTTCACTTCTTCCTTGCGCTCATTTTTCCCCGTTTTTCAGCTCCCCACATCTCGCCCGTCCGTTCGATCGTTGCTCTTTCATTCGCTGACTGACTTCTCCACTGATCCTCTTCGGGCAATAAACACTTCCACTCGCCTGCCTTTGGTTCGATCAGGGCGTACGCCGATCCGTCCGCTTTTCCATCGACCAATTTTCGAGCAGCTGGTGCCCGTCGGTCCGAACCTCATCGCTGGAACTCGGCCAATTTCACCGACCGCACGCGCATCCGATCGTTGCGGAACATTCAGAGGAGGAAGCAAGTGGCGGAAAGCGGGCGTTCGGGGAAATTCGAGCGGTGCTAAACTACGCGAAAAGACGATTACCGCGAACAATCCAGCAAATGCGGTGGCAATTTCTCCACTTCATTTCGTGAGTGGTTCTGCCGAAAAGGGGATGCTCGCCCGAGCGATCTCCAGCTTTCCAGGTCCCGTCGTGCCCCTACCCACTACTCACAACACCGCTGTTTATTGACACAACAGAAGACACGAGGAACAAGAAGCGCGTCCAACCAGCTCACTCGTACTGATGGCGCTCGTTGAGGACGGCGGTGCGCTTGTCCAGCCGCTTCTCCCAGTGGCAGTCCAGGTCGTAGGGCTTGTCGTCGACGAGGAAGTACTCGCCGTTGGGCAGCGGCTTGAGCACAGCGAGCAGCAGAAGCAGCGCGGATGCCAGTGCTTCTCCAGGGCCATCAGGCACGTTTCCACGAGCATCTCGCCGCAGCCTGCAACTCGTGGGAGGATCACCCGCTGGAGTGTCCGCTCACCCGCACACTTCGGATTGAAGCTGCTCGCGAAGCACTGCACGCAGAAGGCCGCCCCGTTGGCCACCTGCAGCGGGAATAGGCGGGCAGAAAGAGGACTCACTTGAAACGACTGGCGGATGGGCTTCTTGCAGACGGCGCAGCGGAAGCAGTCGGGGTGCCACAGACGCTGCAGGGCCATGACCGCCTCCTCGCCCAGCGAGTGGTCGCAGAAGCCGCACATCCGCCGGTCGCCGCTCGTCGGTTTGCTCATCGCTGCCGCTCGTTCGGCCGTCGAAAGGAACAAATGGGCGGGGAGTGGACGCGTTCGACCACAAGCTTCTCTTCATTCATGCAAACCTTGACGGGAGGGCGGCTGCTCAAAAACCGGAGGGTTGCCGTCCGCCGATCCAACGGACGTCCGAACGAACTCGTGGCCATCGCGAATAGAGGTGATTGAAAACAAGGGTTGTAGCTGCACTTGAGCACCAGTTTTCGCGTGTTCTTTGTTGCGTATTGAGTGTTTAACTGCTGACTGCTCGAACGAGTCGCAATTCCGAGAAGACGCTGCAAAACGCCGTCAATTTTTCTATACACCATTTTTATTGTCTTGCTACTTTCACACAAATCATGACAACAAGAACACGGACGACTGTTTATTCCCTCGACTGCCCCTCACAACGCTCACAGCTGCGACTGCTTGGCGGACGAACTGACGGGATTGGACTGCAGCTCGGCGGTCTTCAGGGCGACCGGCTTGGAGACGCCGACGGCCGGTTGCTCGTCGACGGGCCGCTGGGAGCTGGCGGGCGCGTTTGTCGACTCCTCGCCCTGCAACGAGCGGGAGTGAGTGGGCGGAAGAGGACGGGACTCGCGGCACCTTGCCCTTGATGACGACCTTCTTGGGCATCGGCTTGAAGTCGAGGAAGACGAAGAAGAGGGCGGCGACGGGGATCGAAAGCAGCTCGACGGCGGCGGTCACGATCCCGAAGACCTGAACGGGCGGCGGAGTGAACGGGAGGAAGCGGCCGCCCACCAGCAGCACGCGGCCGATCAGCCCGTGGGCCGCCCGCTCGCAGCCGCCCGTCGCCAGCTTCTCGCCCTTGTTCGAGTCGCAGGGCTCGTCCGCCTTCCGACCGCTCGGGCGCAGGCAGCACGAGCGCGGCGCGGTCGTCTCGGTGACCGTTGCGGCCCACCACGGTGTGTTGCCGGTCTGAAACGAGAAGGCAGGTTAATGAGCAGTCCGTGGGAACCCACATCCGGCTTCTTGCCCAGATAGCAGAAGTCCTCCGTGTTCCACTCCTCCCGCCGCTTCCAACCGCAACACATGAGCGCCGACTGGATCTGTCGACAGGCTTCTAGGTCGCGTTGAGGGCTGCAATGTCCTTGGGATCCCGGTGGCAGGCGGCCTTCAGCGCCTCGAAGTGGGTGTGGAACTCGACGCCGCTGATGGCCGCGTCGTCCAGCTTGAGGGCCATCGCGACGCCTGCAAGCGGACAGGTGGGTGGGCAGGAGCGCGGGGGCGCACTCACTGGTCACCTGCTGCGGCACGACGCCGACCGCGTGCACGAGCAGCGCAACGCAGAGCAACGCCATCGCGACGCGGCGGGCGAACAGCGAGCAGACGAGCGCCACGACGTCCAGCAGCAGGCCGAGGACGAGCAGGGCGGCGCCGAGCGCCCAGAAGACGCGCACGTTCAGCCGCCCGAACAGCACGAGCGTCCCCAGCTCCGGCCGCAGCGCCAGCTTCACGAGCTCCTCGATGACTGCAGCAGAAGGTGGGCGGAGGGGAGAGCGGGCGGCCACTCACACACGTACAGCACGCACGACTTGGCGATCCAGAAGACGGCGAACGCGAAGTGCCGACCGTTCCGCTTGGACAACATCGCCGGCCGGTGGGGGGACTGCGAGCTGGAGTGAGTGGTCGGCGGGCGGTCGGCGGAGAGCGGCGAGTGCAATTTGCATCGAGCGGGATTTTGACTGGAATTCGCACTTCCTTTCGTTTCTTCCGCTCGCTCGTTCGCCTCTTCCGTTCGCTCCGCATTTCCATCACTGCGCTCTCCTAACCACCCGGCCGGCTGCTCTTTCTGATGGCGAAACGGGACGAACTGCCGGTGAAGCGCGGCGTCGGCGGGATCCTGCGGCCGGTGCGCCGCTTCTTCGACGACGTGGCCGACGGGGCGGAGCGGCTGCTCAGCGGCGTCCAGGAGGCGATCGGCGGCGGCGCGCAGGCCGAGGAGGACGCGCCGCCGTTCGCCTTCTGGCGCACCACCTTCGAGCTCAGCTGGGAGGACCTCGCCGCCTACAGTTCGTCTCCCTTCTTCCTTCCGTCCGCTCACTCCTTGCTTGCAGGTGGATTGAAGCAACTCGCAAAGAAGCCGCCTCAACTGCCCGCTCCCGCCGTCCACCCCGTCGTTTTGCGCGCGGAGAGCTCGCCGCCCACCTCTCCGACCGCCTCAACCGTCTCGAACAGCTCGTTCGTGGCGCCGCGCACGCCGCTCCGCCCGTCGGCGCCCAAGAAGCTCGCCGCCTGCCGCAAGTCGCCGGCGCCCTCCGCTCACCGCCCGCTTGCAGTGAGCGCGCAGCACGTGGAGCGCTTCCTGCTGCCCGGCGAGGAGCTCCCGCCCGCCAACCTCCACGAGCTGCGCGAAGTCGTGGGCGAGGCGACGGAGGCGGAGGCGGCCGCCGAACTCGTCGAATGGGCCGAGCGGTACACAGGGGAGCGGCCGCACGTCTTCGAGCTGCTCCTCCGCGTCCTGTGCAACTCGGAGAAGGTCCGTTCACTTCGCATCATCCCTCTCATTGCCCGTTCAGAAAGCGGTGCGGAAGGCGGCGTTCCTGCAGGTGGCGCCGCTCGTCGCCCTCCACGCGGCCGCCGGGCGCGACGTCCGCTCGCTGGTCGACCTGCTGAGCGCCCACCTGCGGCGCGTGCGGCAGTTCAACTCGCGCGCCTACGTGGAATTCGCGACGAACCTGGAGGACTCCTCGGAGAGCGTGCAGGACTGCGGGCCGCCCGAACTCGCCCACCACCTCGCCGTGGAGGACGTCCTCAAGCAGGCGCTCCGGCTGCTCGACGGCGTCTGGCTGCCGCACCGCCTGCGCCACCGACTCGCCCTCAACTTCGGCGAGCTGGTCCCGCTGCTGGAGCACGGCGAGGCGGACCTCCGCTCGAGCATCTACGCGTGAGTTCTCCGACCAGCCGCTCTTCACTGCCCGTCCTCATTGCAGCTTCCTCGTCCAGTGCGCGCCGCACTTCTCGCTGCACGAGTCGGAGGAGAAGGACCCCGTGAAGGAGGTCCTCTACGACGTCCTCCACTCCTGTTCGTCCCCCCGCTCTGCCCCTCCGCTCACTCGCTTCTTGCAGCCACCCACCGCCAAGTGCAGAAGGAGGCGGTCGAGGCCCTCGCCCACGTGTTCGTCCTCGAGATGCGCTGGGAGATGGAGGAAGTGCTGGAGACCCACGACTTCACCCGCCTGCACCGCTCGGCCCTCGACCTCTGGAGCCGCGTGATGCCCGTGGGCGGCAACTGGCGCAATCTGCAGCGGTCTGTTCGCCCGGCCGCCGCTCACTCCTCTCGCTGCAGCTGGGGTTTCTTCGTGGTGCGCGTGTTCGAGCTGATGGGCGAGGACGCGCCGCTCGTCCTGCTGCTCGAGCTGTTTGGCGAGGACTTGTGGAAGATGAGCGAGGAAGGCGAGCGGTTGTTGGTTGCTCTCTGCTAACTCTCGCTGCTCGTTGCAGAGATCCCCAATCTGCGCCAACTCCTGCCGCAAGCCCTCGGCCACCTGAACCTCGCCCACGCCCAACACCTCCGCTGCGAGACGCCCGACCGCTTCGTCCGCCGCGTCACCCAGTTGGCGCTCGAGGATCCCGACCGGGAGGTGCGCCGCGTGGCCGTCGGGGCGTTGCGGACGGGCGGTCGGATGTACACGAACGACATGGAGGACGCGGACGTCGCCCTCCTCGCCGCCCACACGATCCTCGCGGGCGCGCCGTTGAACCCGCTGGTGAGTGGGCGGCCCGTCGATCAGCCGCCTCCTTTCAGCACGAACCGCCCGCCGCCCTCGCCCGCTTCGACGAGCCCTGGATCGAAGTGCCCGGCTGGACGCCGCTGCAGGCCGATGAGGCGGACGTGGACGAGACCCAAGAGAGCGCCGAGGAGTCGGACGACGAGGTCCACGAGTCCGAAGTGTGAACGTTTTTTGAGGAATGAACAGAGCATGTCGTCGGTGTGAAGGAGTTCTGTTGTTCACTGTTTGATCGCTAGTTCGTGAATAAAGCACTGCAAGGCTGCTGTTGGAGACAGCGTTGATAACGCGCTTTTTTCACTCAAGAAGTCGCCGCTTGTGGCCTGAAGCAAGCAGCGGGCGAACGACTAAGATGAATGAACCCAAGCAAGACGGCGTCGACCTCTACCGCTACAAAATAACGCCGATGCATGGGCAGACGGAAAACGGCGATCGTGCGATCAGATGAATCGTTTACTCAACGAAGTCGCGTTTTTCCTTTTTGTTGCAGATCTCGCCGACGTCTTCCGCTTGAAGAGTTCTCTGATCAACCTGGTTTCCTTCGACCGCGGACCGAAACTCCAGCTGCACGAGCTCGCCGACTGCGGACCGCTGGAGCGCAACGAGAACTTGCGGGAACTCCAGCTGCACGCCGACCGGTACCGCGACAACCGGCAGGCGCTCACTCACTTGCGTGCCCTCAACGGCCGCTTGAAGCTCACGTGCCACGCCGAGGATTGCGTCTTCCTCGGAGTGAGTTCTCTTCGATCTCGTCCGACTGTTTGTTTTGCAGGACCGTGGGCAAGATTTAGAGCAGGTGAGCAACGTTCTGCGTCTCGGAGAGGAGGTTGTGGACGCGATACGTGAGGCCGGATTCGGACGGAAACCCGCGAAGAAGAAGAGCGGCGAAGTGGTCAACGATCTCGAGCTGCAGGTCGCGATTGTCGACGGGGTTCGTTCCTCTCCACTTCTTCCTTCAATCCTTTCTTTCGTTCCAGAACGAGTGGTCGGAAGCGGGCTTGTCGCGCGACAAGGTGGCCAAAGGATTGGAGTGGACACGCAAAAGATCGATGCGGTCGGAAGGATGGGACGAGCCGAACGACACGTACTCGCGCTTGTACAAGGGCGTCCGTCTCGATTTCGTCCTCGACAAGCCGTGATCAGTGCAATTGTATTTTCTCTGTTTGGTTGTGTTGAGAATAAACACGCGTTTGCTTCAAAGGATGTCGTCTTTCTGCAAGAAGCGAGCGTGAGCAGCGGAATGCAAGCCAAATGTTCTGCTTTCTTACAGCACCCCGAGAAACCGACGGAAAGCGGTTTGTGCTGCCGTTCGAATTGTTCCCGCAAAGGAAGGAGTGCGACGAGCGGCCGGCCGGCCCGATCGCCCGCCGAAAGAAAGCGGTGGGCATCTGCCGGCCGAGCGACCGCTTTTTTCCGCCGTCGCCTCGCCGTTGCGGTCGGGAGGGGGACGCCGCTCTCGCCTTCCGCTCGTCCATTTTGATTTCAAAGCGTCTAACGGTCTTTCAGATTCGATTGAGCGACTAGTGCACGCAATGGCGTCTTCGACTCGTTCCGCAGCGGCCGGCACTCAAACTTCAGCCATCAACGAGCCGTCCGTCCATTCTTCGACCAAAAAGACGCGAAAAGTGAAGATTTCATCGATTTCTCCGCCGATTTCATTTGCCTTGATTGCAGGCCGTTTGTCGACATTGCGGATCGGAAGTCGCGGCGAACGTGTTGCCGCGTCACGAGCGTGCCCACCTGCGATCGACGGGCTTTGCGTGTGCGAAGTGCGGAATGAAGTTTGCCCGAACAGGTAGTCGCTGCAAACACGAGCGCGTCGTGCACAAGTACTTCCGTTGCAACGCTCGGTGGAAGCATTGGCAGCGTTTGGGACACAAGACGACGGTGTGCACGCGTTCCGCTTTTTTAGCCTCATCGCAGTCCATTTCAGGACGCCCACGAGCACAACAACGAGGCAAGCAGATTGTGACGCTCGTTCCATTTCTCGCTTACTTTTTTCAGTGGACGTGCCCGCACTGCTCGTTGACCTACCCGACGCATCGGCGTGCCGTTCATCTCCGCACCCACACGGCTACCAGCGGTTACCAGTGCATGCTGTGCACGTCCCGTTTTCGGCAAACGAGCACCCGCAACCTGCACGAGAGGACGAAACACAACTTCAATCGCTACCAAAACGAGCAAATCGGCCAGCAAGAGACGAGTCTGACAGCTGGCGCTCGTCCGTCCAAGAAGGTCGGTTCCCACTTCCTGCTCCCGTTATCCACCCTTCTTTCAGCTTCCCTGTCGACACTGCGGAGTGGAATACTCGGCGGGTTCTTTGCGGAATCACGAGCGGACTCACTCGAAGCTCTGCGGACACATGTGCGCCGTCTGCGGCTCTTTCTATAGCCGACTTTCCAACCGGGATCAGCACGAGCACGTGGTCCACAAATACGATCGCTACGCAGAGCAAGCCGCATCCGAAGTGAGCTGCCCGTCACTTCTTCCGCTAACTTTCTTGCAGCAACCCAATCAAGAAGCCGATGAAGCGACGAGGGAATCGAGCGGCGAGTCGACCGATCAGACCGCGGGTGAACCCGAACGACCGTTCACTATCGCTGCGAAACGATCGAACCTAGCCGACGGGGTACGTTCTTTGAATCTCTCAACCACCCCATCGCCTTCCAGAACTGCGCGGAATGCGGGATTTCGCTCGCTCTGGTGGACCGAAAGCACGCGGCAACACACGCCCACAGCGATCGCCACTTCCTCTGTTCGGTGTGCGGGAGCGGCTTCGCGGACGCGAAGAAAAGACGACTCCACGAGCTCCACGTGCACAATTTCCAACGCGAAGTGGCCGACGGGCGGACGAAGGAGGCGGTCGAAATCTCGGAGGTGAGTCCCCACAACCTCCATCCTTCATTCTCCCTATCCGCTGTGCAGGAGCATTTTGTTAAACTCCGCAATCTGACCACGAACTTCGCCCTCGTCCAATCCCGAGCAGTTTCGAGCAAGCGGACCGACTCGATCTCCCGCCCAACTGCCCGCGACTTGCGACAAGCGGCACGCAACCGAAGGAAGGCGGCGGACGAGCAGCTCAAGCGGCTGCTCCTCCTCGATCCGAAGCTGGAGGACGCCCTGACCGAAGAGGAGATGCGGGCGGTCATCGAGGCCGAGGCGGACGATCGGAAGCGAGGACACGCGGAGAGACGAGCCGCAGAGGGCAGCGACGACTCGGAAGACGAAAAGGAGGAGATCGCCGTCAAGATCGAATGATTCGAATTGTTGTTGCTTGTTTTATTTGAGTAAACGTCGGTTGATTCGGGCGGAAGGCTCCAAGGTTGAGGTAGGCAAGTGGGCTCACATTTCACGAAAGTACGGTTAAATTCTTTTATGAGAAGACACAACACTCTCGAGAGAGAGAATGACGAACGTTGTTCCCATCACTTTTCGAGGGCTTTCGCACGCGCTCCCGCATTTACGGGCCGTTTTCAAACGATTTGTTTGTGCAGGCAGGCGCTCGTTGTGAACAACCCCGAATTGTCATCTTTTTGTGTGAAGAATGCCCGAATAAAAGCGTTGACAAAGCCGAAACCATCACTCAGCACTACACCTCCGCAAATGTTCACAGAAGCCCTCTTCTTTCTCTTTCTGCTCCGATCGGCGCGGGTTGAAGGCGGCACGCTTTCGTTTCGGCTGCGCACCACAAAACAGCCACCTACAGGTGGTTTCTACCCATTTTTTCAACCTTTTTAATTGGTTTAGGAAATGGAGCTCTCGGCGCGTTGCACGACGTCTTCGGGCAGACGGCTCACTCGACGCGCATCGACCAGCGGTACCTCGGTGAGGAGATGGATGGAGAAAGCGATCGGTTGCAATTGGTGGATTGCGGGAGAAGTGAGTGTGGGCACTCCTCCACGGACGTTCGTCGTGATCGTGAGTTCCACTCTCGGCTTGTTCTTTTGTTTACCAACACGTGCAGATCGACACGAGCAGTCTAGAGCTGTGGCTTCCGATGATTCGCTGCCAAAGCAACGGATTCCGCGAGGAGGAGCGCGCGCTCTGCTCCAACGGCTCCGCGCTCTACGATCCGTGGAGTTCGAGCACGGCGAAGTGGGGCCAAGGGAGCCGGAAGGTGGACGACGGCCTCCGCAATCCGAAGCTCGTCCGGGGCCGCTACTTCGAGGACGTGGTGGCCGTAAGTGGTCGAAGCGATCGAATAGCCGCTTTACTGGTTGCAGTTCGGGAACACGAGTGCGGGCACTGCGCTCCAGTTGAAAAAGCCGGCGGTGTTCGGAGCGGCCGACCAGACGTTCGGCCTCGAGCAGGGGATCCTCGGCCTCGGCTTGTCCACGCGCTTCGACAAGCGGAAACCGGTCGTGGAGCAGGCGTTCAAAGAGGGCCTCCTCGACCGCCCGCTCTTTTCGCTCTTCTTCAAGAAGTGCCCGCAGTGGGAGCTGGAGTGCGAGGACGGCGGGATGGTCACCTTGGGCGGGTCCGTTCCTTCCAATCCCCCGCCCATCCTCCCGTTTGTTTGAAGGGAAGATCGAAAGCATTGCGGCCCGGGGCTCGGCTGGGCGCCCGCCTTCACGGACAGCGGTCCGTGGCAATTCCGCGTGTCCGCTCTGCGAGTCGGCCGCTTCGTCCACCGAAAAGAAGCGATCGTCTCGTCGGATTCGAGTGCTCCGCGCGTCTACCTGCCCGGCGAGGTGCTCGAGGGCGTCGTGCGGGCGGTGAACGCGACCGGCGGAGGAAACTCGTGGACCGTCGACTGCGACCGGAAGTTCGAGCTGAAGTTCACGATCAACGGCCGCACGTTCGCCGTCGGCAACGAAGAGCTCACCTGGGACTATGCGAACAACAACGAGTGCATCCTGCAGATTGCCAGGGCGAAAGGAAGCGAGTGGATCTTGGGTTCGTTTTTCGTTTTCGTCGAAATGCATTCCATTCGTTTTCCTTTCAGGAGTCCCCTTCCAACGAGCGCTGTGCAACGTCCACGACTTCCAGAAACGTCGCATTGGCTTCGCCCTTCCCAAACACTAGCCAACAAGGGGCCGCATCTTCCGTTTCGGCAGGCTTCCCCTCTTGCCGGCGTCGTTTGTTTCCCTTTGAGTAAAGAGCATCAAAATGTTGAACAGAAGTTTTAGCATGAGAAGCACGGGCAACACGTGACTGCGCTTGGATTGAGAGGCAGGAAAGAAAATGAACTTTATACGGCAGCATCCTTCGAACAAAATTAATTGAGTACAACAACAAAGAAAACAAGGCGGCTATTCGCTGAAGAGGTCGTCCCACGCGCTTTGGGCGACGGAGAGCGCCCGCTCGACGTCCGCGTTCTCGCCGCCGAACGTCTTGACGGCGCCGAGGAGCTTCAGGGCGCCCATGGCGGCGCTCCCAACGTCCGGACGGGTGGCTTCGGTCGGGTGGAGGCGGTAGAACGCGGCGTCCAGCGCGGCCTCGAACTCGGCGGTCCGTCTGCGCAGCTCGCGGGCGGTCGTGTCGGCGGGGGCAGCGCGGCGGAAGTCGACGAGCACTCGCGCCCGGACGCGCTCGTGGGCCGCGCGGAGGACGGTCGGTTGACTGCCGGCGGCCGCCTTCAGCACGAAGCGGAAGTGGGCGAGCAGGCGGGCGTGCGGCTCGTCGAAGAGGCGGTCCACGCGGCGTCGCTTCCGGTCGGCGAGCGCCTCGTGGCGGCCGCAGTTGATCGCGACAAACAAGCGGAAATGCCGGCCGAGGGCTTCCTGCAAGCGACTCGCCCACTTCTCCCGCTCGTCGGCCGGCACGCGCACTTAGCGGACGATCGAGACGACCGCCTCGCGTTCCGCCGAGTCGTCCAACTCGGCCGCCGCTCCGTTCGCCTTCCGCTCGAGCGCCGCCTCGTAGTCGTGGAGGGCGCGGTCGAACGCTTCTTGGAGCTTCCGGTCGACGATCGCCTGGAACCCTCTCTTTCGTTTGGGAATGGAAGCGAGGACTCACTTGGCGGATGGACGGTCCTTGCGGCACGCGGAATTCCTCGAAAAACGGCGCCCACTTGTTCTCCAGGCAGACGGCGAGCTCGCCGCACGTGACCGGCCGGCCGTCCACGAGTTTCGGTTGGAGGTCAACGAGCAGGAAGCGGATCGCGTCGTCCAGGCCGTTGCGGAATCTCGACTTCATTTCTGCAAACCGAGTGGAAGAGATCGGCTGAATGGAAGCGAACCGTTCGGATCGCCGTCGAAGTCCGCAGCCGCCGCTTTCGAGCCGGGCGATGGAAGACGGCAGTGGGCGAACGAGCGGAACAACCCGCCCACTCGCTCGTGAACCGCCGCGTTCTTCGCGTTCCGCTGGCCGAGGACGTCGTCCAGTCGGCCCCTCCAGCCGTTGATCCCCAGGCCGCCGCCCTGCTCGTTGTTCCGCGAGAGGAGCAGCAGTTTCTGTAAGGGAGGAGTGAACACGAAAGCGAGTGGTTGGCGGGAACTCACGGCGAAAGGCTTTCCGCCCGTCTCCTCCGAATGGGCGGCAAGCGCCTCTTCGCTGATGGCCGCGAAGTCGACGAGCTCCTCCAAGTGCGGCCGGGAGCGCACTTCGCGGTCGACGTTGAGAATCTGGACGGGAGTGGGTGGAGGAAAAGAAGGGAAGAGAACTCACGAACACGTCGGAGAGGAGGAGCGTGAACGCAAACAGAAAGGCGGATTCCGCCCGACTCGTCTGCTCGCCGCCCGTCCCCTGCGAGTCCACGAAGAAGACGACGAGATCTCCTTGCTGCAAAGAAAAGTGGAAGAGTTGGTTGAAGGGCGGGTTCAAAGACGACGAACCTCGACGACAACCGGCCGGTTGTGGACGGCGATCCCGCTTGTGCCCGCGTGGAAGCCGGGCGCCCCGTCGACCCGCTCGGCCATCCACTCGCGCGGGTCGACCTCCTCGTGTGGGTGCCGCCGTTTCCACTGCAGAAAGCGGAGGGCCATGTGCAGGAAGAAGGACTTGCCGCGCCCCGACTCGCCCGCGATCCCCACCACGCACACCTGAACGAAAGATTGCGTGGAAGGAATAAGGGGAACAAACCTTTTTGTTCGCGTACTTCTTCTTGCGGAGTTTCTTTAAGAAGGCGGACAGATCGAAGCCGAGGTGCTCGCCGCTCGCGTCCTCGCGCACTTCGGTCACGCACCACGCGCCCATCGCTGCGGCAAGCGAGCAAAGAGGAGATAAAGATGGACTGGTTGAGAGCACGTTGGAAGGATTTGGATAACGCGTGGAAAGAAGGATGAAGCGAGCGTGAGCGTCTGAGAAGCGGAGATCTTTTCGAAATGCCCCTCTTTCGGCCATTCACTCGGCCCCTTTCGCGAGCGAGCAAGAGGAAAGATTTCGACCGCCGTTCCCATGCGAATCGATCGCGGGGGCGGGAGAGCGACGCGCAGACGAGAGAGCAGAGAGGAAAGAAACAGACTCGACGGCTTGCCGCTCGGCCGACTGCAAACCGAAAGGAAGAATCGGTTGATTCCAACACTCGGAAAGCGTTCGGAATTGTGCCCACAAGTACGTGTCACGGAGTCGTCTTCGTCTGTTGACTCCCTGTCGACTTCTATTTTCTTGATCCGTAATGCGAGCTTTCCGGTCAGTTCGTTCGCAGTTCAGGGAAAGAAGGAAATAAGCAAAACCTCGTTCAACCCAAACTAGCAAAAAAACAAGCTGTCGTACGATCAAGACCGTCGACTCAACAGGTGAAAGAGATGGCCCGTTGCGATTCGCAGAGACAAGTGGTCCGCACGAAGCAGTGGGCACTCATCCGCTCGCTGCATTCTCGGTTGTTTGTCGTCGATTTCCCGTTGATTTTCGTAGAATTTCGCACAGTTTTAGTTCGCATCGGCTGGCGCAGAAATTCAGGCCAAAGAACACGGTTCTTTCTTTTGGGTCACTTTCCGTTGTTTTGCGCGATATTTCCACTAATTTTATGGCTTGCTCGCTGATTTCTTTGTTGTTTTCAGACGCCGTCATGGCCGAGTCGAGCGGCCACTTGACGGGTCGCAAGCGGAAAGCGACCGTCGCGGCGTCGTCGCCGATCGTCCAGCTCTCATCCACAGACCTATGCGGATGTGCGGAGTGCTGGAAGACGGTCGTCTGTCGTCCATCCGGGCGCCGCTCCGCACGTTTGGCCGCGAAGCGAGCGAAGCTGCCCGCGCTGCCGTTGGACCACGAGCGACAATCCACGAAGAACTCGTTCGTTTACGAGATCCACGGGGTTTGTTCTTTCTTTTCATGCCTCTAACCACTTGTGTGTTTGCAGCTCTCGGAGAACTACAAATGGTCGTCGGACGGTCGCTACATGTACCGCTTCTCGAAACAGCGGGACTTGGTGGTCGTGGACCTGTTGCGAAACACCTGCAAGTACGCTCTTTTGCTCTGATCGTTCCAATCACTCAATTTCAGACTGCTGAAGCCGCGAAACGAGTGGTCTCGCAACCCCATCATATTTAATTGGGCGGTCGTCAGTCCGTACGCGATCCTCGTCGCGTTTACGTCCAGGACGACGACCGGGAGGAGTTGCACCTGCTGCGGATCACGAAGTACGGCGACGACTACGAGCGGATTCTCCTGCACTGCGCCCAGGAGGGCATCGTTCACTCCGCCTACGCCCTTGTGGAGATTACCGGCAAGGGCGTGGACGTGAAGCGGGCGGTCGTTCTCGGCTGTGGAGACGGCCCCAATCGTCTTCCTCGCCGTTGACATCGAGGAGCCGCGGGCTGTCGTGGTCGACAACGCTGTTCACCCTTTCGGCCATTCGGAGGACCCCGAGTTCGACGCCGACCTGAGCGCAGACGGGCGTGAGTTGCTCGCGATCCACCAGGAGAACCCGCACGTCCTTCAAGTCTACTCGCTGGCCGAGCGGAAGTGGACGCAGCACGAGCTCCACGGTCTGGATGTGGGCGAAGACGTTCGTTGTTTCCTTCATCCTTCAATGTCCATTTCGATCGTTTCAGCCTTTCTTCTGGTACCGCTTCAGCCCCAACGGTCACATCTACGGGGAGAACTTCGGAGACGGCGACGGCGAGTTCCTTTTCGCCTGCAATCTGGAGCGAAAGAAGTGGGAGAAGCGGGCGATCCGGGCGCGTGACGTCGGCGACCTTGCGTTCATCGTGGACCCGGTGGACGGCCGCGAACACGGCCTCGTGATCTGCAGATTCAAAAAGCAACCCAAAAGCGTTCGCTCCAAACGGTTCAAGATCGAGCGCGTTATGTCCCGGTTTGTCCACGACTTCCTTCTCTCCTTACCTGCTTTTTCTGCTTTTAGGCAACCCGACTCTCTTCAACGGCAGGCCTTCGTCGCCGCCCGGAAGCTCCAGGAAGGCGTCGAGGTCGAAGAGACGCTGCGCCAAGTGCTGGAAGGCGCGCGCAAGAGCAAAGGCGAGAACGCGAACTGCACGGAGCCGATCGCCATCCCGCAGAAGAAGTTCTTCCCGAGCGCGTACGACGGAATGACGCCGATCCCCGTTCGCTTCCATCAATGAATCCTCGTTCTTTGCTGTTGTTGTGTGCCTTCGGTTGTGTTCACGCGATTTGTTGTTCGCCGAGTAAACGCGCTAATCGAGTCTGATTGCGAACCGAAAACTCTGCGGTCTTGCGTGTCGCCGGTCTTCGTTGATCCACCGACGCCTGTGGGCAGTGATGGGGCGCTACAAACTCAATCAGACGTCGATTACTACTCCTTCAAACGTTTCTTTGTGTTTGTTGCCATTGACAGGAAAGACGGCCGTCGTAGTGGACTTTTCAATAAACTACAAATCGCAATCGTTCGCTTCATTTATCCCCGACAAGCATCAATCCATCAGAGCACGTGAATCAAGCAACACAGCCGCATTGGCACCTCCCCGGATTGCAGTCGCAGCGACAGGCGGGATTGCCCATGCAGATCTTCCGCGAGTTGCATCCTTGGGCGCAGAAGGTGGACGGGTTGCACGAGGGGCCGGCCGAGAGCGGGACTGCAAAGAGGATCGGAGGGAGAACTACTTGTTGAACTAACCGACGATCACGGCGATCAGGAAGAGGACGAACAAGAAAGTGGTGGGAAAACAGAGGACCTTCATTTTAGGGGAATGGTCAAAAGAAGAAAGCTCCTCTTCTTTTAAACGGACTCCTCACTTCCTTGTTACATCCTCCGCTCTTACACTTCTTACTGCTCATGGATCGGCGGTTTACACCCCGCTCCGAAACGAACACCTGCGCGCCGCTCCGTTCTCCGAACAAGCAACGAGTCCACGTGTTACTGCGAGCATTCTTTCGGTTGCGCTTTCACAAAGAGGAGAACAAAGTCCAAGTTGCCAGAAGAACCTCACCCCCACCAACGAAAGCGGCGTGGGCTCGGTTGGCGGTCGCTTGAGCTGGAGCGTTAAAGTCATTCATAAGCTACATACAAGCCTCATTCATTTTCAAGTGATGTTCTGGAACTGCAAGCGACACGAAAAGGAAGGACCAACTAGTCGCTGGAGTTGGACGTCGCTCTTCTCGCTGCCGTCGTGGAATCCACTCGCCCACTTCTTTTCCTCCGTTTTGGGCGACGAGGAGGAAGACCGCCCAGCCGCTACGACCACTCGCTCACGAACAGCTGCAGACGGTGGGTGATCGAATCTAGGCTTCGCTTCTTTCAAGCGCCAGCTCTTCAGCCTGAGTAAGGAACAGTCTCTTTTCTCTCTCGTCCTTCTTCCTCCCGTAAGCTCCGCCCTCCTCCGCCTCTCCCTTTTCCCTTCCTTTCGCCCTGCTCGGCGGTCGTGTGTTTGGTCTGGTTTGAGGTCGGTCGTCGTTTGGTCTAAATAAATGTACACTCGGTTTCTGGAGTCTGGACTCTAATGGTGAACGCTGCAAGGAGAAAGGAAATTCCACAAGTCAGAGGCCAGATTCTAATTCCTGCGACCCAGCTTTTGGTCGTTCGAAACGATCCTCCCGATACGCGCCCTACTCCGCGACCGACCGCCCACTCCGCTCACCTCGTTGCAATGAGGAGAAGACGTCTTCTGGTGCCCTCCGTCCTGTCCGCAACGACGAGCCGTTCCCGCAGCGACGGTCAAATCTTCGTGCAGGGGTGGCGCCGATCGAAAGCGAAAAGAGCCTACCGGTCAAGGACACGCGCAAACGGACTAGCCGGAAAGTCGACCGGAAGTCGAACCGTGGACCATCCACCCGTTCAGGGGAGAAAGTGGGTTTTCCTTTACCGCCCACTAGTCTCCCTCCAGAAAATTGAGATGATCACGTTGGAGGACGAAAAAGAAGCAGCGAGGAGGCCGGAAGAAACAATCGAGAACTCTGCGGACGTCCAGCTGCTCGGAGTGACCCGCTTGACGGATTTCGTGCCCCAATCGGAAGACGAGGACGTCAAAGTGGGTTCTTTTTCTTTATTCTCTACTCGCACCTCTCGTTGCAGCCCCGAATCGATCGCGGCTACTTTCGCGGCCCCTTCAACAAGCGGCTGGTCGTCGTGGACGGGGAAGAGGATTAGTGGCCTTTAACGAATAAACGAGTGAGCGAGCGATCAGTAGAGGACGACGGCGAAGACGGTCACGTGGCAGCAGAGGTCCTTCTTCTGCAAAAGGCGGCCGATCGGGGTCATGGGGCGGCACTCACGCTCATGTACTTTGCGGCGACCAGCACGTCGTTGTTCGCGTCCCAGTAGCCGCCCACTTGCACGCTGAAATTGGAGGTTGACGGCCGGAAAATGGGCGGGAATCCCCCGCGAATTTAATGGACCTCACGCATCGCTTAGCGCGTCGGCGCAGAAACGCGGCAAACAATTAGCGTCTACTCGTTTAATTGATCAGCGAATGCAAGGAAGATGTTCTTCAGTTAAAGCCCGCCGTTTTGGCGACCAAAATCTCGCGGTTACACTCACGAAACTATTTCTTTCACTCGTTTTTCTTCAAAAGCAAGCGGACCGCACGCCTGCCCACCGCCCGCCCCGACTCCGCGACTCTCCCCACTGACCGCAAGCCCTGCCCGCGCTCTTCGGTGAGGACCACGTGAAAGATGAACTTGTAGTGCTCGTACTGGAGCTCTGCAACACGCATCAAACAAACGAACGATCACGCCGCTCACCCTTGAACTTGGCGGCCACGTGCTGCATGATCTTGTTGGTGAGGAACTCGACGGTCGCATCGGAGAAGTTCTGGTCGAGGATGAGGTCGGGGATCGTCTCGTCCAGCGCTTTTCTGCAAGCGGCTTTTGTGGGCTTTCGGTAGGCCAGTTGTTGCTCCATTCCGCGGTTGTCGAATGGAGGGCGAGAAAGCTTGTGGGTGAGTGGGGCGGATGTTCGCTTGAATGCGCTTGAGTTGGAGCGTTGCCTTGCCCACACCGAATCGTTGCCACTCGGACGTGAAGAAGTCGACCGCAATAGCAACGGAACGGTCGGGGAAAAGAGCGGCTGCCGATCAATATTTCCCGCTTGTTCCCTCCCTACTCACCACCAACAACCAAAAAAGAACGAAAGAAGTTTATGTACATGCTCGAGCAACAGACAAGACGCTCATTCAGCGCTCTTTCAAGTAGCGGCGGGCCAGAACGACCGTCCAGATGAAGTAGCTCTGCAGTGCAACTTGGGAGACCATCACGAGAATGTGGATGGAAGAGACGAGGATGGCTTGAGTGCGGCACGGAACGGGGATTTCCGGCCAGTGGTTGTCGGCGATCCGCTGCAGAGTGGAGCACTCGAACAGGATGTAGCCGAGACAAAGCACGCAGTCGATGGTCTAAACGGAGAGGAGAGTGAGTGAAGAGTAGTTAAGAACGAACGGAGAACACAATGGGCGGGAGCATCAAACGCGCATTCCGCGTAAAGACTGCGTACAGAAGGAGGCCAGCGAACGCGAGGCCCGTCAACATCCACACCAGCACGGGGATCAGCGATCGGCCTTTGAAGTCCCTCGTAAGCCAGTAGTCGAAAGAGAAGGAGCGCGGCTCCTTCGCGGACTGCAAACGGCGGGTGTGATCGAAAGAAACGAAAGGGAAGGACTTGCCGGAGCTCCGATCACGATGCTGAAGGTGCGGGCCATTTCCATCACGAGCCAGAAGACGACGACGTAGACGATCAGCTGAGTGCCCACCTGAACGAATGAGTGAGCAGATGAGAGAGAAGGAGCGCTCACCAGAATCGGAATGCAGCAGCAGCAAACCTCGTCGTCATACCGGCGGCGATGGCGGCTTGTCGTCCGGCGGCTGCCGCTCGTGGCCGTCGTCGACGAGCTCACGAAATTGGAGGCCATTCGACGGAGCGGGTGGACCCAACGGATGGAAAAAATGAGAAATGAGCGAGCGGGAGCCGCTGCAGTCGCCCGTCAACTCGACGGAGCATTTGCCTGGACTATCCCTGGCGCTTCACGTCTTGCTTCCTTCATTCCAGTCCACTCCGATCGTCGCTTCGAGCAGTCGCCTCCCGGAATGCCGCCCGTCCTCCCGCACGAGTCCCGACAGGCGGAGAGCGAAGAGAGCGGCGAGCCGACGGAGCGCCTCTGCTTCAACGGGGCGCTCGTGGGCATGCGGCGCGGGCTGATCGTGGAGCCGCGCGTGCTGCGCGTGGACCCGCGGCTGGCCGACCGCGAGAGCGCCATCCTCTACATCTCGAACGTGAGTCACGTGCGGCAGTACCTCAAGGTTCGTCCCCTCCATCCTCCTGCCAGCAATCGACCCATCAACTCGGCAGATCTGCTCGTCGCACGCCCGCAACTTCCGCATCAACCCGCTGCCCGCACTGCGACCCGGCCAGACGATCGCCCAGGAGGTCGCCTTCCGCTCGCTGGACTTCGACGGCCACGAGAACGCCGTCAGTCTGGTCGTCTACTGCGCGCGGCAACCCGTGGAGAAGATGCAGAAAAAGCACGAAGGCGCCTTCCACTCGCTTCTCCCGCCCACTCACTCACTGCTTGCAGGCCGCTATCCCGTCCGCGTCCTCCTCGAGGGCATCTCCGACGAGCCCACCCAACCGTCCGCCTACGCGCCGCCGCCCGCCCGCAAATCCAAACGCCCGATCGCCCGCCAGCCGAAGAACGCGGCCGAGACGGCAAAGAGCGCGCCCAAAAAGTCCAAACGCCGCACTCCCGCTCGTTGACTCCCACTTGTGGGCGGAGAATAAACGGAGCCGTCAGCCATGTACCTTTGGTCCACTGGCTGTGTGGTCGACGATCGCTGCATGGATGTTTATTGCGTGAGACAGCAGGCGAACTACTGGGCGGGCGGCGCCTCGTTCGGCTCGACGGCGAGATCCCGACGAGGAGAAGCGGCCGAAGAGGACGTGCTGACGGTGGCCTCTGCAAACCAGCGAGGATTGAACAAATACATTCCTGCACTCACCGTTCGACCGATCGGAAGCGGGCGGTTCGGATTGGGGGCCGCGCTCTACGACCTCCACGCGAACGCAGAAGACGAGCGAGTCGGTCGGGCGGCTGAGCGCGCGCACGTCCTCGTCGCTCAGGAGGCCCTCGAAGGAGTGAACGTCGACTGAGAGCTCGTGGAAGAAGTGGGCGAGGGATTCTGGAGCGCGGAAGATGAACGGAGAGATCAGGAGAAGGAGGAACTCACCGCGTCGCGCACTCCGCCGTCGACCATCGGCGCTCTCGGCCCACGCGGCCACGTGGAGGACGAGCGGCAGGCGGTAAAAGTGGACGCCGCCGGGCCCCGCGGTGACGCAGAGGCCGCGCAGCTGCAACGCCGCCCGTTCGCCCTCGCCGCCGCGTTCGATGGGCGCGCGGCTGAAGGCGAGCGAGAAGGCGGCGAGGCCGGCCGACTGCACGGCGAACTGCGCGCTCTGCCACCGGCCGGACGAACGCAGTCGGGCGCCCACCTCGCGGAAGGCCCACCGGAAGACGGCGGGTGCGGGCGTGAGCGGCGGCGGCAGGACGCGCGGCTCCCACGCGGCCACGCGACAGCCGACCGACGAGCAGGCGGTCAGAGCGGCGAGCTGCGCGTTGGAGAGCGTCCACGGCCGGCCGTCCGCCTCGCCCGCGAAGTGATCCACGATTTCTGCAAGTCGGGACTGAGCGCCGCCCATCCGTTCGTCCACTTGCCGCCCAGTTCGATCCGCCGCCCGTCCGCCCGCTCGATCCACGCGCTCGCCACCAGTTGGAGCGGCCGCTCGATCTTCACGACGCGCAGCCGCCCGCACGCGCCCGCCGCCTCGCCGGTCGCCCCCTTCGGCCAGAGGCGCAGCTGGAGCAGGACGCGCGGCTCCTCCAGCGTGAACACGCCGCTCGCCCAGTTGTCGCCCGACTGCGCGGCGGCCAGACGGCGCCCGCAGTTGCCGAGCGGCCACGAGACGATCGTCGAGCCGTCCGCTTCGTGCGTGAACGTCGACATCCGCTCGCTTCAATCAGTCCTTTGGGAAGCACGTGGATGAGGGGTGTTTAGTGGAGGGAACTCACAAGTGAAGGGCGGCCGACCGCCACCAGCGATGTTGAAAGGAATGATGATGGTGCAGCGGTCTTGTGCCTCGTTCGGCCGCTTGTTTCATCCGGTGGCTGTATTCCGCCGCATTTCTTGCTTGAAGCTGTCCCTCCTATCTCAAGCGACACGTTCTTCGAGTTTACTGCGGGACACATTTGCACAACAGAACGAACAGATTAGCGGACGAGAGACACAACAGTTGAGACAAGAGAGGATTCAGAACAATTGAAACAAATGAGATTCAGGTCAGCAGTGGGCGGATTCAACCGCGGAGGACCTGGGCGGCGTCCACCTTCGGCAGCTGGAGGGCCTCGCAGAACTCGTTGCAGTGGTGGTACTCGAAGAACGCCTTCATCCCGAGCTTCGAGTGGTTGGTGGCCCCGAAGCGGATGCGATCTTCCGAGTGGATCGCGGGGTCCGTGAGGAGGACGGTCGGGCGGCCGCCGCCGGTCGCATTCGCCGTGATCGTGCCCTGGAGGTCAACGACCATCAGCTTCCCGTTCGTCACCTGCACTTCGAACAAAATGAGGAAGGAGAGAATGACAGGGGAACTCGCCGTGTACGTGTAGTGGGAGAAGGCCACAACGAAGCGGAGCAACTCCACGGAGATTCCGTTGGGCACCGCACACGCCTCGGGCAGCACGAAGTCGTGGTTGTTCGTGAAGCGAAGGTAGCGGACGGTCGGATCCAGGCGGGGCTCGACGCACATGTAGCGGAGGTCGTCCATCGGGCCGAGGGCGAGCGTCTTCGTCATGAGGAAGTCCAGAGTGGCGGGGATCCGCTCGACGCCCAGCTTCTGCTCGCAGGCGGCCATGTAGTGGGCGGCGAAGAAGGTGGCGATTGTCTGCAGTTGGTTGGCGAACTCGTGACGGAGGCCGGCCTCCATGCCGCCGGTCACGTGGCGGTACTCCTTGAGCACAATGTTCTCGTTGGTCCGCAGGTCTCGCCCGTAGTAGGCGATCCGCTCGGCTCCCCGACTGAACGGGTTGGCGGCGATTTGGACGGAGGCGATCTCCGGGCGGTGGCGCTCCAGCGGCATCCCGTTGGCGACGTCCTCGATGGAGTGCGGGAACTGGTAGGCGAGGAACTTGCCGCTCTGCACGGGGTGCGCGTCCCAGCTCGTCGGAATCTGCGGGTCGAGGCGGTAGGAGCGCTCCGGACGGCTGGAGACGCCCGCCTTGCCCATCGCGCTGCCCATGGACTTGCTGACGGCCGACACGACCGAATTGGAGATCTCGCAGACGTTCGCGATGTTGAATTGGTCGATGGGCTCGCCGAGGGCGTCGGCGAAGCGAGCGATCATCGTGTTGGTGGACTTGAAGATCTTCCCAAAGTTGTAGTCGATGCCGAGCTTTGCAACACGCTCGAAGATCCCATCGGCGGTGAGGCCTTCGGGATCGCCGTCCGGGAGTTGTCGAGCACGTTGTCACCGGCGTTGTGGAAGTGTTTTCCGTGCCCGGGCTGAAGCGAAAACCAATGATGGCGATGAGAGCAATCAGGGACTGACCTCATCGCAGACATGGAACATGACCTTTGTGTTGTCCGCAGCACTCCAGTTCATCTCGAGCGCTTTGTTGAGGCCGCCAAGAACGTCCTCCGAACGATCGCTTGCGGTCAACGGTTTTTCGGTCTTGATGTTCGCGCAAAACGCGTGGAACTCATCGACAGACTCGGTGAACGGGAGAACTTCGAAACGGCTCGCGTAATTGTAGTCTCGGTAGGCCACGAATCCCAGGCGCAGCTTGCTGACCATCGCCTTGCTGCCGCCTAGCTCGTTGGCTTTTTTGGCGACCAGGCTGTCGACGATCTCGCGGATGGCATCCTTCACCCCACGAATGTGTCCGCTCATGCTGCCGGTGGCGTCCACTACGAAGCAAAGGTCGACGTGACGGGACGAGTGGAGTTTCTTCAGCGCCTGAAAGCAAGCAGTAAATCGGGAAGTGAGATGAGGAGGAAAACCTCAAGCAATTGCTCGTTGCGGATCCTGATGACCGCCTGACGCCGTTGGCGCAACTCCTCCACTGTCTTTGCGTCTTGGGTGTGCTGCGGGTCGTTTTCCGGAATCACCAGACGGAGCTGCTTGTTCTGATCGCGCATCTGTTGCTGCGTGGGCGCCGAGCGCGACCAGCCGGTAGTCTCGAAGTTCACCGTATCGTTCATCCACGAGAGCACGTCCAGACCGATCACCTCCAAAGCGGGGATTGGAAAGGAGTGAGGAGAAGAAGCAAACCTCGAACTCGGCGGCCAGCGACTCGTTCGGGTCCCCGCTGCTCTCGGCCGGCTGTTGTTGCTTCTGCAATGAGTGGAGCGGCTGAAGGAAAGGGAGGACGGAGAACGAACCACTTTGGCCTTTCGCCCGCCGCGTTTGCCCTTCGAAGACATGAGGACGGCGTTCTGGAAACGGGATGGGTCGATTGGATCAAGACGAGGAAATTGCGAAGATTTCGTCATCAAAAGTCGCGATCCCGCGCATACGTCGACACCTTTCGGAATTTGAAACGAAGATAGAGGTGGAATGAGAAGACAGTTCGACTTCCTCGGTCCGCCAACAACCAGCAACAACCGTTTGGTTTCGAAATGCGGGCGGAAAGCGGCGGCAAAAGCGGAGAAGACGGAGGCCGCCCGAAAGGTCCGAACGCGATCGCCGTTGTGGGACGCCCGGCCATCCGCCGCCTCCCTCCTTTTCGCTCTCCGCTCACTCCCTTCCGATCGCCCGCTCGGGCCGCTTGCCGCCCGCCGACCGGGTGGGCGAGCGGGACGCCGTCCGTCTTGCCGTTCCAACGAAAATTGGCGCAAATTTCGGGCCCCATTGAGTGACTCATCAGGGACACCGCTCGAGAACGCGATGCAAGCGACGGGAAACGAGAGAAGCCGAAAAGATCCGACCGCTACCGCCCTCTTACTTTGCGTTCTCCCCCACCCGAAACCAAGCGAGGACACATTCCGATCGGAGTTTATTCAGAGGAGCAGACGGAACAGAGACGGGACAGGAGCGACCACTCTCGAGCGCGTCACTCGGCCTTCAGCGGGAGGATCACCTCGCCGGCCTGGGCGCCGGCCTTGAACGGAGCTTGCGGATCCTCCTCCTCGGCGGGCACCTCCGCCCACTGCACGACCAGCTTGTCCTCCTTGGGCGGGCCGGGCAGGCGGATGAGCTCGACGGCGGTGCGGCCCTTGGGCGGCACGAAGCCGTAGACCGGCTTCACGCGGTAGTGCTCGTTGTTCGAGGACTTCACCTGCAGCGGGAGGGGAGTGAGTGGAGGGATGAGTGGGAGGGCACTCGCCTTGAATCCGAGCCGATTGTCCGTCGTGTTCACCACTTCGTGTTTGGCGGTGCCGCCGGCCGCCGGGAAGCTCGCGCTCGTGGGCTCGATGTTCAGCGCCATCGCTCGTTCGTTCGGGAGGGGGAGTGGACGGAGAAGTCGACGAATCGAACTGACGCCCCCCTTCGGCTCGCTCGCCTTTTGTACGCGCGAATTTGCATTGGGGGAACGAATGGCGCGGAATAAGCAGAGCCGCTCTCGCCTCGGTTACGCAAGCAATGGCGGCCGTTGGGCTCGGCGGTGGAAGTGAGACCTGCGGACGATCGTTGTTGTTGCAAGTGCCGAACTCCTCGTTCGCCAAGACAAGCAAGAAATCGTTTAGCAACATGCCCGACGATGAAGGCTTTTTCTAGACGCTCCACACGCGTGGGCGGCTAATTTTAATGCTCTTTCATGGAGCGTGTCAATCCGCCGCTCGATAAGAACGCCCGGCAACAGCAAGGAGGATTAGCCGAGCACTTACCTGTTAGCGGGAATTTGATGGGCAAAAAGAAAACGGGGAAAAAGCGAATTGATTCCAAACCGATATTCTTTCATGCTTCGTTTCGTGTTCTTCTTGTTTGTCCTCTTACTGCTTCCAACGGTCGCTTCCAACAACGGTGCAGAACGTTTCGTTCACCTCGCTTTTCCAATTCACGACGGCGGTGAGCGGCCGCCATTGGGCGCCTATTACTCGTTGTTAGCTTCAGAGTCGTTTGCTTTGAACGTGGGGACACCGCCGCAAACGGGCTTCCGGGCGGCCTTCAACCTGTTTGAACGGGACCTCCTTGTGATCGATCACCACTGCGGGCTGCAACGGACGGACTGCCCGCGCTATTGCCGAGACGGTGGGACTACCGAGCATTCAAGTGACAATGAAAGTTCAGTCCTCTTCTTCTCCGTCTGGTGCCCGCCGGCCTGCGATCCCGCCCGCCCGGACATCTCGCGCGTTAAGTACTGCGGCGGGCGGGCGAAGGGCGTCTTCTTTTGGGCGGAGAACTCGACGACGTTCGTCGAGGAGCGGCCGCCGAAGGAGTGGGCCTTCCGCTCGCAGGATTTCTACGAGTCCACCGGCCACTGGGCGGAAGACACGCTCGAGTTCCGGCCGGCCGACGAGGTCGATTGGACCGCCGAACTGCGGGTTCGCTTCGTCCTCGTCGAGTACACGGACAGTCGGTGAGCCTTGCGTAGAATGGGTGCATTAGCCACACAACCCTTACCCACTCGTTCAGCTTGTTTCGACACGTGTACACGGCGGTTGACGTGATTTTCGGCCTGGCGCCCGGCCCGACGGCTGTCGTCCCGCAACTGTTCGCGCGGCGGAGGATCGCCGAAGCGACGCTCACGATTGCCCCGACTGCTTTGTACGGCGGCGTCGGGTACGTCGGGCGAAAGGCGGACGATCGCTTCTGCGACAACGCCGCCTGGAAGTTCCTTCGAGCGCGGGACGAAACCAACTGGTTTCTGGAGGCGAAATCGATTCGAATCGGAGACCTCGTCTTCTTTGACCAGCTCGTGAGTTCCGCGATCAATTCGTGGGTTGAGCGAGCACGCCGACGATCGCCGTCGTTCAGGTCGCATTGACTCCAACGCAGCAGCTGGAAGTGCCCGACGACCTCCTCCAACAGCTGCGCGAACGAAGGATGCTCTACACAATGCCGGGCAATCTCTTCTTAACCACCATCTGCAACTCGACCGCACTGGACGTGACCGTCGAATTCGAAGGAGCGGAGATCTCAATTTCGTATTCCACGCTGATCGAAAGGAACACGTGGGAGACGGCCACTGGTGAGCCCTCCTCGCCGTTCCTCTTCATCGAGTGTTCAGGCCGCTGCCTCACGCAATTCATGTACGTTCCGGCCGCCCGATACGCGCGAACCGCCGGCTGGACGGTCGGCAACTTTTTGGCAGCCAAATGCGTCCGGCTGGACTACGAGCAGCACTCGGTAGGCATCAGCGATGCCCTCTTGATGCAGGGCAAGAAATAAACCAGAGGGAAGGCGCTAAGCGCGTGTATTCCTTTGATGAGCTCGACACAAACAACAAAGCGGTTTATTCACGTCTGGCCACAAAGAAGAACGAAATCGATGAGGACACCGTCGACGCGCGCCGTCCACATGCTGACGATCTGCTTGCCGCCGGGGGTCTGCTTGAACGTCAACGACCGAACGGACTTCTTTTTTCTGAAGACCCGCTGTTCGGCGAAGAAGACGGTTGTGGCCGACCGCATCGCCGGTACGCGTCCTAAACGAGCCTAAACGACCATCCGAAGGGTGGAACGAACGATTTGTGTGTTGCGGTTCGGCAGCACGAGTTTTGTGCGGAGAGACACCGTCGAGTGGCCCGCATCTTTCGCGAAGCCGGCGAGTCGAAAGCAGCGATTCAGCAGACACAACAACGTCCGCTTGACTTGCGGGATGTCATCCTAAACATCTCTTGAACGAATGACCGCTGGAATGCGCTCACCCCGAATTGGTCGAGTTGGAACGACGGAAGGGCGAGAAGAAGCACGAAGTTGTCGTTCAACGGGCGGAGATTCGTGAAGACCGACCGCAACTCGCAAATTTCTTCTTCGGTCCACCCAAGAGCGTTCCGCCCAAGCAAAGAAGCCGCGCCCAATGGCGAGTAGTCGCTGAGGTCCACATTCACGAAGTTCACTGCTTCGTTCCGTTCGCATCTAAAACGCATTGCTCGTTTCTCGTTCAGTTGTACTTACGGTCCGTGCGAAGCAATGCCAGGCACATTGTTGATGAGCATCGTAGCAGCGGGTGCTTGGAAGAACGGCACAAGGTCTGCACAAAAGTATTGGTCATTTAGGTGAGGCTTGAAAGCACTCACAAAGATGCTCATTCGAAGCGGGTCGAAATTGCACAAAGCGCATCTTGGGAGACGAGAGCGGGCGGAGGAGGAGAAAGTCGTGCTGACAGGATGAAACAAACGTGGCGATTTTCAGCGGGAGGAAGCTGCGAAGCAAGTGAAAGATCCACGGCGACTGGTGAGTCAGTTGGATAACCACTTGCACCCCTTCCAAGTCCTCGAATTCTGACCGAGAACATCATAAGAACAACGAAAGAACTCACTGCTGACGAGCGATAGAACTATGGCCCACTCTCGAAGTGTTTCGAATGTCATCGGTCGTGTGGAGCTGAGCGCGAGATCCAACTGCCGGATTTCCGCGCGGCCGAGCAGCAGAAGTCGTGTCAGAGAGCTAATGCGTCCGGTTATGTAGTCCAGGAACAAACACAAAGGTCCCTTCGAAGCAGATCCCAGCTCGCCTCCCGCGCTTGAGAGAACAAGGGAGACTGGCGCCTTTTGGTTCGCCTGCTTTTCACTCGGAGTGAAGAAGACGATCGGGAACGAGCGGCAGCAGAAGAACATCCTCAAAGTACGACGTCGAATAGCCGCTAGCTGGCGCAAATAATTGGGACCGATCGACGGCTTGTTGTGCGGCAGCTTCGTGCTCAACGCCTGGACCATCAGGGCACGGCGAACGTCAGCCCCGAGCTGCGGCTTCTTCTCGTCCATTTAAGGTATGAAACGAAAGGTGAACGAGTGGGAAGAGTGGGCGAGCGCACTGACCACGAGCGGGGGGACGCCGCTGATTGCGATCTACCCAAGCGACGCTCAATTTCGAACCTCCCACTGCGCGGGCGCCTCCAGCTGCCGGTTTGGGCATGCAATTAGATGAGAAGGTGACGGCGTTGTAACACGCAGTGCGTTTAACGCCTGCTGCAAATTTGGTTGGCAACGGTCGGGTGTTGCTTGCTTGGAACGGGTGATGAAACCGTTGCTTCGCCATGCTCGAGAACGAGGACGTCATTCAGAAGAAGAACAAATGACCTTGTCGCGGAATTCACCCACACCCGATTGTGTTCGGCGAGCAAATCGATACGTGCAGCCTGCTCACTCATGTCGGCTCGGTAAAACAATGCCTCTAATTTTGGGGAATTCCTCGTCGTTTTAATCATACCAAACCGTTCTGATGCGTGTGTCCCTTGGCATTTGACCGCCCTACCAACAATTTCTTCCAACTTTCTTCAGCGGTCAATGGCCGCCGCCTTTCGTCGATTTTCGCCGCCTTCCATTCGCAAAATGTCGACGCTGCTGCTGGGGAACTACGAGCACGTGCTGCACGCGGACTACGCGCACAAGATCCCGGTGGACGTGTACCGCTCGCGACGGACCGGCCTGCACGTGGCCGTCGCGAAGGCGCCCGGCCCGGTGGTCGCGTGCAACATCGTGGTGCCGACCGAAGTGGAGACCAACGACGGCCTGCCGCACACGCTGGAGCACCTCGTCTTTATGGGCTCCCGCTCGATCCCCTTCAAGGGCGCCCTCGACCTGATGGCCCTGAAGGCGATGGCTTTAAGTGGTGGGACGAACGCTTACACCGCTCTGGTTCGTCTACTTCGCTTCTACCTTCACTTTCCAGTCTCTTTAGGACCACACCACGTACTACGTGAAGACGCTCGGGGCGGGCGGCATGCGGAAGTTCGTGCGGGTGTACGCCGACCACCTGATCAACCCGCTGCTCACTCCAAAGAACTACGCCAGCGAAGTGTACCACGTGAACGCCGACGGCGAGGAGGCGGGCGTCGTCTACAGCGAGATCCAAGGCTACGAAAACGAGCTGGATGTGATCGTCGATCGGAAGCTCTCCGAACTCGTGAGTCCTTTCTTCCCTTCTTCGTTGAACCCATCCTTCCTTTCAGGTCTTCCCCAACAACCCCTCGTTCTTTGTGCAATTCGGTGGTCGGACGAAGGAGGTGCGGGAGATGTGCTCGCTGAAGCGGGTGCAGGACTACCACCGGCACTTCTACAACCTCCGCAACATGTGGATCGCCCTCTGCGGCACCTTCGAACTCGAGCCGATGCTGCGGGAGATCGACGAGCTAGACGCGGCGCCCGAGAACCGCCCGCCCGCCTCCTTCGAGCGGCCGTTCCTCAACGCCCACGTGCCCGAGTTGACGCGAAGCCGCAAGGAGATCGAAGTCGTTCGGGCGCCCTCGGGGAGCGCGGACGAGGCCGTCGTTCACTTCGGCTTCATGGGTCGGTCGGCGAAGGTCAGTCGTGCCTCTTTTTATTCGCTCTCTTACTCATTTGGTTGTTTAGGAGCTGGAGTACCTGTACGCCGTGGAGGTCCTCGGCTCGTACCTGACGACCACGACCTCCGCCCCTCTGCAGCGGGAAATGATCCTCATTGACAAGCCGTTCGCCGATTCGGTCAGCATGGCCCTCAACGTGTTGCCCCGCTCGTTGATCTCCCTTGGCTTCTCGGGTGTGCCGCTGGACCGAGTGGACGCGTTGCCCGACAAGTGCGTGAACTCATTTCACTCCGTTCATTGCTGCTTGCTTCAGGTTCTTTGATGTCCTCCGCGCGACGACGAAGAAAGAAGCGCTGGATTTGGACCGAATCCGCAGCATCCTCCAACAGAGTGTGAAGAAGATCTACGCTTCCGTACGTTCCTCCTCTTCTTTCTGTTCGATTACTCGTGCTTTCAGCTGGACTCGGACATCTCACCAGTTATCTTCTACGGACTGATCGGGCACCAGCTGTACGCTGACCGTCTGGACGATCAGAAGCACTTCCAGCGAGCACTCAATCCGCTGCCCATCTACGAGGAGCTGCTGCAGAAGCCGGTCGACTACTGGGCCGATCTGATGGCCGAGTTGTTCACCGACCGGTGCGCCGTGGTGGTCGGCCGGCCGGACCCCGAGCTCGCCCAACAGAAGGCGGCCGAGGAGGCCGAACGGTTGAAGCAGTTGAAGCAGAAGATCGAAGCGGGCGAAGTCGAACGAACGAAGCTGGACGAGAAGGACGTTTCGGTCAGTCCACTGATCTTTCCATCCTCTTTCATCCGCTTGCAGAAGCTTCCGTCGATGGAGATGTTCGACGACGTGGGGCCCGAGCAGGCGGTCGAGAAGTTCCGCATTTCGTCCGCCTTCCTCACGGACGAGGCGCCCTCGCCGCTGCTCTCCGCCCTCCCGTTCGGCGCCGTCCTCCACGACGTGGACTCGCGCTTCATACGCGCGTACTTCCTCTTCGACCTGAAGCGCCTGCCGCCCGCCCTCCGCAAGTGGTCGATGATCCTCACCGAGCTCCTCTTCAAGTCGCCCACCACCATCGACGGGCGGCCGCTCAGCGACGAGCAGACCGCCGATCTGATGACCAAGGAGCTCATGTCGCAGCACGCGGGCCTCGGCTTCTCGTCCACCTACCAGCATCTGCTGACGTTCTCGCTTGAAGTCTGTGGAGGTCTCGAATCCCTCAATCCTCCTTTCTTTAGGTGACGGCCAAGGACTTCGATTTGGTGCCCAAGTGGTCGCGTGCACTGCTGCGCGACACGAAGTTCGAAGCGCCGAAGGTGCTCGCGATTGCGAAGAACCTGACGACCGGGGCATCGGCCAAGAAGCGGGACGTCGATTCGATGATCTCGCTTCTGATCGGCAGCGTGAACTACGAGAAGAGTGCGTGCATTCCATTTCTGTTTGGTTCCGCTCTCATTTGCTCGCTTTAGACCACGAATCGCGCTTCTGCAACGACTTCGTCCTGCAGGAGTTCCACCGGGAAGTCGCCAAGCGGATCGAATTGGGCGAGCAGGAGGCCGCGAAAGTGGTGGCCGAGCTGGAGGCCTTCCGGGCGGCCATTCTGGAGGCTCCGTTGAACGTCCACTTCATCTGCAACCCCAAGCTGGTTGAGGGCAAGTCCAAGGCCGAGAGCTGGAGCTTTCTGGACCAGAAGAAGCCGGTCGAGAAGCTGACGGTTCGTTCACTCCTCGAGCTCTTTTTTGATCCTTTTGCAGATGACTCGTGAGGCCGACGTGGCCCCCTTCCTCAAGTGGACTCCCGCCTCTCGCCTCCTGCAGGTGGACGGCGGCGACGCTACGCACGTCCTCTGCCGCTCGCAGACGCGCGTCGAGTTCGGTAGCGATGAGCACGTGGCGATCCTCACGATGGGATCCTACTTCTCGATGATCGAAGGAGAGCTCTGGATTGGGATTCGCGGGAAGGGACTCGCCTACTGCAAGTTTAAGGCCGCCTTCCTTTCATCGTCCTCGACTTCAGCTCCCAGCCTCCGGCACTCGCCCGCTCACGAGTGCTTGACGCTCCTCCTCTACCGCTGCTCCCGACCGGTCCTCGCGTACGATGCGAGCAAGGATCTCGTTGTGAGTGCATTGTCTTAGCTTCTTTCCTTATTCGTGCGTTCAGACCGGCCTGTTCAACCGCACGGCGCCGCTCGACCCGCTGAAGTTTGACTTGGCGAAACGGAGCGCCGTCTGCAACCTCCTCTCGCGCTACAAGACGCTGAAGTCTACCGCCGATCACGCCGCCTTTGACGTCCTTCGTGGGCGGACTTCCGAACAGATCGAGTGAGTCCTTCCGTTTTCCAAACGATCGATCTCCTTCGTTCTTGCAGCCGCCTGGCCGCGCAGATTTGGAAGGCGGACGCCGAGCGGGTGCTCCAACTCGCCCGCCCGCATTTCCTCCGCCTCTTCGACGAGCGGCAGCACCTCCTCGCGGTCGCCGGCCCCCGCAACAAGCTCGACGAAATCAAGGGCCGATTCCCGGCGATCCAAACCGTTGAGATGGCCGACCTCCAGTACACGCCCGAGTGATTCCTCTCCGATTGTTGCTTGTTTGATTGCTTTAGGCTCTTGTTAGGACTAGGAATAAATTCTTTGTTGGATCTAACCGTTTAATGCCCGTTCTTTTTCTTGTGCGACCTCCGTTGCCGCTTCTCCTCCACCATTTCGGCGAGCGAGGCGGCACTCAACTCCTGCTGGACGGGGTCGAGGGACCACGCGACTCGTGACGTCCGCTCCTCCTCTTCGACTGTGAACATCTTCGGGTCCACGTACTCGTAGCGAATGGCCGTGCGGATGAAGAAGGCCATCACAACGAACATCAGAGCTAAAAGCAGGAAAGAGCTAGTTCTTAGATCTCTTCTGTCCGCCTACCCGCGTAGAAAAACATTTCGAGCACGCGGTCGGAGATGAAATGGAGGCCGAGGATGAACATGCTGAAGCAGAGTTGAAGAGTAGCGGAAAGGAGGTGCGTACTTGATCAGATTGCCCGCAAAGATCGTAAGCAACCACAAAGCTTGCAGGAGGCTCTTCATTGAGGGTGCTGCTTGCGAGTAGGCGAACTCGAGAGCCGTGCACGCGATCAACACTTCGCCTACACTCACGGCAATCAGCTGCGGGAGCTGCCAGAGGATGTTGATGCGGTTGGCGGGGATCAGGTCCATCAGCTGCTCGCTCGCTTTGTAGTGGCGGACGAGGTCGTCTTCGATTCGAACCACGTGGACGGCGCCCATTCGTGCGGTCAGTGGACTGAAAAGAGGCAGGATGCTCGAGGGTTGTCGTGAACGCACACTTCGAATCCCTCGCCGTAGAGCAGTCGGTAGTGCGGGCTGCCAAAGGTAGTAGGAAGGACGTCGAAGTGGGCGCCATTCTCGAGTGTTTCTTCGACGACCACTTCCGCCCGCGCGTTCAGCAAACGAAACGGGCGGCCGGCCAGCGAGGAGTGCGGAGGAACGGCTAAGTAGACGCGCGTCTTTCCGTTCGGCGGCTTCGAGTTCGCGTACGGAAACCAACTGATCTCCGTTCTGAACACAACAAAAGAGTAATCGAACAGAACAAACGAGCTTGCCGGTTCTTCTCGCCGTAGACACTCACGACGAACGAGTGGCCGCTCTGCAGACTCAAGTTGAACCGCTCGCCGTCTTCGCTGATCAGCTCCGAGCATTCGATCGGCCAAACGTTCACTCCACGTTCGAGGATGAACGGCCCGTGTTCACTCCACACGCGATTCGAAGCCCCGATGCGGAAGAGAAGCGAGTGGTTGGCGGGCGGCTGCTGGAGCGGAAGCTTTTGGATCTCCATCTGAACGAAACAAGTGGGTTGAGAGGAGGTGGAAAGAAAGGAACACCTGCAACACGCCGCACATGACGAACGAGAGGCCGACGATCAGACCGCCGGTCGCCATCTTGCGGAGCGGAGTGATCACGACGAAGCGCCCAACGAACGGAAAGAGGAGCGATTCAAACACGAGGATCGTGATCAAAATGGTAACGCAATTGAAGATGTTCATCTGAACAGAAGATAAAAGCAAGTAAGGAAGAAGACGGTAGGAAGAACGCACTTGGTCAGGCAGAATGACGAAGGCGCCCAACACCCGCCCGTCCAGCTCGCGCGCCTGCACCACCCACGTGGAGCCCTGCTGCTCGGCGAGGGCGGAGAAGAAGGGCAGCGGGAGCATGATCAAGAGGACGCCCATGAACGAGCGGACGCCGTTCACGAGCCGCCGGTCGAACTTGGCGGGCGCGTAGTCCAGCCAGTCGAGGCTCTCCGCCTCGTTCGCGTCGCCCTCCACGACGGCGCGCAGTTTCGCCCACGCGGCGCGCCCGATGCACTCCGCCGCCCGACCGATCACGTTCGCGCCGTCCGGCCGGCGGATTCGGTAGAAACGGAGGCCGCCGAGGAAGATGCCCACCGCCACGACGAGCAGAACGGCCGGCACTCCGAAGGCCAACGGAAAGCAGTACTCGGAGCCGAAGCACTGAACGCGACCGCGGAGCATCGGCGTCAAGAACATCGAAGCGAGCGCCCCGAGGTTGATCGCGAAGTAAAAGGCCGAGAAAAAGCGAGAGCGGTCTTCCACTCGGTCGTCGTCGAACTGAACCCACGAATTCAGGGAGAAGTAAGGAAAGCAAGTAGGCAAGTACCTGATCAGCCGCAAAAGCGGAAACACACGGCTTAATCCCACCAGTCGACAGCGCGATCACGAGCAGCCCAAAGTAGTCGAGGAATGAGCGAAGGGTGAAGTCGAGAGAATGAATCGCCCCAGTGGCCAAACAGATCGTTCCAGCTATGTAGACCATTGCTCCCTGAACACACAAGAATGGTCGTAATCGATTGGAGAGATTGAACCATGACGATCACTCTGAAGCGTCCGAAGAAGTTGTCCGCGAGAATGGAGCCAAAGACGGGCGAAAAGAAGGCCAAACAAATGAACCCATGGTAAAGTGTGTAGGCCGCCCGTTCGCTCATCCCCTTCTCGTTGATGAAGTAGAGCGTGAGGACGGCTCGGAGGCCATGGTACGTGAACCTGCAAACAGGATTGCAATGGATCTTCAAGGCGATCGTCCAACACGAACCTTTCGCAGAACTCGGTGCCCAGAATGAAGAAGACGGCGGGCGGATAGCCGCGCAAAGAAGCGATCAGACCGGTCGAGAATCCAGGCGGTTCAGCCGCCATTTCGAGCAAAACGGGCAGAAGTGCGAGCTGCTAACCGCTGCTTCTCGCTCGCGGCGGAGGGTAGCGAGCGGATTTGCATGTTTTACGCACTTGTCTGCGCGGTTGCAGTGCTATTCTGCAATGATCGATCGATCTCTGGCAGTTGTCTTCTTCATGAAACGATGAAGTGTCTCAACGGCAATGTCTGGCGTTTTGTTTTGTTCGAATCTGGCCAAACAAGCGGACTTTCAATTCCGAAAAGGAAACAAGCAGTTGTTAACGAGGAGCATTGCTTCTTGATTAGCGAAACGTCGGTTCGACCGAATTGCTTTGCTTTGCATCGCTCGAGGGTCACGAGTGGGCGGCCGTCGATGCTGAACGACTTCCGTAGCTCAGCAGTGATGACAAAAGCGGAGCAATCAGAGCGATCTGCTTATCTTTCGGTTCTCCGTTCCGCCGAAATGCCAGCCGAACCAAACAGTCCGGCCGGCAATCAGCAGAAGAAGCAAACAGAAAACTAACGAAGGCTCTCTTTTGATCAAACGCTTGACGTCATGCAATCAGGACTCTTAATTAACTCCCGATTGCATTCCTTCTGGCGCTCTCGCCCACGAGCTTCCCATTCGTTCACTTCTTGGAACGTCGGCTTGAACAGAATTCAAGTGACATCAGCGTTCTCCTCGGCGGTCACGAGTGCAGCACGTGGACAAGTTGCAGTAAGAGAGACGATGCAACAGACACTGATCAAGAATAACAAGCAGTTCCATCATGCCCTGTTTAATCGTTCGACAATTACAAAACTACAAAGCAAGGACATTCCATTCAAATGCAAGATGTATTTCGGGTAGACTCCTTTCCTCCACTCCATTCCAATCACAAAGCTTCGTTTCGATTGGAAGTCGCGAGTTGTTTGCGTGCAAGTCGGATGTCGGCGGCCGTCCCCCGTTGTTCGCCGCTTATCACTTCTTTTTGCTTCGATTCCGCCTTCTCGCCGGCCTACGCACTCGGCCGGCACTCCCTTCCGACGGGCGATTTCAATTAAGACGTCAACCGAAAGGTCGCAATCGGGCGTATAAAAGAGCGAACAAAAAAGACAGCCGGCATTCGAATCGGGAACCCAACAATGCGCTCCCTCATCGGACTAGTCGCCCTCTTGGGCCTCGTCGCTTCCGGAACGACGACCGGGGACATCTACGCGGTCCTTGTGGCCGGATCGAACGGCTGGTGGAACTACCGCCACCAGGCAGACGTTTTCCACGCGTACCAGGTCCTCACCCAGCACGGAGTCAAGCCCGAGAACATCATCACGCTCGCCTACGACGACATCGCCCAAAACGAGGAGAATCCCTTCCCCGGCAAGGTGTACAATCAACCGGGAGGCCGGGATGTGTACCCAGGTGTCAAGGTGCGTTTAGGACGTGTGATGAAACCCTCATCGTGTAGTTTAGATCGATTACAGCGGCGACGACGTTACGCCGGACAACTTCATCGTGGGCGCCTCCCTTTCGTCCCCAAACCCTCCTTTTTTCAGGCCATCCTCAAGGGCGACAAGAACGGAGTGAGCGGCGGCAACGGCCGTGTGTTGGAGTCCAGCAGCGCCGACAAGGTCTTCATCTACTTCGCTGGTACTCGAGTAGACAAGGAGGAGTGAATTACCTCTTTGTTCAGATCACGGAGCCACCGGCCTCATCGCTTTCCCGTGGGACGAGCTGGTCGCCGAGGACCTCAACGACACGCTCGCTTACATGTACCAGAACAAGAAGTACGACCAGCTGGTCTTCTACCTGGAGGCCTGCGAATCGGGCTCGATGTTCTCGGACATCCTTCCGGATTCGATCAACATTCTTGCGGTGACGGCGGCGAACGAGACGGAGAGCTCGTGGGGTTGCTACTGCGACGATCCGGTCCTCACGACTTGCCTCGGCGATACGTTCAGCGTTCAATGGCTCCAGGACTCTGACGTCGAGGACTTGTCCACCGAGACGCTCGAGCAGCAGTTCGAGATCGTCAAGGAGCGTACCGACCAGTCGGAGGTCAAGCACTACGGCAACTTGAGCATCCTGCCCGAGGTCGTCGGTAAGAACGACCAAGCTCTTATTTGACACTAACAATCGCCTTGATTGCAGGAACCTTCCAAGGCCTCTCGAAGGCGAAGTCCCGCGCCCGCCCCGCCGGTCTCCACGGCCGTCCTCTGCACCGATCGGTGAGTAAAGCGAGAGAAGAAGACGGAATGACTGGCTGTTTGCAGGCCAAGCGCCCGATGAAGCAGTGGGAGTCGCGCGACATCCCGTTGAAGTCGATGGAGGCGAAGCTCCGCCGCGAGAAGAACCCCGCCAAGCGCGCCGAGTTGGAGCGCGAGGTGAACGCGATGAAGATGAAGCAGCGCTACCACGACAACCACACGCGCGCCCTCGTCAGCCGCCTCGTCAAGGACGCCGAGACCCACGCCCACATCATGACCCACAAGCCGGAGAGCGTCAAGGACCTCAAGTGCCACTCGCAGGTCGTCAAGGCCTACTCCAAGGCCTGCTTCAACCTCGGCCAGAACTCCTACGCCCTGAACGCCGTCGCCCCGCTCACCAACTTGTGCGACGAGGGCTTGAAGGCCGACGAGATCGTGAAGACGATCGAGACCCACTGCGCTCGCAAGAACGTCCACATGACCAACATCAACTAAGCAGTAGCGTAGTCCGATTGATTCAAAAGCAGCAAATAAATTCATGTACACTCATGAGCTCTTCGTCGCTTAATGTTGGCGGCGAGAACTGAACCACTCGTGGACATTTGCTGAAGCGAAGAAGCAAGTCTATTGCGAGAGTCCATAGAACGAAACAGCGAAACGAACATTCCAGCTGTCTGTCGAGAGCGACCCCCGCCGCCTGCTGATTCACGGCCGATCAGAGCGGCCGGTCGGACTGATCGCGACTTTAAAAATCGTCGAGCGGTCGGAGATCACTGCGATTCTATTTGGGGCTGCAAGTCTGCTCTTTCCAGCAATTGTGACCAAATTTCCGGAGATTAGCGGTGTTTGAGCACTCCGAAGGGCTCGGAGCGACTAGTGGTCACTCATCCCACCGATAGTTGGTGCGGGTGGGCTTTACGCCCAGATCCCTTTGTACTCTCGCTGTACATTGGAGATTGCACAACATGCATTCTTCGTCGCACTTGGGTTCACTTCCGTCCGCCCGCCCGCACTTCACACTCGAGAGCGAGAAGATTGATGAGCGGGCGCCGATCGCCACCCGGCCCGCTCGTCATCGATCGAATTCATTCCACAGGCACGCGGTTGGGAGCCGACGGTTTCTGTTTAGGACTCTTGCTGCACTCTTTTTACTCTTGCAATGAACGTGCGATTCTCGTGTCGTTTCGTTCTTGCACACGTCCCGCGGATTCCGTCAAGTGATTCGACGAACCGCGAGTTTTTCCGAAGGCCGTCCGCGTACTCCCGCAGTGCAGGACGACGTTCCGCGTAATCCGCCGGCCGTCCGAAGTCGCCCGCTTTTGTTCCGCGTTCGCCGTTGACTTTTGATCACGCGGCCGGCCGTTCGATCGAGCGGCCGTCGATTTCTCGCAAGCCGGCCGGCGGGGATTTGCATTCTTTTAGCAGGCCGGCCGCCCGTCCGCCTGCCGCGATGTCCACCGAGAAGCCGAAGCGGGGAGAAAACCCGAGTGGAAATTCCCCAAACGACTCGCAGCAGCGGTCGACAGTCGGACCGATGAATCCGAACACTTGGAATGTGGTGCAGGTGAGCGTCGAGTAAATTGCTGCCGTCCTTTAATTTCCTTGTTTAGTTGGGTTTCGGCTTCTTTCTCCTCTTCTTCGCATTCAATGCCGCCGCCTCCATCCAAGAAATCGTCCTCGATTCGTTCGCCGAGCGGGGGATCGTCCGCAAACACGCGGGCTACAACTCGCTCGCGATCATCTACGCCGTCTTCGCCGTGGCCAACCTCTTTTCCGCCCCCATCGTTCACCAACTCGGTTCTCGTTATGCGATCACTCTTGGGGCGACGGCCTACGCAACGTTCCACGCGGGCTTCTTCTTCCTGAACGAACCCTACCTGTACATTGCGAGTGGCCTCGTTGGTCTCGGAGCGGCCGGTAGGCGGAAAATAAAACAGGGGATAGACGGCCTCTTCTTTCAGCGCTGTGGACGGGCGAAGGCACGTACTTGGCCCGCAACTCGGACGAGTTCACGGCCTCCAAGCATTCGGGCATCTTCTGGGCGATCCTCCAGTCGTGGTTCGTCCGCTCACTTCTCTTCGTTGTGTTCACTCCCTCAATTGCAGTCAGATCTGCGGTGGAATCTTCTTGTTCTTCGTCTTTCGTTCGAAGACGACGACCTTCGACGATCAAACAATGCACATCCTTTACGGTTCGTTCACGGCCGTCTCCGTGGTCGGCATCGTTCTGCTGATCAACCTGCGCTCCGCAACGACCGGCACTCTTCAATACACGCCCAAAATGGCCACCCACTCGACGGCGAATGTGCCCCGGCTGAGCCACGTGCAGGCGTTGAGTGAGTTCTCTTGAAAGGTCGCTAGAGCATCTCTTTGCTGGTTGCAGAGTCGACGTTCCGGTTGGGCTTCTCCAAGCGAATGGTCCTCTTCATCTTTGTGTTCCTGTTCTCTGGGAGTGAGTTCTCCTTCCAACAACCGCCCACTCAACCTCCCGTTCAGTGGAAGAAAGCTTCAACTCGGCCATCTTCTCGACGGTCATCGGCTTCACCACGCGGTTGGCCGAGAATCCGAAGCAAATCGTCGCGTTGAATTCGGTCGTCCAAGGGCTTGGTCAGGTGTCCGGTGAGCGCTCACTCTCGTTTGCTGCTTCGCTTCTCTTTCGCCGACCAAAACAAACAGATTACTCGTGGCTCTTCTCCGCACTTTTCATGGGCGTTTCGAAGAATCGAGACCAATTTCGTCGCCTCTTCAACCGAATGCAAATCCCATCCGCCTTTCATCGTGTTCTTTGATCACGCTCGCTGCTTTCAGGATCCCTCTTGTTCGGCGTCTTCAAGAACAAGTTCTCGACGGTCGGCCGCGATCGGATCATCGTGATCGGGACGTTCATTCATGTGCTCACGTACGCCGCCGTCTTCTTCACGTTTCCCGCGGAGGCGCCGTTGCGGAGGACCGACAACATCGGGCACTTCGAACCCCAGTAGGTTCTTTTGAGACAAGAAGGTGGATGAAGAAGTTGGCTTCAGAGTGTTCATCGCACTCACGTGTGGCTACTTCTTTGGCTTCTCGGACGCGTGCTGGAACACACAAGTGAGCGGGTGGAGGCGTTCGAATGATCGCATTGGCCGTTCAGATCACCTCATTCCTGATCTCGAAGTTCCCCGGGAAGAGCGCGGAAGCGTTCAGCCTCTTCAAGATCTTCCAGACGCTGACCACGTGCCTGATGTTCGTGGCCTCGGGGTCGTTCGACCTGCGCCACCACACGATCCTCCTCTCCACTGGAGCGATCGTCGCCTGCTTCTGCTTCATTCTGGCCGAACGCTTCTTCGACGACCCGCCCGTCCTGCCGTTCGAAGCGAGCAGTTCGGAGTGCAAACTGCAGAGCTCGTGCGGCAGCGGCAACACGCTGCGGACGACGAGCATCGAGAGCGGCACCGTCGAGTCGCCCTCCCTCCCGAACATCAAGCTCTACATTTGAGCTCGACGACGAACACGCTTGTTTCACCTCTTTGATACTCACTTCTTTCCACTCGTTAGCGAGAAAAGAATAAACTCTAAACGATAGTCGGCGGCCGGCTTTTCGTCGTTGCTCGTTCGTTTATTACTCGTTCACAGATGAGAAGTGTGGAAAGGAATACTCGGTATTCAACTCAAATGAAAGAGGAGGGTTCAGTTGTGTTTCTTCTTCTTGTCTTTCGGCTTTCGGCGCGCCTCGCCGTCCTGCTCGTCGTCGTCCGCCTCGTCCTCCGCGCTCACCCTAAAATTTCAGGCGTGAATCGAGTGAACAGGAGACGATGAAGACGTTTATGTGAACGAAGAGCGAACACAACGATAGATAGCGGTAGGGAGTGGACAGAAGAAATAGGAAAGTTGAGTTTGAAGGCAGGGATTGCGCTGTTTTGGAGAAAAAAAAGACAAGGTTTTGCCGAAATGAACCGAGTAGACGTGGTTTTGATCGAAAAGAGTGGTCAGTCGGAGCGGTAAAGGACTGACGATTTGGGGAGCAGCTGGTTGCCGGTGGTGCGCGAGCGGTTGGTCGCCTCTTCGACGGCGCTGATCAAAATGCCGCGGAAGGCGCCCTTCTCCATCTCCTGCAATCAACAGCGATGAATGGAAGGCAGGGAAGAGCGAGACGAACGTGGATGCCGTAGACGGTCGAGCCGCCCGGCGACTGGACGGCCTCCTTGAGGATGGCGGGATGTTCGCCCGTCTCCAGCACCATTTTGGCGGCGCCAAAGAACGTCATCGCGGAGAGCTTGATGGCGAGGTCGCGCGGGAGGCCCTGTTTGACGCCGCCGTCCGCCAAGCCCTCGATCATCGCGAAGATCTAAAGAGCACCGGTGGAAGTGAGCGGGAGAGCAGCGAGGACTCACGTAAGACGGGCCGGAGCCACTCAAGCCGGTGATCGGATCGATGTAAATCTCCGGAACTTCGACCGCGTAGCCGACGGTCTTCAGGAGGTCCTCCACGAGCCCCGAGTCGCCGTCTTGGCAGGCGGCGCCCATGGAGTAGGCGGAGGCGCCCGCACTCACGACCGCCGGCGTGTTCGGCATCACGCGCACCACGCGCGTCTTCGTCGGCAGCAACTGGAAGGAAGGAGTGGAATGATAGACAGAAGCGATTGGGCGACACACGGATTCGATGAACCGCAGCGAGATGCCGAGGGCGATGGAGACGAGCAGGTGATCTCGCCGCACGACCGGCGCGATCTCCGACGCCACTTTGGACACGTGGACGGGCTTCACGGCGATGAAGACGGCGTCCGACTGGTGGGCCACCTCCACGTTGTCGTGGGTCGTGTTCACGCCGAGGGCCTGCAGAAGAAGGCGGTTGGAAGGAGGAAAAGAGGGTGAACGCACTTTGATCTCGTCCAACAGCTTCACGTCCGTCTTCGGGCAACTCGCGATGATCTTCGACGGTTCGTAGCGGCCTGAACACACGAGTGAGCGGGAGGACGGACGCGAGTGACCGACCGGATTGAATGAGGCCGCGGGCCAACGCTTGGGCCATCTTGCCCGCTCCGATGAAGCCGATCCGCATTTCGAGCGAGAAAGAAGCGATTTGTAGAGGGGATTCACGAGTGAGAAGTCACTTGACGGCGAGATCACTCGCTTCCTTTCCTTCCGACTGATCGCCGCCGACGTAACCGGCGGTCGAACGGGCGGGCGGCGTGCGGGTCGAAGCGATAAGTTTGATAATCGACGCTTCCTTCCACTCGCTCGCCCACTCGCCGCCCATCGCCGGGAATGAAGATGGAGTGATCGGCGTCCGCATTACAACCGACCGTCCACTTTCGCGCGGGCGAGTGATCGAAAGCGGAGATGATCGGCGGAAAGCACGCTTCGTTCCGTTGATAAGATGTTGATTTAGACGGCGGGTTGTTCGTGTTTAGAGTACCCGCAGTTATTTTTGATCGAATCAGACAGGTTCGTCTATTTGTGGTTTGTTTTGCTCGTTTCCCGCCAGCCACAGAACTCGTTAAAGGTGTTTATTTCCTTAAGAATCGAGTAGAAGAGACCAAGGACTAGGGGGTTCTAAGGGGGAATACAGTTAAACAAATAGTTATGTACAATCCGCTCCGAGGTCACGATCAAACAGAAAAGAAAGGACGGGGCCTACAATCGATTGGAAAGGCGGGAGTGGAGGGGGATTCTCGGATTGGAGATGCGCCGTCTTTCGGTCTTCCGGACGGGATTTCGAGCAAAACGAGACTAAAGAGTCCAAAAGACGGGCGGCGCATCTCCACTGCGGACATTCTCGTTTGTACCTTACGGGCTTCATTGCGGGGGGATAATCGGCGGATGAACGGGGGCCAAAAAAGAACGATCGCTCCCTTTCGGGGCGCTTAACGGGGGTCGGGAGTGCGGCGGTTGGATTAGAAAACATTCCTGAGATTTCTACGGAAATCGTCCAATAGAAGAGAGAACAAAAGCATCACTACAATCATTCAATCAATCAATCGATTAGCTGCTTGTTGTTTGTACGCAGAAGGCAAATGCGCGACGATCCTGGAGGATGAAGAAGAGCGGTCCGGCCGCTGCGGTCACTACGAAAAGGAGTAGTCCACTCGCAAGAGAGCGGATGAGGTAATCGAGGTTGTTGGTTAAGAAACGTGTGGTCAATACGAAAAGAAGAGGATCATTCGAGTACTGCGAACATCCAACGAGTGGAATTCGTGGCAATCCTCGCAAACAAACACAATTATGCAATGAGGTTTGTTATGCTTCGATTAACTGGAGGGCTGAGGTAAGAAAAAGAATGAGAAGCTGCAAGATGTTGAAGAAAAAACCTCCGATCGGAGGAGGAGTTCGCAATTTGCGAGCAACAAAGCCGCGACTCCGATGCGCGTCGTTTGTTGAAAGAACTCGTTGGAGGCGGGGCTCGCTGCTCGGAAAGTGGGAACTTGCGGACGGCCGTCCAGTCGCTCAGGTGGTCTTCACGTATTTCGTGCGGCGAGTGACCGAGAGGACGCCGTTGCGTTCGGGCAGGTCCTCGGGCAGCAGGCCCACTTTCTCCATTTGCTCTCGCAAGAAGTAGAGCGGGACGGCCGACAGAATCGCCATGTAGTGGGGGAAGAACTGTGCGAACGGGTAGACGGCCCAGCTTCCGTACAGATGGAGGAGAGCGATGATCACTTGCGTTATGATCCGCTGCTCGACGTACGTCCGCTGCAAGCAAAGAGTGAGCTCAGAAACGAGACGAGTGAATGAACCTGGTGGTAGACGGAAAAGTTCGTGGCGAGCAGCGAGATGACGGCCGTCCCCAGTGCGTAGTAGCCGAACTCCGCAGTGAGCAGGCGATGAAGGTAGTCGAGTTGGATGGAGTGGTCCACGACGTTCTTGTAGATGTAATCGGCACTGGGGATGGAAGTGACGGCGTAAAGAAGCGAGACGATCGCATCGGCCCAGAAGAGATACTGGAGGCGGATGGAAGTGCGGCCGTCCACGTAGCGCTTCGTGAGCTGCACGAGAACGTCCACCTCGTCCGGATTCGTGGCCCGACTGGCGTGTCCGAAGAACTCGTACGCCTCCACCAGGAAGTAGCTCAGGTCGAGGACGAAGGCGAACAGGAACCACTAGAGAGATCATTCTTGATTGAATGAACGGAATGAGGAGGACTCACCGGACCGGCCAAGAACACGCCGCGCTCGTTGGTGGAGAGCGAGTAGTAGCCGAAGAACTCATTGGCGGCGATCAGTCCCGCGGTGAGGGTCTTGGCGAGGGCGATCGGCGCCTCTTCGCGGTAGCGCGTGTATTGAGTCTGATAGGCGTAGTACGCGAATCCGATCTGCAATCACGTCGCCCGTCATTCAAGTTCCTTCCCCGTCTTTTATGCTCGAAAAGAAGGGCGGAGTCGAGACCGCTCCGTCCAACAAGGAGAAGGAAATGCGGGCGCAGATTAGCCGCCGTCCCGTCGCCAATTATCCGGCGGATTATGCGGGCCGCAGACGACGGGATTCCATCAAACGTCGGCTAATGAACGGTCCACTAGCTGAGTGCGGGGATTCGGCCGCCATCGAAGGCGGAACTTGACTCCGCTCTTCGCCGAACGTCCCCGTTCTTCGAACGAACGCCCGCAATCAACGATCGTTCGACTTCCGCCCACCGTCTGATCCGTTTTTCAACTTTAATCCGCAAAGTACGAGTCGGATATCCGCTCGTTGACCCCGGCCGTGTCACAAGTTCTTGCTCTCTTTCGAACCCAAAAGAATGAACTGACCTGGAAAGCGCCCAAGAACCGTTCGAGGAAGAGGTGGACGCCGTCCAACGAGCGGGTGACCTGAAAAGAAAGCAAATGAGTTCGTTTGACGCGACGGTTCGTGGAATGTGTGTGGGGTCGCCAGACAGACAGTTTGTATCGGCCGTGGATGAATCCAAACTACAATCCCAGTTTTTTAATCGTACGCTACGGTAAATCCGTAGGATGATTGGAAGAGAGCAACGGGACTAATCTCCCATTCGTCCCTCTACTGTACCGCTTCATTCATCGGTTAATTAAAGCAGACAATAAGCGGAGAGAAGCCCTCGCTTTGCGGAAACAATCACGGTGGACGCCCATCCCGCGTGTTGTTTTGCGGTGGGATTAACGCGAGATTCTCATCGTTTGGTCAAGAGAGCGCTCTTTCTCAATCGAATCCTCTTGGCGTGCAACAGGCGGATTGACGAGACGGACGATTAATCGAGGCTTTCGCAATAATCTCCTTCGTTCTACGGTACCCTCCGCTTCGATTTCGAGCCTTCAGCCATTTAGGTTGTTTTCGAATGACGAGAATTCCGGTCGGAAAGGCCGCCCGCCCAAACCAACGCCGTGAATCGCTCGTTGCCGGCCGAATTGTTCGAAATCAAACGCGTTTTGTCCCAAAATGCCCGCTTTTGTTCCTCGAAGTTCGACAAAAGCGGCGGTTTCTTTTGATCCGCGAGCCCGTCGAAGCCAAAGCGGAATGCTCACCTTCGCGGCGAGTAGAGCGGACGGGGCGAGGATCAACAGGACGCCGTAGAGCGCGTGGAAGACGATGCGCGCCACCTTCTGGCGGTCGTGCGGGACGACCGAGGCCACGAGCAGGGCCGTGAGCACGATGTGCGGGAGGATGGTGAACTGGAGCCACTCGGGGATGTGCTCGTGGACGCTCTCCTGCCACTTCTCCAGCTGTTTGAAGACCATCCTGGAGATCGCCGAGGGCAGACGGTTGGCAGTCGAGGGAAGAAGGCGGCAGTCGAATGCTGAAAGCAGCCAGCGATAATCGAAGAAAGGAATTCAAATGCGAGCGCGGCACGAAAGGAGCCTCGACTGCTCGTTTCGAAAACAAAACACGCGCTCTCGGAGTGCTTCGAGCGGGAATTTGGGAACGAAGGTCGAAAACAACAACATTCTTCTTCCTTTTCGTCGTTCTTTCGGCTCGCCCGGAAGAGCCTCGCTTGTCGTGACGGGCGGGCGAGGGCGGGAGTAAACACACAACAACAAAAAGAAGGAGAGCACGTGAGCGAGCGCTCATCCAGAAAAAGGCGGCAGCAGGGAACGATCCTCATCGTTATTTTCGAAGCGATTTACGATAGGGAAACCGCCGCGTGTGGGCGGTATCTCCGCTCAGATCTGCGAGCTCTCGACTCAATTAGCTCGCCTTAATTACGCGGAGATGAGCCGATCAGATGGAAATCGGAGATAAACGAGAAGACGAGCAGCAAATCGATGGGTTCGGATCACCGCCAAACGAAAATTGCGGCCGGAAGATGCGCTTTGCAAAGGAGCGGTGGGGATCGAGTGGCCGAACAATGGCGATCGATCTCTCGGCCATCAACCGCCGAACGGCCGGCCGGGTGCCCTCCGAGCAAAAGGCGCCTCCCGCACTGCCCGGCTGACGCGGCGGCCATTCGGAAGTCACGAGATCGCCCGGGCAATACGCGCGAGCCGGCGAGCGAGCGGAGCGCACTAGCGAACGCAAAACGCGAGCACAAAGGCGAGCGGGCGGAAATTCGGGCGAGCGAGCGGCGTCGCGCCGCCCACTCATCCGCCGGGCGCGTCAGCTGACCGGCGAGAACGCAGCGGGAGGGTGGGCGCCTCGGCCGGCCGGTCTCGGTCGGGATTGAGCGGCGCCGAGTGGACAACAAGACAAGAGGAAGGCGGGCGAGGGCTGCGCGGGTCGAGGGGGCGGGCGGCGCAAATGTTTCCGATGGATGCGGCCGGTTGGCCTTGGCTCCGCTCCCGCGTGCCCAATTGGCGAGGCGGCGAGCGAAAGGAAAACAAACGACCTCGCCGCGCGCGACTCCGCCGATCACGTGCCGAAATGGACGGCCGGCCCTCGAGACGAGCGTTGACAGCCGAGTCGCTCGGCTCTCGATCAAGAGGTACCAACTGTAAACTCGGGTCGATCGCCAAACAAATTGGCTTATCGCTTGTGATCGAGCCACCTATCACGGCGAAGCTCGTTCGTTGACATTGCCGCGCGCGAACGGAAGCCATCGGCTGAAAATTGGATGCGGGCGCTGAGTGCGGAGCGTAAACAACGAGGTCGACCGCCGATCCTCCAAATTGCCGCCCGCCCGCCCGCTCGTTCGTTCGCTCGTTCGTGTTTGCGTGAATCTTCGAACTTGCCGCCTGCCCTCCGGCCGGTCGCTCCGATCGAACGGCCGGCCGGAGGGAAAACAAGTGCGAAGAACGACGTCGAGCGTAAACAAAAAGAAGAAAGGCGGCCGACATCCCCGCCTTTTTGAGGGCTTTCGGCACAAAGAAGCGAAAAGAAAGAACAATCTTCTTCGGGCGTCCTTTCGCTCGCCGTTTCGAACAACGCGGACGTCCGTCGGGAACTCGGAAGACGGCAAGCAGTGCGGGAATAAGCGGGGAACCGGCGAGCGTGTTCCCGACGCCATCAAGAAGATTGCTGCTCGTTCGGCCGAGTGCCCACCTGCCGTCGACTCCCACCCCGCCCGCTCTCCGTTGACCTCGTGCCCGGCGAGTGGTCAAGAGTGTTCGTTTGCGCTCGCTCGGCCGCCCGGCCGGTCGAATGGCGAGTGTTGGGCCCAACTGGCCGCCGAATGCAAATAGCCGCCCGCCCGCCCGCCCGAACGAGTGCAAAGACGAACGCGCGGCGGATTCGCGCGCTCGCCGATCGGCCGAACAAACGGAGCAGAAGAAAGGCGAGGGGAGCGGTCGGGCAGTCGAGATTAACGCCCTCCTCTCCTCTTTTCTGCGGCTCGGGCGGCCACAACGAAAGCCGTTCGTCCGCAAGGTCCAAAAGCAAAGATGCCGCCCGGCTTTTCGGTTTCGGAACGCCGCCAGTCGGCAATCTTCAAAAGAAATCAACACATGTGATGCCAACAAACTCCAAGCTTTCTGGATTGCAAGTGTTCCCTTCCGCCGTTTTGTTTCTTCCTGCTTGTCCCGAGCGTCCACCGCTTTGCTTGTCGCCCGCAATTTGCATCTCGAATGTGTGCGGACAGCAGACGGCCGCAATTGCCGCAGACGAGCGGCCGGCCGGGCGGGCGTTGAGGCGAAAGGCGGACCGAGTGGATGGGGAAATGATTTACGAGAGCGAGCACGAGGTCTTCGGCCCAACGACGGGGAAGCGGCAGAAGATGATCGCTTTACGATCGCCGTGAGTCCATCCATCGGGCGAAGGGATCTCGTCGGCCGTCTGCCGTTAGGTGAATCAGTTGTTTCTTGTTACTTCCGGTGAATGACGAACGATCTCCGTGCAGCTCGTGTGTTCAGTCGTTCTCAAACGAATTCGTGATGAAGGCGGCGGGTCCCCGGAGATCGCGGCGAAGTGATGAACGAGCGGCCTTCCTTTCTGAAGTCCGTTTAGTCGGGCCTTTCCCGTCGATTGAATTTCCGCAGCTCGTTGTGCAATCGGACACCCACTCGGTTGATTTCGTTCGAGGCACGAGCCAAAGATTAAAGTCGACTGGGCGATCAATTGGGGCGCTCGTCGTAAACAGACGGAAATCAACGAACTGCCGCCTTCCGTCCGCCCGTCCGCTTTGTCAACACGACGGCCTTCGGAAATCCGCCGGAAATTCCGCGTGATCTTCGGTCGGCTCGTCCGGTCGGTCGGTCGGCTCTCCTCTTTCGCCATCTTCGAGATCCGCCCCGTGAGTCACTGAGGCCGCCTGATGGGAGGTCGCCGGCATAAACAAACGAGCGGAAGGGAAGGAGGAGGAGGAGTCAACCGGCCGCCCATCTCTTCGTCGAATAAAAAAGAACGAAGTCCGCGGATGGCGCGGCTGTCTTGCTCGTCGCCCTTCCGCCCGCCCGCCCGCCCGCCCGTCCGATGGGCCGTGGGAATAAAACGCGGAGATCGGCGAGTCCCGCGAGCGGCGGCGTGTTCGTTTTGCTCCCGACTGCCCGCCGCCGCCGCCCTGCCGATCGACCGCCCGATCGAGTGGGTGAATCACTCACGTTTTTTGCGAACTCGCGCGTTTTGTTCCGCTCGCGCACTCCTGCCGCCGCCGACCGAACGCCGCTTTCCGCTCTCATGAATCACTCCCCATCAAAATAATTACTTTTGATTGAACTTTCTGTCGTGTTTTGAACGAACTAAAAGCAGTTCTTCATCCTGCACTTCGTTTAGATCCGAAGAACAAAATGAACCGCCTTTCGCTGAGTTTGGCCCTCTTCTCGGGGCTCTTCGTCCTCTCCCAAGGTTTGTTTACCGGGGGGAAGCGATCAATGCTCACTCTTCCGTTCAGCTACCGTCTTCCGGTGCTTGGACGACTCGTGCTTGTGTGATACCGATGAGGAGCTGATCTCCTGCCACAACAACGCCAGCCGCACGACCATCCCGCTGCCGCCGAAGCGACTCCGCGGCTTCGTCGTGCTCGGCATCTCGAAGAACGACATCCGCACGCTGCCCGAGGAGAGCGTGCTGAAGGAGAAGTTCCCCGACCTGCAAGGAGTGAGTGCCCGCAGAAAAGAGCCCCGTTGATCGTTGAGTTTAAATCGATGTGATCGGGAACCCGAACTTCGATTGCGATCAAGTGGCCGAGTACAAGCGCATCCACATCCTAACCTCGAACTGCGGCAACGACACCAAAGAGTACCCGAACATCGAGGTCTTCATGCCGACCACCGAAGTGAACGTGAGTGCCTTTGTTCGAGCGATCGAGTGAGTGATGGCCCTTGCCGCTTGCAGGACACGGAGTGCGATGCGATCTGCCAGGCGAAGAAGCACGCCGAGACGGCCCACGAGTACATGAAGGAGCTGTGGGCCAAGGTGCTGGAGAAGATCGAGGAGATCCGCCAGCACGAGTTCGTCAAGGAGGTCGAGTCCTCGGTCAAGGGAGTCGCCAACGACGTCTACGGTGAGAAAACTAGCATTTTAATAACTTTGAGTCCCCCGTAGACTGGCTCCGGCACCACACGAAATGAGCGCCCTACCTGGTCCCTACATCCTCCTCTTCGTCGCTTGTACATGCCTTCAACCGAACGGAAGCCGCTTTAACCCCCACCTCCTAATTATCTCAGTTTTATGAGCGCATTCTGGATTGAAATGAGTGAAGTAAACCGAACATCTTCGACGAGAAGACAGCGGCGTTTATTCTCGTGAATCAGTGGCCGAAAGAAAAGAGGGGGCTAGCCGAAGCGCGTGAACAGCAGCTTGAGCTTCTTGAAGCGAGAGGGCTTCACGTTCTCCTCGAGCACAACCGGCTGCTGGTACTGCGGCTGCGTTTGGAGGTTGGAGAGCGAGGGGACCTTCTCCAGGGCGCCCCAGTTGTCGTTCTCCACGTCCGACCAGATGTCGTCGCGCTTGTTCTTGTCGTCGCACCACTGCAAACAGGGAGGATGAGAGAACGGAAAGAAGCGCCCACCGAGACGGAGGTGCGGGCCTGTCGGGGCGTGCTGGCCGCCCGCCGCACGAAGATCCCCTTCTTGGCGGCCACTCGCGTCTTGTCCGTCTTGCGCCGCATCGCCTCCGTCCGCCCGATGATCGTCGCGTCCATCCGCATCGGAGGGTCCAAGTCGCACTCCGCGTTCGCCCCCATCGCTTGGCTGAACGAGAGGCGAGTGAGCTTCGAGTCTAGGGAAGGGAAACTTGCCGAACGGCGTTCAAACTCTTCTCGGTCATCGGCCGCATCACGACGATCGAGACGAACTGCTTGCTGCGGTGCGCCTCGACAACGTGGCCGCGGAACTCGTCCGTGTTCTTCACGGGCACCCCGTCCACGTCCATCAGCACGTCGCCCACCTCGAAGATCCCAGAAGCTGCAAGAGCGACGAGTAAGAGGGGCGAGAACGGGCGATCACCCAGGCTGTCCTCGTCCACTCGCAGCATCACGACCATGTCCTGCGCCCTCTTCACGCCCAACCCCAACTTCGCCCCCGGCCGGAAGTGGAGGTAGGCGGTGAAGTAGCGATCGCCCTGCAACGAGCACGCGAGTGATGGGAGGAAGAACTAGAGAGAGGACTGACCGCGTTCAGATTGATGTTCAGTCGCTTCATCCGGTTGTCGGTGATCGGCTTCGTGGTGATCGGCCGGTCGATCATCAGCTGGACGGCCTTCTTCGCCTTGCGGAACGTCTCGTGGAAGGTCTCCGGGGTCTTGAGCTGAACAACGGGCAGTGAGGAAGAGGAAGAACGGGGACTCGCCTCGAGAGTGCCGATCGATCGGAGGACGTCGCCCACTCGCAGTTTGTTGGCGACCGGCGATCGGGAGTCCACCTGCAGGACGATCATTTGCGGCGAGATCTTCAGGCCCAACTGAAAGCAAGCAGTGAGTGGTGGAGGATGGAAGGGGGAACTCACGTCCTTCTTCGTGTAGTTCAGGTCGAGGAAAATCCGCTGGTAGGGCGGTCCGGCGGCCAACTCGCGCTTCAACTGCTGCTTCAGCAGGTTCTTCGCGGAGCCCTTGCGGCGGGAGGAGCGCTCGCGGTCCATCGCCGTCTTCGCGTCGACGGCCGGCGGTCCCTCCTCCACCGACTTGTCGAGCAGTCCGATGCGCTTCCGACGGCGTCGTTTCTGCTTCTGCGTGCGCGTCTGGCGGGACGTCTTGCTCTCGCGCTGCCGCACGGACATCTGCGCAGTGGCCAGGCGGGCGGCGAAGTCGGCGGGCGCGGGACTGGCCGCCGGGCTGGGCAACGGCGAGCTTTCGGGCGTTGCGGGCGGCGTCGCGGTGGGCGTCAGCATCACCGTTTGTGCTGCAAGAGGAGTGGGCGGAAGAGAGGAGGGGGCGCTCACCGAGCAGCTGCTCGAGGGCCGCCGCGCCCGGGTCGACGATCGCCTCCTGGCCGGGCGGCGTCGGGAACGGGACGGACTCGACGGGCGTGGTGGGCGGCAGGAAGGCGGTGGTCGGCATCACGGACAGGACCGACTTCTCCGCCCCGTCCTTCGGCTTCAGCTCTTCGTTCCCGTTCGTCCCGTCCGCGGGCGGCTGGAGGTCCTTCGGCTTCTCGTTCGTCTCTTCGTTCGGCTTTTGACCGTCCTTTCCGTCCATCGCGAGCCGCCCGTCTGCTCGAAGCGCTCCGAAAGTGAATGACTGGAGGGGGTTGGTTCGCATTCGTTGTTTTCTGTTTTGTTCATGCAAATTTGTTGGATGGGTCGTCGCGGTAGGCAAATGTTCGCCGCCGTTCGTCACTTCGTTCGACCTGATTACAACGCCCGTCACTGCCAACGTCGCAATTAAAAGCATCGTTTATTGCAGCAGCATGAAACAAAGAAATCACGTGGCCAACTGCTGTCCTCGTTCACGCCGGCGCGTGCTCGGCGCACACGTGGCTGACGGCCAGCAAGAGGGCGGTCAAACTGAAAGCGAAGAAGTAGGTAGACAAGAGAAACATGAGGAGCTCACATCAAGCCGAGCACGCAGAGCAGAACGAAGTCATGGAAGTCGCGGTAGTTGCGGTCCTCGTAGTCGTCCTGATCGATTTGATCCAACAGCTGCCAGCGGAGGTGTTTGCCCGCGTCCACGTTCCGCTCGGGGTGGAAGGCCGAGTCGCTAACCGCCGGCATCTCGGTGGAGGTCGGCACTTCAAATTCCTCAACGTCTCGCGAGTCGTCTTCCGTCTGAACGAAACAAGCAAGCAGGCGAAATGAGAGAAACCGACCTCCAACGGTGCCCCAACGGCCAACGCAACGACGAGCAGCAGCAAGACAAACCGCATTCTTCCGACTTTAACTTTCGAAATGAAGCCCCACCTTTCCCTCAACTCTCCTCTCGTTCGTTCATTAGTTTATGCCCGAACTGCCCACAACGATGAGAACAAGTGAAAAGCGATGGAAACACAACGGGAAATCTCAAAGGACATCCCAAGGATTCCTCTACTCGTGATAGACCGTGTGGAGGAGAACGCCGAGGAGATTCAGTTGGATCATCGTGCTCGCGCCGTCCAGCAACCGCTGCTCGCACTCCTGAACAACGGAGAATCAATGGAAGACAGGTGAGGAGTAAGGACTCACCGCGATCATCATCAAAACCTTCGCCTTTTGGAGTCCGTTGAGGTCGGCCTCCGCCACGACGTGGGGCGCGAGTTGGCGGAGGAATTGGGTGGCGGAGAAGCCGGAGAGCGCGAACTCCTCCACCTCGGCCTCGACGACCTCCAGCTTCTGCTCGCGGCTGGCCTTCATGAAGCGGACGATCAGGTGGTCGTCGATCTGCCCGCAGCTCTCGGCCACCTCCTCCCAGTCGATGCGCGTGCAGCCGAGACTCAACGATTGGAGGCGCGTGATGGACTTGCGGAGGTCGCCGTCCGAGAAGCGGACGAGGCTGTCCAGCGCCTCCTCCGTCACGTTCAGCTTCTCCTCCTCGCAGATGAACTGCAGTCTGAACACGAGGGATGAGAGGAATAAACGAGGCGACTCGCCGTTCCAACTGCGCCTCCGCGGGCAGCGGCTTGAAGCGGAACTTGACGCAACGCGAGGCCAACGGCGCGATGATGCGCGAGACGTAGTTGCAGAGCAGGAAGAAGCGGGTGGTGCGCGTCTCCGTCTCCATGATCCGCCGCAACGCCATCTGGGCGGCGGTGGTCATCGCGTCGGCCTCGTCGAGGATCACGACCTTCACGCTCGCCGCGCACTTCTTCGTGGCCGTCGTCCGCACCATCTGATGCGCGAACGTTTTGATCTGAACGGAAGGATGCACGAAAGGAAGAACGGACGAGAGGACTCACTCGCGTGCGGACGACGTTGATCCCGCGCTCGTCCGATGCGTTCAGCTCCAGCACGCGCTCGTGGTACGCGTCCGAGTCCGAAAAGAGCTGCTTGCAGATGGCGACCGCGGAGGTCGTCTTGCCCGTGCCGGGCGGCCCGTAGAAGAGCATGTGCGGGAGCTACAACCTTTCGAAAGGTAAAACGAGTGGGAAGAAGGGAGCTCACGTCGACTCCATTCAGGCAGTTCTTGAGGGCGGCCACCACTTCCGTCTGGTACGCGATCTCCTCGACTTTGGACGGGCGACTGCAAACAAGCCGCCGAATTTAATCAGCCGTGGAAAGAACTCACTATTTCTCGACCCACGGCGCGTTCGGCTTCGATTTCGCCTTCGGCCGCGCGACCGGCGGTCCGCCGAAAATCGGCGCCAATTGATCCGTTTTAGCCATTGTGCAAAGGAGGGCGGTGAATTAGAAGACCAGTGGAGTAGCCGGTTGCCGCGCACGCCGAGCGAGCGGCGGCGTTCGAACGGAAGTGCGCGCCAACGGAGTGCTCTTTCGATTGATTTTAGGCAGCGAGTAGTCTTTCCACTGGTTTCTTGCGACTGTTGTCACGGATTGCTTCGTGTGAGCTTCTTCGCGTCGCACTTGCCGTCGATGCGTAATTTCGCTAAAGATTGGAGAGAATGGCGAATGTGGGCGCAGAAGATGCGAAAAGCGAGTCGCAATTCATGGCCGCATTCCGAAACGATGCGCTCGTTCAGATACTTGGCGGCGAGAAATTATCAAGAAATCGTTAACTCAGGATGTCGATTACTCTTGCATGTGTTTTTTGCCTAAATAACTGTAAGCAATAAATAACTTCGTACAAACCAGATCATTTGCAGTAAATTGACACTCTTATTGGGTCGTCGACAAAGTTTTGACGCACGGAATGCCAAAATGAGGCGTTTCGGCCCATCGATCGCGTCCGAACTCGAGCTGTTGCGCGTGTTTGTGCGGCATAACGCGTGCAAAAATGCGCACAGCGCTCTCATTTGTGGACTTGCTCGGATACGTCGCCGAGTGCCAACCACGGAGACTTGGCATTCCGTGTGTCAAAACTTTGTCGACGAACCAATAATTTGGAGCTGTGTGATTGCTCGTATCTATTCAGTGATGTTTTGCCTTGTTCAACGCATCATGCGCAAGTTGGGGAGGGCGGTGGGGATTTCAAAATGAGGGTCGCTCGAAAAGAACGTAAATGGCGCTTGTCGCCCACTGCCTCCCTTTGCACAGGCCGCAAAGAGGGTCACTGGACGGTTTTTCGGCGCACGGCGTTTCCATTCTGTGGAAAACGGGAATTAGCGCAAGTCTTCCTCTCGCCGCCCATTTTCGCGGCGGGACTCGCGCTCAACGGGAGCCGTTAACGGGCGATTATTTGATCGGCTTTTTCTCTATTAATCGGACGAAACTCGAAAATCCCCTGCGGCTAACCATCCGGGCATGATCGGGAAACGTAGTGAAGCAAAAATTTCCGAAATTCATCCAACCACCGTCGAGAAAAATGCGACGCCGTCTTTTTGATCGTTCAAACTCTCCGATACGACGCCTTTGAGTGGCTCTTGGCCATTATTAACGAAAGTTGATGAAAATGCCGACAAACCGCGATGATTTGCTTTGTTTAACAGCTTTCGAAGAACGATGGGCGCATCAACAGCGTACGTCGCTGCGCAAGCGATAAAACAAACAGGGAGAGTTCGAAGCCGAACCAGGTTTTCGAAAATGTTCTTTTATTCTTTCTTACGCGTAACGATAACGCTTTTCTATTTTTTCTTCTACAGTTCAACTTTTTGCAAAAGCTAGAGAAGTCATAAGGCATTTGTAGCCGTCTAAAAGCACAGGGGCAGCGCGGGAACGTTTCCGTGCTTGAACGGACATCATGGGCCACGTGGCACGCGATTCGACCATACAAATCGTAGGGTTTCCTACGATTACGCTTGGCGGCAAGAATTTTGAGATTGAAGTTAAAATGCCAACGTACACCAGAGAAAGACTGCAAAACGACTCTGCAAGGTTCTTTGTTCACAACAATGCCAAAAGCGTGCGCGAACTGACGTAACAAAGTAAAACTAGGCGAACTATCGAAGTAAAAAAGACGGCGTCGCATTTTTCTCGACGGTGGTTGGATGAATTTCGGAAATTTTTGCTTCATTACGTTCTTTGGTCATGCTAGAGTGGTTAGCCGCAGGGGATTTTCAAGTTTCGTTCAATTAAGCGAGAAAAAGCGATTCGATTAATCGCCCGTGGAGCACTCCCCTCGAGCGGGAGTCCCGACGCGAAAATGAGCGGCGAGCGGAAGACTTGCGCTAATTCCATTTGGGCACGCCGTGCGGCGTTTTCGTTCGCCCGCCGCTCGATTTTTCTTTCTTCCTACGCAGCCAGCGTCGTGTTTAGAGGACTGACCGGACGGCGCGGTTCGCTGCTAAATGCGAGCGAGCGCGTGTTTTTCTTGTTCCAAAGGGTAGTTTTTGGATGGGGCAGTGCAGGACGAGCGCTTTCTTCAATTTGGCTCCCTCATTTCACTTGAACCAAAATCTACGTGCTTTGTTCATTGTCAATGGCATCAGTGGGAAAACGCGTCGTGCTGAATTAATTCTCATTGTCGGCCCATTCCATCAATCGATTAACGAAAACATTGTCTTTAAATTTGCAATCTCTCACGACCTTCAGGTACAGAATGGAGCTCGACACTTTGCGCGGAGTCAAGCGAAAAGCAGACGCCTTTATCGAGATCGAGAAACCAAAGCCGAAGATGAAAGCGGACGTTCGCCGAACGCTGATGGTCCACATGTTGACGTGGGACTGTGGTAGGCGGCAGAATCCGGGCTACCTGCAGAGGCGCGCCACTTTTCAACTGCAAATTCTACGGACGTTTTACTGCTGCCGTGCCTTCTCGACCGTCTTCTTCAATTCGCGCGAGAAACAAACCCGGCCCACTTTTCCAAGGCTCCGTTTGAACGAGCTGTACACGGCGGATAGTCACATCGCCCTTTTGATTTGCGCGTTCAGCATTCCTCGTCAAGTATGCCTGACAGAAGAAGTTGTGTCGCCCGCGTCGGTGAAGCGACTTCTGCAGCTGGCGAGGACGGAAATTCGCCGTTTGAAGCTGCGCGTTTCGTCCTGTTTCTCACACCTGAGACTCGGAACTCTTCGCGATTGGGCCGAAGTCCTCTCACAATTAAAGAGTGAGTTGTTCTTCATTTAGACGCTTATTCGTCGTTTCTTCCGAAATGCCGCACTTAGAGTCGGTCGAAGTCGAACTTTCGGATCGATCGAAAGCGGCGTGGATCGTGCACATGCTGCGAAATTTTCTTCCGCCCAATGTTACGAGCTTCTCCTCGACTAGCTACTTCCATGCCGTCTTGAGTAACGATCCACAACTGCCGCTCCTTCAGAATATACGAATTGAATGGATATGGAATAGCCCAGACTGTATGTTATTCTTGCAATCTAATGATCATTTATTGGTGTTAGGTCTGGCTCGAATCTTCGGCATGCGGGCTCGAGTGATCGAAATCGTCGAGGATGTTCCGATGCTCGCCGTTAACGGATCGTAAGCAGAGAAGGCTTTAAAAACATAGGATACTCTATCTTTTTAGATTTAAACGGAACGAAGTCGTCGAGAAAGTGGTCGTCGATCTTCGCCGAGTAATCCCCCGCGACCCCGATTACGAGATTCTCTTCGTCGATTCGTCGGAAGCCGCTGTCCGCCATTTCCGGACGGCTTTTGCGAACCTCCGCTCGTTAAACGACTCGTTTGTGCTGCAGATCCTCTTGCCTAAGCTGTACGTTTCCGGAGTGAGTTCTTTTTTCTGCTTGTGGTTTGTGACACGAATTTTCAGTATCACGGTTTCAATATCGCGTCATCTTTGAAGGGTTTGTTTAAACGAGTCCTTCGTGTGGCCGTTTGGACACAAGAAGCGGGTGTCGTGCGTGCAGAGCTGCGGACCGAAATCCGACTGCCGAAACCGCAGAGAGAACTCGCAAGTTTCGACCGCTTTAATGTTATCTCGTTGTTGTTGCGCTTTTAGACGGCATACACCGAAGAGTTGTCGTCGATGGCTCGCTTCTTCCACGAGCAAACGGGTTGGACGTACCTGACCGAATGTGCGGAAGCCGATCCCTCGAACATGGCCGCAAATTCTGACCGAGAGCACATGGGTGTTTGGTTGAAACGATTCGGCGGTGTGGAAGTGCGATTTGTATTTGCTCATTATCGCACGTGAATAAATGTGTGTTGCGTTGTTCGGAAGCAGAAGACCAAATGTGAAGAGCAGCTATCTGCGATAGTCGGGAAACTCGCAAATGTCAAGCAAAGTTCGGAAGCGAAGGAATAGTTTACTGTGAACAAAAACCGAGAGAATACAACGAAGAGGATTCAGCGGTCGGCGGCGGCATCCTTGAGCTTCTTGAGCAGCGTGGCGTTTTGGACCAAATCGAGCGGCGACTTCTCCGCCTTGTTCTGCCGGTTGACGTCCGCTCCGTGGCGCGCGAGAAAGATGGCGGCGCTCTCGTGGAGGTCCTCGACGGCCAAGTGGAGCGGCGTGTTGCCCTCGCGGTCGGGCAGGTCGACGCGAATGCCCGGCTGGGCGCAGAGCAGCTGGAGCACCTCCAAGTGCCCTTGGGAGGCGGCCCGGTGGAGCGGCGTGTTCCCGTACTTGTCGGCCACGTTCACCTCCGCCGCGTTCTCCAGCAGCAGCTTCGTGATCTTCGCGTTGTTCTTCGAGCACGCGTAGTGCAGCGACACCTGTCCGTTGTTGTTCCTGAACGACGGGCAGGAATCAACGAGCAGAAGAGGACTCACTGGTGGTTCACGTTGCACTCCGTTTGAGTGAGCAGGAAGCGGGCAACGTCGAAACGGCCGGCCGACGCGGCGATCATCAACGGAGTCCAGCCTGAAAGCAGAAAGTGAAATGCACGAGAGGAAGGCGGGAACTCACCCGCATCGTCGCTCTTGGCCGCCAACTCGGGCTCCGGCGAGATGGCGAGCTCGACGAACGGCAGGCAGCCGCCCGTGGCCGCCCAGTGGATCGGCAGCCAGCCGCTTTCGTCCTGGAAGCCAAAGCAGCGGATTCCGTCGTAGATCTCCACCATTCCAATGGCACAACAGTCGAGTACAAACGGTCAGAACAATGAAATCTTTGCGGCCCTCCGCAACGGATCGTTCGCCCAAGCGCTGGAGTCCTTTGGAGCGGAGGATTTCCGCCCGTTCCTCCCGTTCCTCATGTACCGCACGCTCGTTTCAAAGGTGAAGGTCGAGACGAGCGACAGCCAGTCGGCCGGTCCATTGGTAAGTTCAATCTCCACGATTTTCGAGTGAACGTGGTCGTTTAGGAGCGCCTTCGTGCCCGCCTGCTCGCCTGTCCGTCGGCCGGCGACTGTCTCTCGTGGCTGCGGCTGGAGTACGAAGAGCTGCGGGCACAATTCGCGGACATCCAGCGAGGAGGCGGCGAGCTCCCGACCGGCGACTACGCCCAACTGCCGCCCAAACAGCGAGCGGTCGTGATCGGGGCTCATTTCTTGAAGAAAGGTTCGATCACCCGTCACTTGCTCGAACTAACGCGTGCATTTCTGCTTTCAGCGGACAGTCCGCCGGCGGCAAGCGAGTCGTTCGAGCCGTTCGACGTGGAGGCGTTGCGGGAAGAAATCACGTGGATCACCTCTTTCCTCTGCTTCTTCCTGCCGCAGTTCTTCCGGGCGGAGAACGTCGCCGTGGTCCTCATGCAGCACGCGAATGGACGTCAGATTCTCAAAGGAGTACGTTTTTTTCACCCTTCTGGTGATCTCTCGTGCGTTCAGGTGGTGATGAACCAGCCGACGTGTTTGGAGGCGATGGTCGAACGCGTCGTCTCGCTGCGGCCGCTGGAGGAGGACGCGGCTTTCACGAAGCGGCGGCTGGAGACCGTGACTTCAGTGAGCACTCCCTTCTCTTCCGTTCACTGCGATCTTTGCTTTTAGTTGCTGCGTCTGGACCCCGTGCTGGCGGAGAGCTTCCTGAAGACGTCGCTGCGGATGGACGTCCGCTTCCGCATTTGCCTCCACGTGCTGTGCGCGAAGAACCTCGTGGCCGACCGGGTGTTCGTGAACGCTCTTATCTCGCGCCTGATGGAGAACCGGAGCTCGCTGGGCGCCTTCCTGAACAAGCCGGCCAACAAGGAGCTCCTCAATCGAATTCGGAAGCGATTCAGCGATTTGCTTCAGACGTTCGTCTCTTTCTACCTTCTCTTCGATTTGTCTGCCTTCAGGAAAGCGGCCACGTGCAGCAAGGACCGCGTGGTGCTGTTGATCTGCGCCCTCTCCACGAACAACCTGCTGAAGGTGGCCAACGAGCCCGCCCACGAGTACATCCGCTTCCTCACCGACGAGACGGGCGACAACGTGCGCATGCTGAAGCTCGTACACGGAAAGGTGCTCTCCAAAATGCACTTTGAAAGACTGCACGGTGGAGTTCTTCCTGGAAGTCTTCTGCGACATGTGAGTCCCCTTCGCCTTGTTTTTTACTCGTTCTCGTTCGTTTGAAGCCGCTGAAGCTGCGAGCGGACGAGTGGAGTCGATCGTCACTGCTCCGCGAACACCCGCAGCAGCGACGCGTGGCCGTGATGACGGGCGCGGACGGGACCATCGGGACGGAAATCTTTCGGCTGATGTTCGAGTTCGGCTTCGAGGTGGCGATTTTCGGGCTGCGGCGGTCGCGGCTGGAGTTTCTCAAGGACTGGGAGCGGCTGCACCTCTTCAAGTGCGACCTGCTCGTCCCCAATCAGCTGCACGCGGCGCTCAACGACTTCCAGCGCCGCTTCGAGCACGTGGACCTCGTGGTGTTCAACGCGGGCGTGATGCTCCACCCGCCGCTCGGGGAGCCGAAGGCCGTCGACCCGCACCTCACGGTTAACGTCCTCGCGCACACGCTGATGCTCGACGTGCTGCGGCCGTTCCTGGAGCGGAGTCCCCGGGCGGCTCCGAAGGTGATCGCCGTCTCGTCGACCACGCTCCCCTTCGGCGACCTGCGGGCGTTCCTCGACGGCGATCCGGGTACTCGCTTTCGCCCATTCCTCTCTCTCGTTTATTTGTTCGTTGCAGCACGCGCCTTCCGCCGCTACTCGAACGGCTACAAGTCGTACTGCGACTCGAAGCTGCTCGCGAGCGTCTACTTCCGACACGAGGCCGAGCGGGCGGCTGGCGAGCGTCCACCCGGGCGTCGTGCCGGGCGCCCTCTACCGCCGCGTGTTCCCGCCGGCCCGCTTCCTCATCAACCAGTGGCTGAAGTTCCTGCTCCGGTAGGTGGTTGTTCTAAAGTACACCCCCCGCCCGCTCGTTGCAGGAAGAGCAGTCGGGCGGCCATCGAAGTGCTGAATCTCGCCTTCAACGACCACGTCCGTTCGGGCTGCTTCTACGAACACACGAGCTGCCGCAGCTTCGAGGAATTCTCCCGCGCCGACCTCCGCCGCCTGCACGAGGCCGTCCAGAACGAGATTCGATGAGCACTCGCTTCCAACTCGCTCCTTTCTTGTGATCTTCCTCGTGAACGGGTACTTGAATAAACACGGTTTATTGATTGATGTTTGCGGTCAGTAGACGACGAGGCGGAGGGCCCGAGCCAGCGGGGCGCACACCCGAGATCTCAGGCCGTGGCGGGGCAGACACCCCAGCCAGGCGAGCAGGAGGAGCAGAAAGAAGGGGATCACAAACAAAGAGCGGTGGAAGAAACCCGTGAGTACAGTCGATATGCCCGCTTCGCCTTCTTCCTCGTCCGCGTACTCCCGCTCGTCCTCGGCGAAGGCAGTCGTTCGGTTCGCGAAAAAGAGGCGGGCGCGTTGCTCCAAATCGAGGATTCGTTGCTCGACTTCAAGGCGGCTGGAAGAGAGGCACGTGGAATGATCGAAGCAAGCAGACGAACCCGTCAGCCATCGTCCCGTTCGTCCACTGGAATCCCGCCCGCTTTCTCGTCGGACAGAAGGGAAGGCGGCGGAAGAGCGAGCGGTTCTTCTTCACCTTCTTGATCACCCGCGAGATCGCCGCGAAGTTCGAGTTCGTGATCCGTGCGGGCAGTCCAGCCAACGGGAGGGTGGACAGATTGGACTGGAACGACGGATTCTTGAGGACATCCGAGTGAACGGTCTTGCCTTCTTCAAGCCCTCCACTCCCTCGATTGCCCGTCGATCGGCGTGCAGAAGATCGAGAAGGACGTGCTCGCAGCTCCCGCTCTCCAAACACGTCGAGTCGCCGGAGAGGGCGACGAATCCCGACGAAGCGGCGGGCCACGCGACTCCGAGGATGGCGGCCGAAACGTCCACCTTCCGCTTACTCAACACTTCCGCGCCCCGAAGCAAAGAAGGAGGATGAGGGGGATTGAGGAGAGGACGAACCAAATCGCCCAGTCGGACTTCAGCGATCCATGAATCGGCGGAAGCGGCGGCCAATCCGACGCCCGAACTGATTTTGACGCGTCGGCCCAAAACCTCCGTCTCGCCTTCCAACACCTGAGGAGTCCACCATCTAATGTTCGAAGGATATCGATGGACGTACCTGATCGCCGAACGCAAAGCCGAACATCGCGAGCAGGTCGTTGAGGGCGGGGACGTTCGAGCCGCCGGTTTCCGGTCGGCGAGTGGCCGGCGAGTTCGGGTCTTCGAATTGAATCCGCTCGATCAGGGACTCGTTGAACCAATCGGCAAACACGATCAGATTCAAGCCCTCGCCCACCGCCCGGTCCACGAGGTCGATTTCCTCCGGAAAGAACTCCTCCTCGGGGTCCACGATCAGGAGATGGCCGTAGTTCGAGAGAGGAGTGCACGTGAGTGGATGGGTTGGGACCTAGAGAGAAACGAGAGAGTACAAAATAGATAGGAGCTGCTCACCTCCAGAAAGTAGCCGCTCTGCCGAAGCGACTCGAACAGACGGCGGAAATTCGTGTGCGGGTGGTCCGCCTGCCACTCCATCGGCGTCCCCTTGGATCGGAGGTCGTCGCGCGGGAAGAAACCGAGCGGATAGAAGAGGTTTCTGTACTGATCCCACAGAATGCGTTGGCTGGAAGCAGTCTGGGGTGAGCGAGCGATGAAGACCGTTCTCACCTCTTTGCGGGCGTCGGGACGATTCGAATGCGGAACGGAAAGAAGACGTCGACGGACTCTCCACTTTGAAGCTGGAAGATGCGAGCACCAATGGGAAGCCAACAGTCGTAGACTCACCTCAAACTTCAATCGCAATCTACCCTCCAGCAGACCCGAGAAAGTGGCGGTAGAATCCGCGGCAGTGATGAAGAGCGCGAGGAACCCGGAAGAGTCGAAAGAAAGCGAGTGTTCGAAGCGAATCTCGAGCAACTTCTCAGCCCCAACGTCCGTCGATTCAATCGTCTAAACACAGCGGAGATGAGCAGCAATCAAAGAGAGAACGCACCACTCGTTTCAATCTCGCAGCCGACGGGTAACCGGAGTGGACGGTGAGGTTGAGGATCAGCGGCAGCGACGAGGAAAAGAGTGGTTGGAGGCAGTAGGGGAACATGAACGGGCACTCGTCCATGTCCAAGTAGGGAGGATTCAAGCTGCAAGAATCCAGTTAAACGGAGAAGCGAGTGGCCGACCGAACGCACGTGATCTGAGGCGTGTAATCTCGAGCGAAGACGAACGAATTCACGAGCGACAGGCGGCCGGCGGCCTGCTCGAAAGTCGAGAGCTGCGGAAGGCGGACGGCGCCCAGCCGCAGGGATGGCTGCACCCGTTGAGGAGTTCGTTCCGAAGGCGGGAGAGAACTGCAACGAACGAGTGAACGACCGGCACTCGTTTCAAGTCACCTCAACAGCAGAACGATCGCTCCTGAGACGACCGGGGCGGCGACGGAGGTGCCCGACGAGAAGCGGCAGCCGCCACTCAACGACAGGCCGCGCACTTGGACGCCCGGAGCGACGAGGTCGGGCTTCACGCGACCGTAACCGTCTGCAAGCGGTCAGCAGTGAACAGAAGAAAGCAAGCAGACGATCCCACCTCTCAACTCCCAAGAAGTCATCCCGCGCGACGAGAAGGCCGCCAACCGTCCGGTCCGGTCGATCGCCCCGACTCCGATCACGTCCGGGTGGTCGGCGGGGTTGTTCAGCGAGCCCCACACGGGCCCGTCGTTTCCGATGGCCGAGACGAAGAGGATTCCGTGTGCAATCAACTCGTCCACTTTGTCCATGAACGGCCGGTCGGTGAAGTCGGGACCGCCGATGCTGCAACTGGAGAATGGAAACAGTGAATGAAAGGGCCGCCTACCTCAAGTTGATCACGTGGACACGATTTTGGAGGGCGTCGTTGAAGGCGTCGAGAAACCAAGAGGTGCGCGATTCCTGCAACACTCCATCAAACTCCACTCATTTGTCCTTTTTTCCACTCACCTGTCCGCGAGCAAACACCTTGTAGACGAAGAGCTCGGAGTCGGGCGCGATCCCCGGACATCTTCGGTTCGTGCTCGCGATCACGCCCGCCGTGAACGTCCCGTGGCCGTTCGTGTCGCCCACCTCCGCCTCGTCCGTGTAGTCCCGCTCGAGCATCACGTTCCGCAGGTGCGATCGCTTGCTCGAAAGTCCCGAATCGAAGATCGCGACCCGAATTCTCCGTCCTGAACGCACGAATGAGCGAGCGAAGGACGAGAGGGATAACTCACCCGTGAACCCACTCGCCCACAGCTTTTCCGCTTCAATCTCCGTCGAAATCCTCCGAATGTCCAGGCCGAAACGCCGTCTGCTCGGCGGAGTAGCGGCTTTGAAGAGCGGGCGTCTGGCGGCCGTCCGGAGCGGCTGGACATCGCGGATCAACGGATGGGCGAAGAGGAGAGCGGCGTCTTCCGCTTTCAGGACTTCGAAGTCGCTGAAGTGAAGCGGCCGCCTCTCCGCCGGGACGATCGTGCGCGAGAAATTCGCGGCTTCTCGGAGCACTTCGGATCGTTTGGATTGATCGAAGAAGCCGTTGAAGCGCACGAGCACGTGCTGATCACTCTGCTTCGTGCTTTCGACCAGCAGCGAGCAGAGGACGATCAACACGACCCACTTCATTCATTTGGAGGCGACCTGCAACCAACTAGAGCGATGAGTTGTTCTTTCGGCATGTTCCCCGCATTTGTAATCCCTTTCGACGGCACACGAAGCCTCGCACGAGCACAACGACTGCAATCGATCGAATAGATACACTTTATCCGAATAGAACATCATCAATCTGACTCGTAGAAGACGGGCGTTGGAGGCGGAAGTAAATTAGGACTAGCAGACGTGGAAGAATGAAGGTTCTAAGAGGAGGAGAATGTCATCGGATGTTACAAGAGCGGGCTAAGGAGGCAGGGAATCTACAGGCCCGGCTTGGGAGCGCTCAGGAGGTGCGGTTTTTGTAGGACACGACAAAATACATCGCGGCGAGGAGGACGGCGGGGCTGGGCACAAACCAGCAGTTCGCGGCGGGATCGCTGAAGAGGCCTTTCACACGCCGCTGAAGCTGCTCGTTGGCCCCAAAGAAGATCGCCATGGTGCCCTGCAAACAGCGAGCATTCGATCAGGAGAGATGTGAAAAGAACGAACCTGCGGGTTGATGTTGACGGCGTGCTGGACCATCGGCAGGTCGCTGGCCGTGTCTCCGCAGATCAACACGCGTCCCGGCGGCTGGAGAGTGTCGCCGACCGTTTGCATGAGGCGTTCGACTCCGTTGGCCTTGTTCCAGACCGAGCCGTCGTTATGGACCACGATCTCGACCTCCAGCTCGGTGGACGGGTCGAAGTAGAGCATCTGGTTGTTGGGGTCGATGCGCTTCATTCGGGCCCGCACTTCCTCCTGGTAGCGGCTGGAGAGGTCGGGGTGCACGTGTTTGCAGTCCGTCTGCACGCCCAACGTCAGGCGGTCGACCTTCCGCTGGACTCCGCTGCCGACGAGGCCGAACTGCGAGTACTCGTCGAGAGTGAGCAGCGAGCGCACCTGCAAGCGAGGAGGGAGCATTCGAGGCGGAAAAAACGAACAAACCTGCTCGTTGACTTGCTCCAGAGCGCGCATTCTCCCGTTCGAGATCCCGTCGTCGTGGACCACCCGCTGGTTGCGCAGCTGCACCTCGCGGCCGCACGAGCCGCTGAAGACGACCGGGCCGTCGATCGGCAGGGCCGTGAGGTAGAGGATTCCGGGGCCTCGCAGCGGGCCGGCGGTCAGGACGGCCGTGAGGCGCGTGTACTCGGCGAAGCGGCCGATCGCGGCGGCCGAGTAAATCGGCTGAAAGAACAGCGAAGATCAGGGAGAGGATGGAGTGGAACAAACCTGCAGGTTGGTCGCGTACTGCGAACAGTAGTCCTTCATCGTGCCGTCTGAAAACCGAAGGAATCGATGGAGTGATTTGTTCGCGAAGAAGACGAACCCCAGTCCGTGATCATGATCGGCTTGCGCCCCTCGGTGGCCGTCGAGTTGAGGAAGCGGGCGAGGAAGCTGAAAGCAATCTTCAATGAGACGAAAGTGAGTGCGTGGACTTACTTTGCGCAATCGTCGACGTCTTCGTGGAACTCGAGGCGTTCGGCATCGTCGGCGTCCGGCTGCAGCACACGATCCAGGTCGATGTAGTGGAGGACGTCCGCCTTGTGTTTGTCCAGTTTCGACACCAGCTTCTCGAGGAAGTCGATGTCCTTCTACAAACACACGAGAAGAATGGAAGAAGAAAGGAGTGGAACGAACCTGCAAGCCCGCGATCTCGTCCTTGACGTTGACGGAGAACTTCTCTTCGGGAAAGTGCAGAACGTTGACCGAGGAAACCGAATTCGAAAGCGAGTCCAGCGTAGCGCGAAGCGTCTGTATGTGCGATGTGACCGTGTTCTTGTCGATCTTGTACATGAACGCCTCCTCGACGGCTCGCTTGCGGATCGCTTGCATCTGAACGGAGAACGGGAATAATCGATGGTGAGTGGGGAGGGACCAACCTTGTACTCAGGTCCTTGTACTCGTCGACCGATTTCGAGCGGAACGTCATCTCCAGCAGCGAGGAGAAGTGGGCGACGGGGAAGTCTGAAAACACACGAGATTCCATCGGAATTCGATTGTTTGCTCGGAACAACTGGTGGACAGCGAGAGAGAGTTCAATGATCGAAAGGATGAACTCAAAACACCCCCGCCCGCCTCTCAATTGCCGACGTGAAGGGCGGCTTTTGACCGCACGGCGGACGAAAACAACACCCGACGCCGAGTGCGCTCGCCGACCCCCAACTGCTGATTATTCCGGGAGTGTTGGGACGAACGAGCGGGCGTGTGAACGGTCGACCCAACTTGTTTGCAGCAAACGCTCCCTCTCGGCGGGCATCGTGATCGGCGGCGGGAGGCCCGCAAGTCCGCCGAATGTTTCGAGCGGAAAGGACGGAGTGCTTACCGAAGTGGTGCTCGCGGAAGATGCCCGTCGTCGAGTCCCAAGTGGCGGTCGTTGCAACGCTGCCGACGGTCTTTTTGCTCCCGCGATCTTCGAGCGAAACACGCGGCGGGCGTCCTCCTGAAAGCGGGCGGAATGATCGTGAAATCTCGGACGAGCGAGCGGTTGGGAAACGTCCGGCCGCTCAGCACGCACGCGTCCCAACGGCCCCCGCTTTCGATCGGCCGCCCGACTTCCTCGTTCGCGAACGTTCCGCACGGCAAAAAATGAGCTTCTTTCTTCGAACGCCCACCATCGGTTTCGAGCAGGCGGCGAGCGGCGGTGTTCGAATGAAAACGCGCGGGGACGCCGACGTGCGTCAACGGAGTGCTCCCCGAATCGATTTTTCCGCGTTGCCCGCATTCGATCATAGTTGGGGCTGAATCAAGACGATCCGTTTATATCAAACAAACGAAAGAAAGAAGACGAGAGATTCTTGGAAGTGAGCGTCGAAAGAAGAAATTTGCGGGCGGGCGACTCAAACGAGCGGGATCGTGAAGCAGACGGCGAGGAGCTCCTCGATTTGCGCACAGCTCGCCTGCGGGTACATCCGCCGGGCGGCCTCGCAGTTCTCGCGCACCCACAGGCGGGGGTCGGCCACGTGGTAGAGCGAGAGGAAGCGGCGAACGGGGCCGCAGTGGGCGGGCAGGGCGGGCGGCACGGCGGTCGTCGTCGTTGCGATCGGCTTGGCGGCTGCAAGAAGGGCGATGATTGAGAACAAGAGGGGCGAGTGGACGAACTCGGGGCGGTCTCCATTTCGTCCGTGCGGCCGCCGTTCGCATTCGCGTAAACCCGCTGCTTCAAGTGCGCCTTCTCGAGCAACAGCCGCTGCCACCGCTCGGCTTCCGCCAATTCGGCCAGTCGACGCTCGATTTCTGCTCGTCGCGCGGCGTGCTGCTGGAATTGGATCCCCGATTGCGCCTCCGTCTTCTCGTGCATCGCCTCCAGCTCCAGCTGTTCGCGAAGACGACGGGCCTGAAACGAAGGGAATTTGGTAAGCACAATCAAATGGGAGCACCTCACTTCTTCCAGCCGGTTCTTGAGTGCGTTCTCAACAGTCGGTTGTTGGGCATTCAACGGGGTTCCTTCCTGCACATCACTCGGGAGTGATTCGGAGGGCGGACGGGGGATTCTGAAGCAAATGATGAGAAGAGTGAAGTCTCTCTTTGAATTGCTCACCTCATTTCCCCATCGACGATCTTGTTCGAGTTCTCGTCGACGGAGAAGTCGGTGGCCGGCTGCTTTTCGTCCACTTGCGGCTTCGCGGGCGCCTGGCCGCGGAGTTTCGGGCGGCGCGTGGGGGCGTTCGGCGGCAGGGTGGGCCGATGGTCCTCGTAGTCGTCGTAGAGCTCGTCCGAGTTCCTTCCCTTCGGCCTTCTGCTCGCAGGGGTCGCCGGCCAGTTCTGCTTCCTCTTCCACCTGCTGGACGGGCGGCCGGAAGGGTCGGTCGATGGGTAGCGGGGCGGCGGTGGTCGGCCGGATGTTCACGCGCCTCCTCGCCTCGACGTTCGGGACGACCGGCGGCACTTCGGGAACGTTGAGCGGGACCTCGGGGACGGCGGCCGGAACGTTCGGCAGGGCGGCCGGCAGGTTCGGGAGGGCGAGCGGCGAGATGGAGGCCGTGTTCAGAATCAGGCGAGCGATCTCCGGCCCCAATTTGACCAACTCGGGCCCGAGCTGCGGCTGCTTGTACCAATCGGGGAGGGCGGTCGTGTTCGCCGCCTTCGTTTCGTTCTCGTTCACGTCCACGAACTGGACGGTCTCGAACTGTGCGGTGGTCGCTCTCTTCGGTTCTTCGGGGTCCTCGCTGCTCACTTCGTTCCCGTCCGCCTCTCGAGAGTCCTCGCCTTCCTGATCGATCGTCTGCCGCACTCTCCGGCTCCCGGTCGATCTTGAAGCTGCCGCCCGTCGTGGTCGTCGACTGGAGAGGAGCGGGAGTGGTCGAGGAACGAGTGGACGGCTCGATTGGTTGAGTGGTGGCTTCCGGGTGGTTGGCGGCGCCTCTGGAGTGGTCGGCGGCGAAGTGGAGGTCGATTTCTGCTCGATCCGCACGTCCGGCTTGTCGCCCCGATCGATGAACGTTTGCTCGTCGGCGTCGTCGTCCGAGAAGCCGAGCGCCCCGTCCATTGGAGGCGGACGGCTTGAAGAGCTTCGTGATCTCCAGGCCGCGGCGGCCGTCGTCCGGCTGCTCGCTGCCCGCCGTCGTCGTTTCGATGCGGAAAGCGGGCGGCTGCTCGGGGGTCGTCGAGGGCGAAGCGGAAGGTTCGGCCACTCGGATCGTCGTCGTCTCTCGGCTCTTCGATCGGTTGAGTGGTTGGAGGGCACGTTGGGTGGTGCAGAAGTGGGCTGAGCGGAAGATGGCGGCTGTTCGGTTTGCTCCTCTTCGTCCGTCGATTGGACGAATGCGGGGCCTTCGATCTTCTCTCTCCTTCTTCCTTCGCTCTCAAAGTGGTCGTCGGCTGGGTTGAAGAGGAGCTTTCGGAAGAAGTCGGAGGTCGTTCGGCTTCTCGGTCGATTTCTGCGGGGAGAATTCGTCGAGGATTCCGCACGAACCGGAAGCGTCGTTTCGATCGTCGTCGTTCTCGCGCTGTCTTCTTCTACCGGCTTCGAAGAAGTCGGCCGATCGACGAGTGTGGTCGGGCGTTTCCGATGGGCGAGGCAGGGGACGTCGCTTGAGTGTGGGTGGCCTCCGTCTTTTCGGTCAGTCGGCTTTCGATTTCCGTGATCAAGGTGGACACTTCCGAGACGGTCGGCTGCTTCGTGGTCACGAACGGAGAAGACGAGAAGAAGCCGCTTGCTCGCTCGTCGACGTGTTCGGAAGAACGGAAGTGGGAGGCCGCTCTCCAGCCGTCGAAGCCACTTCTTTCTTCTCTTCGAGTTGAACGGCGGTGGTCGTCGATGGCTGTTGAACGCTCGAAGTCGTCGTTGAGGAGGAGAGAAGACGAAGGACGGTGGTCGATGGACTGGACGCCGCTTCTCTCGTTGTGGCTCCGCTCAAGGACGTCGTTGCCGCTTCTTCCTTCTTCTGGGCGACCGCTGGAGTCGCTTCAATCGGGGGATTTGGCGAAGAACTTGCGGAAGTCGTCGTTTCTTCCGCTTTTCCACTCGTGCTGCCGGCGGTCGTTGGAGAGGTGATCGAATGGGTGGGCGGAGGTTTCCCGCTCGTGGATTGCAGGGTGACTTCCTGACTGCGGGGGCGGCGGAGTGAAGGAGGTCGTCGTTGCCACTCCGACGGTCGTCCGTTGAGCGGCCGCCTCCTGCTCCTTCAGTTCGTTCAGCTTGGCCTTCAGTTTGACGAGCATGCTCCTCATTTGGTCGCGCATGAGTTCGGTGGAGCTCTCGTCGTTCCGTTCGGCTTCCTTCTGCTCCGCTTCGATCTCGTTCTCGGTCTTCAGCGAGTCCAGCGTGTTCTTCAGGTTCGCCAGGCGGGTTTTCAGGTCGTCGTAGTGGAACTTCCGCTCTTCTTCCGCTGGGGCAACGGTCGCTTCGGTCGAGAGGAAGTGGGCGGGCGGGGCCAACGTCGTGGTGGGCTGCAGGGCGGGCGTCGTCTTCCGCATTTCCTCCAGGCGGTCCTTCAGTTTGAGCAGCTGGGCGTGGAGTTTGCGGATGAACTCGCGCTTTTCGCCCGACTCCTCCGCTCGCTCGGTCGTCGTCTCCAGCTTCTCCTCGACGAGGACGGTCGTGGCGATCGAATCGAACTCGTTGGCCTTCTTTTGCGTTCCGTTCGGCTGCTGGGCGGGAAGTGGCCGTCGTTTGAAGGAGGGCCGTTGATGTCGACGAGAGGGGAGGTGAGAGGAAACGGGCGGCGAGGTGGACGTCGAGAGAATCGTTGCCAAGGGCGTCGTCGTGTCGAGCGGACGAGTTGTGGTCGACGGACTGCTCGGAGGTGTGGAAGACGACGAAGTGGCGGACGGGGAAGACGTGGCAGAAGAGGAAGTAGTGGAGGGGCGAGGAAGAAGCGGGAAGAGTGGTGCTCGTCTTCATTTTGTTGAGCATCGCCCGGATGCCGTCCAGCTTTTTCATCAACTCGCGCGACTTCTCCGCGTTCTTCTGCTCTTCCACGGACTCTGTCCGGTTCTTCGCCTCCTTCCATCATCGTTTGGAGCTGCTCGTCGAAGTCGGCCAGCTTCTTCTCGCTGCCGCTCGTGGTCGGGCGGTCGGCACTCGTGGTCGTCTGCTGCTCGTCTTCTTTCGCCTCTTCGGGTCGTCGGGCGGCGCGCCTTCATCTTCTGCAGCTGGGCCTTGAGGTCGGTGAGCAGCCGGTAGACCTTCAGCTTGAACTCGGGGCTCAGCGTCGAGTTTTGATCCGCGGCGGTCGCCCCAACGGAAGCGGGCGGAGTGCTCGTTTCTGCGGCCTCCTTCTCGGGATCGAAGGGGACGTCCCTCCACCCGAACTCCTGGTGCTCTCGTCCAGGCCGGCGGCCACGGTGTTCGCCAACTCGTCGATCGCCTCGGCCGAAATCACCGTCCGGTTGGCCGCCGTTGGAGTGGACTGCTGGCCGGTGGTCTCGTCGATCGGTCGGCCGCGCGGAGTGGTCGGCAGGGACTCCAGATCGGCGGTGTTCACGACGACCGTGTGGCCGAACGTGGAATCCGGTCGGCCGGGCGAAATCTCGAGGCCGGGCGGGACGGGCGGCCGATCGGACGGCGGCTGTTGTTGGGCGGTGGAGGAAGACGGCGGGAAGAGAACGAGAGGGAGTGGTGGCGTCCGGAGTGGCAGTTTCTTCTCGACTTCTTCCTTCGGTTGTTCCACTCGGTTGACCGGACAGGTTGCCCGGTCGATCTGGGCGGGGACTCGCTGCTCGTTCGGGATCGTCCGCGTGGCGATCTCGTCGTCTTCGGTGATCGTCGGCCGCCCGCTCGGAGTCGTCGGGCTCCAGCCAGAAGCCGTCTGCTCGGCAGTTGGGCGTGCTTCCGCTCCTTCCACCGGCCGTTTGTGTTCCCGCTCGTCTCCGGTTCGAAGCCGCGAGTCGAACTGCCCACTCGCCGTCCGTCTTCTTCGGTGGGCGGCGTTCGTTGGGAGGGCGGCGAACTTCGATCCAAGTGGGGCGTCGTGCTCAGCCACCCGCTCACGTCTTCGGTCGGCGGCCACTTGCCGCCCGTCGTCTCCGTTCTCTTCGGCAATGTGGAGGGCGAGACGACCGAAGTGGACCACCAGTTCGGACTGCCGGACGGCGCTGTCGAAAGGGAGACGATCCTTCCGGCTGCCGGCGTGTTTCCGGCAAGGAGAAGGCGGCTGATTGGAGGCCGCCGGAATGCCGACAGAAGACGACGGCCATTGGACGGGCGGCAAAGGGTGGGCGCCTCGTTCACTCCGGTGGCCGTCCACGGGTTGAGGGGCGACGACCACGCGGGCTGGAGCGGCGAGCTGCCGATCGGCTGCGAGCTCCACGGATTGCCGGCCGTCGCGCGGGGGTCTTCGCGAGGCGGGGGTCCCGTGAAGTAGCCGGCGAACTGCGTGCTCGTCGACGGGAGGACGTAGCCGGTCGTCGATTGAACCGAGGGGATGCTCGGAGGAGTGGACGTCTGCCAGAAGCCGCGGTGTTGTGGGCGGCTCGGCGGTCGTCGGCGCGGCGAGAAGACTCCCGACTGGTGGGCGGGTTGGCGGGCCGAGAAGTCGCGTGCTGAACGGGCGTCGTGCGGTACGAGTTCTCGATGGTCGTCTTCAGCTCGTGCAGCACCTGCTCCTTGACGGCATCGTGCACTTGCGGGGCGGGAGCTGTGAACGACTCTGAAAAGAGTGAGATCCAAACAAAGGGGTCGTTTGAACTCACTCTTGATCCCGTCGTCAACTTCCGCTCCTTCTCGCGGCACACAGCTGCACGCACAGTTGCAGTGGTTCTTGCGGATCACCTTCCGGATCACAAACTCTGAACGAACAAAAACGATCAAGTGATCAAAAGAACCCAAACAAACGTTTCGGCGCCTCCGGGATCGGCGGAGCGGGCGCGGGCAGCGGCTTCTCCAGCGGCACGTCGTCTTTCGCGCAGTTGCAGGCACACGTGCACTCGTTGTCTTTGATCACATTCGACACGGTGAACACTAAAGAGAAGCCATCAGTGAGCAGTGGACGGCCGAGGAACGAACCTTTGACTCCATCGGGATCCACGAACTTGTTCTCGATGATGAACGGGCGGACTGCTCGGAAGGGGAAACGGGAGGAGCAGGAGGCCCGCGTGGAGGACTCTCGGCAACATCCCCCGTTTGCTGATGGAAGCCGGGAGTGAGCGGAAGGGCGGACGGGCGAGTGATTAGGAAGACGGGAAGGTCGACAACAATGAAGGAGGGCGAGCGGCAAGGCGGCGGTTTGTCGCTACAAAAGGCGGGCGGCCGCCAAGGTCGCCGGACGTCGCGGAATCGCCGTCGGCGTCCGCTTTTTCCGCTTCGAAAATCTCGGCGCCAAGCGGGCGAATCACGCAACTTCGCTCCCGCCTTTCCGCTGATATCAATCCCCCCTCTTCCGCTCGCTCTTCCGCCCGCCCGCGCCGGTCAGCTGTTTGTTCGTGCCCTTGACTTCCTTCCGCTCGCTCCGTCCGGCTGACCCGCTGATCGCGTGCCCTTCTTGCTAGGGGATCATGATTGCGCAAGGAATTCCGCTCGCTCGATCAAGCTTCAAGTTCGAACTGCGGGCGGTCGGGGACCTTGAAGGACGGAAGGCGCGAAGGGGCGATGCCAAACGAACTCTCCGTTTCGGGCGCCGTTCGTGGTCGTTCGTGACACGCGCGCGAACGAACGAAAGTGGACGACCGCGCGCCGCCCGCCCGCCGTTCGGGCGAAAGCGATCAGCAGGCGGCGGAAAAGAAAGCGGGTGAATTCGAACGAAAAGAAAGCTTTCGAAGAGGTTGAAGTTCAACACCGTTGCTCTTGTCTTTCGTTGGTTGCGTGAACAAACGAAAAGAGCCCAATGGAAGTCAGTGGTTTATTCTTGGTGTTCTCCGGCCCGTTCGGCGGCCTCCCGCTTGCGCTTGAAGATGGTCGTGATTTTCCACACGACGTAGTCGAAGTAGGAGATGAGGGCGGCGCAGAGGGCGAAGAAAGAGCGATGTGGATGGCCTCGAAGATGTAGAGGTACAGTTGGGTGAGAGAGGGCAACTGGGCGATCAGCGGGAGGTTGATGAAGATGCTCGTGAGGAAGAAGAGGACGAGCGCCACGCAACACGCCACTTCGAGTGCCTGAACGAGCGATTGGTGAGAGGCAATCAAGAGAGGGAAACGAACGCTGAAGACGATGTACGGCCAGAGGAGGAAGGAGCGGCGGATGAACGTGCCGACGAGCAGGAGGACGCTCACCGTCGCGAACAGGAGGGCGATCAGCAGCAGCAGGATGGTGGGCGCCTTCGAGATCTTCACGCCCTCCGTCGACGCCTTCTCCGTGGCCGTGTGCTCGAGGGTGTTCGGGTTGGACTGCAAGAGCGAGAGGTGAACACAAACGGTGTCCACTTGCCGTCCACTCGTCGTGCGTGAGTCCGTAGATCGCCTGGCAGATGCCGCCCACCGCGAGCACGAGCGAGATGATGCCAATCGTGATGACGCCAGCCTGAACTGCCCGCTGATCAACGGAAAGGAAGGCGGCCACTCACTCGGATCGTGATGCAGCCGCAGCACTGCGTGACGACTTCCTCCTCCTCCGCTTCTTCGGTTGTTTGGGCCAGCGACATCGTGGGAGGGGAGGCGGAGGGGCGGCCGGCCGATCGAGCGGGAGTCCACAAGAATGAATGGCCGCTTCTTCTTCGTTCTTTTCCCTTTCGATCGAACATTTCAATGCGCAAATTTATTAGTGGTTATTACAGTCGGTGAAGCACAAGACATCCAATCAATGCTTCGGGTTCGCGATGCCGATCTCCTTCTTCTCGTAGTCGAACACGTGGCAGAAGGAGCGCATCCACGGAGCGCCCAGCTCGTACTCGTTGCTGTCGTTCGGCGCGATGTTCAGCAGGCAGACGCCCGGCTCGTGCTGCTCGATGAGGTCGGAGTCCCGCAGGCGGAAGTCGACGCCGTTCGCCCGCAGCGTGAGGCCGATCGGTTGGGAGCAGGAGGGCAGGAGGTACGCGTACAGCTTCCCGGTCGGGATCGTTCGAAAAGCCCGCCTTCTTTGCGCCCAGGCGCTTGCGGCCAAGTTGTCGGCGATCATGCGGGGCAGGAAGATGTGCGAAGAGACCGAGGAGACGGTCGCGGTCACTCCCGAAACGTCGATCTTCATGCTTCCGCCCGCTGCCGTCATGCCATCGAACGAGAAGCCCCAGCCGATGGCCTTCGGGTCGAGCGGCAAGCGAGCGAACACCTCGCCGCAGTGGGTGGCGTCCGTGTCGCCGAACATCAGCCGGCCGGCCTCGGGGCACTCCGCCTTGTCGCACCCGCCCAGGTAGAGCGAAGAGGAGCGGCTTGTCGATCTTCCCTTCAGCGATGGCGATCTGCACGATTGAAGAGGTCTTGAACGGGTTCTCCTGCGGCGCGATGCCCAAGTAGCCGCTCGGGTGGCCGGACAAAACGTCCGCCGCTCCGAACGTGACGGGCGTCTTCAGCCGCTTCACACACGACGCGTCCCCGAACTGAACGGCTCTGCTGGTTGATTCACTTGAGAGAAGGCGGGAGAACGAACCGCAAAGGAGTCCTCAACGATTTTGCCCGTGGTGTCGCCGTGGTTATCCCGCAGTCCAAACTTCTGGCTGTCACCTTCGCCTTCTTCGAGAGCGTCTCGTCGTAGAGGCCGGTGTTCGTCTTGCAGTTGGTGTCGCCCGGCTTCAGGTTCGTGCAGCCCTTGTGCGGAACGTAGAGGAAGCTGCTGGCCGTGTCGATCGGCACCTTCGAACGATTGGGCCGGCCGGCCGAGCGAGATGTGCGCTGCAAACAACAAAGAACATGAAAAGGAACTCTCTTTTTCTTCACTCACTGTGGTAACGATTGTGGACGAGTCCGATCTTCCGGCCGAACGCATCGTTCAGTTGAAGGCGGGAGTGGGTTCGATTGGAGCGAACGGGGGCACGGGCATTCGAATGGTGCAGTTTGAGCAGAATTCGCCCCTTCTTTGCCTCAACCACCGTCGGGATCAGAAGCACGAAGAAGAAGAAGGTGGACTGGAGGGAGAGCATTGCTGGGTTGATGGAAGACCGACGTTCTGACGTCTTTTTATTCGGTTTCCCTGTAGCGCACGAACTGAACTACACGCCTGTCGACAAACAGAGATGAGCACATGACGGCAGCCAACTGCTCACTCGTTGTTGTGATCAGAACATCGAAGCGAAGACGGGGGCCGGACCTTCCTGCTCGCTGGCCGCTGCGAACATCCGCCCATCCACCTGCCCAAACACTCCCGCGTTCCCCCACTCGTGCGGAAGCGGGCGGATTCCAACGCATCGACCACCGGGGAAATACTCGTGGGTCGTCCGTCTGCACAAACAGATCAGCGAGTACGGTGTTCGCCACAGCGGGAACACGGCCAAGCGCCGTTTGGCTTACGCAACAAGTGAACCTTTCGTTTATTTTTGCATGAAAAACACGGGAAGAGGGGAGCTCAAGGGATGTCGGGCATCGAGTCGGCGGTGCTCGCGTTCACCGTGTCCATTCGAGCGCCGTGTCGTTGGGATTTGTGCTTCAGGTACCGCCGGCATCGGAGGACGATGTGCAGCGCGTAGAGATTGAAGCCGAACAGGACGACCATGAAGGCGCAGAACCACACGGGGATCGCCTCGTAGCCCTGATGGAACAACTCGGTCTTCTCCACCAGCTTCGGGCCGAAGAGGAGGAGGCCGAAGCAAAACAAGCCGAAGATCACGTTGAAGACGATCTGCAAGCTCTTCCATCAATCAAAGGTGGATCGCAGAGCTGCTTACGTCGGCCACAACGAACGGGAAGAAGAGGCCCGGCCGCGAGCACTGGAAGCCGAAGAGGGCGAAAAGGATGGCGAGGAGGTAGATGATGAGAAGGCCGCTCGGGCACGTACTCCTCCACGCGAATGTTCCGCACGATGCACGCAATGGTGATCGCGCTCTTCAACAGGAGAATGCCGACAGTCGCCGAATTCACGTGGATGTCAAGCAGGCAGCGGTCGGAGTCCTTTTGCTTCGGCTTGTGCTCCACCGCGTCGAACTCGTGGATGTACGTGTCTTCGTCCATCGACGGTCGATCTTTCAGCGAACACAATAGAAGAAGGAAACAACGAGAAGAACCTACCGTACATGTCTGTCCTTTGCTAGAAGGGATTTATTCGCGTTTCTGGTGAATTCAAAACAAAGTGAAGAGTGGAGAGGAGCTGCCCGTTTGCATCTCGCGGACCGTCCACCGACTGCAAGCGGGCGGAGCGGAAGGAAATCCCGACTGGCGTATGAAGATGATGAATGGCCGCACTTGTAGTCGGCGGGCGGGCGGGCGGGTCGCAATGAGGAGTCAAATTCGGGAGAACGGCGTCCGGCCGGGCTCCCGCTCTTTGTCTTCGCCAATCTTATCAACCGCGAGGAGGGGCGTGTGCATGACGGGCGGCCGGCGGCGCAAATCTCCGCCCAACTTGACGGAAGGCCGCGCGGCGGACGGCCGACTCCCCGGGCGCCTCAACTTCGCCCTCTCGCCTCTTCGCGGGTCACGTTTATCCCCTCGACTTTCCATTTTGACACCCGAACGGCCGACCGAGCGGGCCGGCGAGCGGGCGGATTGTTCCGACGGAAGGCCGCCCGCGTGTTTCCGACGGCCGCCGCCCACACTCGTCGCTAATTCGATTTATTCAGCGAACACAAAGCAGTCGGGACAATGGGCGGGCGAGCGGGTGGGGGAGTCAAACGATCACACTCAAACCGTCCGGAATGAACAGCAAACTGGGCAGCATCTTCGCCTGCTTCTGTCGATCCAATTGACTCAGCCAGCGGTACGAGCTGCTCACGAACGAGTAGAGGATCGAGTGGAGCACCAAGAGGACGACGTTGTACAGGAAGCTGAGCAGCACGCGCTGATGCTCGTCGCTCATCTCCCGGTAGTCGCCGTGCACGTGGCGGAGCAGCGGAAGAAGAGGGCCGAACTCAGGAGGACGAGGATGCTCAAGAAGATCGCCTCGAGGATGAGGAAGGGCCAGTAGAGGAGCCGTCTTTGGGTCACGTTCCCGAAGAGCGCAATGGAAATGACGGCCGCGTGGAGGACGGTGGCGATTCGTTTGACGTCCTGATTGTCGTCCCCTTGGAGCGTGTAGAAGGTGACGGCCGAGGCTCCAAGCGCGGCGAGCAAGAGAAGGTCGGCAACAAGTCTGCAAGAAGGCCAATGCATTCGATCACACCTCCTTGCAACTCACATGAACGTGGAGGCACATGCACTGCTGGGCTTTCGGCTGGACGTTCAGGTTGAGCGGCAGAGGGATCGGCGGGATGATCACCGTCTTCTTTTTCTTCTTCAGCGAAGTGGAGGGCGGCTGCTTGTGGACGGAAGGCGCCTTCATCAGCCGGCTCGCTTGCAGGATCATTTCGATGCTGAAACACAGGGGATTGAAATGAACGGAAAGCACGCGAACAGTCCCCAGCCACCCGCCCACGATCGAATGCCGGCGGCTGTTCGTTTCGAGGGCACGCGGCCACTCGAAAATTCGAACAATTTGGCTCGATTTTCGTCGATTATCCCCTCATCGTTCGCTTCACCGCTTCCGCGCCGTTCGAGCGGAAGGAAATGCGGAAGAAGCGCCCGCCCTGGGGATCAAACATTCGACCCCACGATTCGGAGAACCTCATCGAGGAGTTTATTCGCTTTCCGGCAACAAACGAAGGCAATTAGTGAGGGGATTATTGCGGGGGGATCTGCAAGAAGGCGGAGGTCGTCGTTTGGTCGGGGTTCTGCCCTCGGATGGCCAGCATGCGCTCCCGTTCGGCTTCGATGAGGACGCGGAGGGCCGTGATGTTCGTCTTCTTCTGCGACGAGGCGACGCCCATGAACACGTACGATTTGTGGACCACACGCAGCATGTAGGCGTGCACGAGGACGATGAGGACGTAGACGATCAGTTCGGGCGCCAAGTTCTCGCGGGGCGCCTGGTTCGGGAGCAACACGCGGGCGGCCGACCCGCGCCGTTCGTACACCTCGTGGAAGCGGAGGACCGCGAGAACGGCCGCTCCGAACATCAGCGAGCCCTGAACACGAGCATTCGGTTGATTGACGGGGGGGGGAACGCACGTGGAAGACGAAGAAGGGCGTGTAGCCCGTCCGGTAGCGCAGTCGGTTGGAGGCCACCGCGAGCAGGATGACCGCGCAGTCGAGAAAGAAGCCGATCGTGCAGAAGTCGTCCTGATTGTAGATTCCGCGAGCGATGTTGACGAGAGCGGCGAAGAAGGAGAGCCCGAAGAAGATCAGGGCGCCCGTCTGCACGTGCACCGAGCAGGCACACGAATAGTAGTCGCTTTCGAGGTTCTCTTCCGGCATTTCCAATCGATAGAGCGGATTATTTGGAGCGTTCTGCGATGCCGACGGGCGGGGAGCGAAGAGCAGAAGAAGCGGCCGGAGCAAACGGTGCGTGAATGTTTACACGTGCGCTCCCTCAAGCATTCCGCAACGACGAGCGACAAGTGGCCGGAGCGCGCCGAAAAGGCGGCGGTCGGATGACGAACCGAACGAGTGAGTAGGTGGAGTGCCGAAGGAGGCCACCGGACGCGAAGACGGGCGTATTTTGTTGCAAACCGGCGGCCCCGCTCGTCGTCGCTTCCGCCAATTGGATTAACCCGTTCGTCCCCCTCTCCTTGCGGGCCGTTTGAACGAATTTTCGTCGAGAAATTCGAGAGTTTTCCAATTTCTTTTCGAGCGACCGGCTCGGCGACAATTCGGTTTCGCTCTCATGTGTTCACTTTCCGTCAACAACTCGGAACAGTCGAGCAAAAGATGTTACTCGAGGACTTGGAGAAGAACCTTCCGGAAGAAACAGACAGGCTCATCGACCACGTGTTGCTCTGCCGGTCGCCAGCGATTCATAACCACAAGTGATCCTTGAAACCTGACACCAGACTGCTGGACTAACTCATTGACGTTTCAGACGTTGCTGGAAGCAAGCAGGTCGTGTGGGAAGACAAGGTGGTGTCCGAGGTGAAATGAATTATCGTTTCCAACGGCATCGCCCTTGCATTTGTTTCGAATTGCACAGGCAGAAGCCAAAACAAACGCCAATCCTTCAACGCTCGACCTCTCACAAGCAGGGCAGCAATCCTCTCGCCGGCCGCGCACCTCGGCGACAACGAGCGACCAAGCGGCCGGCAAACGGCGGTCCGTGGGCGCAGCTCGCGCGCGTCGCGGGCGAAGGGGAAGCGGCGATTTCGACGCCGCGCCCTCGTCGTCCACTTGTTCCCGCTTGTTTCCCGTTGCTCGCTGTTCCGATCGACCGAGATGGCGGACGTCACGCCCAACCACACGATCTACATCAACAATCTGAACGAGAAGGTGAAGAAGGACGGTGAGTTCTCCCTACTTTCTTCCAATTATTTCCTTTTTGTTTGGGATTTAGAGTTGAAGAAGGCGCTCTACGCGATCTTCTCGCAGTTCGGTCAGATCATCGACATTATGGCCTTCAAGTCGCTGCGGATGCGCGGCCAGGCGCACGTGATCTTCAAGGAGGTCGGGCGCGGCGGCCACCGCGCTCCTGCTCGATGCAGGGCTTCCCCTTCTACGACAAGCCGATGCGCATTCAGTTCGCGCGCGAGGACTCGGACGTGATCGCCAAGGCGAAGGGCACCTACACGCCGCGGTTCGTTCTCCTTCCTTCCCTCCTTCTGTTCATGAGCGGTTTGCAGCGAGCGGAAGGACATCCCGCTGCCCAAAAAGAAGAAGAAGGTGGCCGAGCCGGCGCGCAAGACGGCCGCCGCGGGCCCCGACGGGCAGAAGGGCGACCACCGGCCGAACGCCCAGCCCAACAAAATCCTCTTCGTCACGAACCTGCCGGAGAACGCGAACGAGCAGCTCATCCGGACGGTCTTCCAGCCGTACGTCCCACTTCTTTCTTTCTTTTGTGATTGCTTCGCTTCAGGTTCCCCGGCCTCAAGGACATCCGCCTCATTCCCAACCGTCCGGACATCGCGTTCATCGAATTCGACACCGAGGACGAGGCCACGCAGACCAAGAAGGCGACCAACAACTTCAAGGTGACGCCCACCAACGCGATTCGCGTCGAGTACGCGAACAAATGAGCGGTCTGCCTCGTGGTCTCCAATCGTTTCGTTAATTTAATCCTTTTTTACACGTGATTGTGTTCGTTTTTTTCGTTAATAAACTGCAGTCGAGAACATCTCGAGTGGTCGCCGCATTCAATCGGACGGGAGGGCAGACGAGCGGAAATCACTCCTTTCTTCTCCCGCTTCTTCTCGCCCCTAATCCCTCCTTTGGGCCTCAAAAGAAGGGGAATCCGCGGTAATTCACACGAGTTCCAGAAGGGCGGATTACCCGACGGCCACTTGCGAGTGGAGGAGGAAGACGCCGAGTGGAGTTCGCATTCTCCTTGTCGACCTCGATGGACCTCGACCAGCGCGTCTTCTACTCGCTGTCGTTGGGGGTTTGAGTTTCTTGAATCTGATCGCCATGTTCGCCCTCTTCTACCTCCTCCAATCACATACCGGCTATCACCGGAATTTGCGGTGAGGAGAACGTCCACTGATGAGTGTTCAGCTCGAGTGTTCAGAACTCTCTTCTTCGTCCTGAACGAGGCGTTCGCCTGCATCGCGCTGAGCAACTTCCTTACCGGCCGCCCTCAACTTCGGCCGGGATTCGAGTGCGGACTTCGCGAACGAAGAGGAGTTCCTGGTCGGGACGTCCGCCTTCGGGATGAATCTCGCTTCGGTCGTCTTCATTGCGCTGATCGTCGAGCGGGCGGCCGCCACCGCCTTCCGCGCCGTCTACGAACACTTGAGCTCCAACTTCGGCCTGCTCCTCATGATCGTCGTTTGTGTGAGTGACTGCTGACTCTTTTTCAATGAATCCATCTTGTTGCAGCACGCTCTCGCCCTGGCCATGAGTGTCTGCTTTTTTTGTGAGGCCAGACGAACTTAAGGAAAGGTATAGGATTGTTTTGTTTAGACATCGCCAACTACTACGTTCAAGCGCTGATCATCTTCGGCCGGTGGACGCGCTGTCCTTGATCGTGCGCACCGTTCCTTTCCTTGCCACTCCACTCTACCCACTTGTTTGCAGGCACTCGTCGTGTTGTACTGCACGAACAATTCGCTCCGGCAGATCGACTTCCGTTCGGAGATCTCCCTCTCCCAACGATACCAGGTGAGCACAACGGGGCAGTACAATCACCTCTTCTGTTTTGGATCAACGAGAACATTCGGGCCGTCTACACGCTCATGCCGCTGATCGTGGTCGGCCTGCTGTTCAGCACGTTCGGGATCGCCGCCTCGGCCATTCAGAACGTGATCTCGACGGCCTTTCGCCTCCGACTGCCCGTCTACAATCTCGTGAGTGGGAGCAGAACGAGCTGGATGATGAAGGAGTCCTTCAGATCATGAACGTCTACGTGCTGCTCGCCTTCCTGATGGCCATCCGCCGCGACCTGCGCATGCGGCACGGCTTCTTCCAGCTGCTGCAGTGCGGCCGGAAAGAAGAAGGTGGCCGACGGCGGCGTGGAGGCCGTGAAGATCAAGAACGTGCTCGGCAAGGAGATAATTGCGGAGAACACGACCAATTTCCACTTCAAACACCTGCACTCGCTGTGGGATTGAGCGGCCGGCCGACAATTTTGAGCTTAACGCCCCGCATCCCACTCATCCACGCGATTGCCCGTTCTTCTCTGCAGCCGACCGTTGTACGTCAAATCTCCCCGCATCGTCTGATGACGTCCGCGTGGGATGAGTGACCCTCACGTGACGCCCATCGGATCCCCCGCCTCCTTCCGCCCTCTTTACCGTAGACCGTTGGAAGTTTCATAAACTCGAGCACACTTCTCGTGCCCCTCCTTCCGGCCGCCCATCTTCTGTTTTGACGCCCAATTCGGAACTCGCGGCGAAATTCGATCGTCGCGCATTCCGGAGTCTGTGCGCAGCGGGCGTCTTCCGGCGGCAGTCGAGTGTGCGGCGGGACTACAAACCCGAAGACGTCGAATTTGGCCCCCGATTTAACCCACGCGCCTTCGGGACCTCCGGCCTTGGTGACTTCCTCCTGCATTCTGCAGCCGTCGACGTCACCTCCGTGTTTGTTTTGGCAGCAAAGTCCGCTCAATTCGAGCCTCCCTTTCGGGTCTTCTGCTCGCTGCTGTTCGTTGTGAAGAAACCCACGAACGGATTGTTGTGGAAGAGAGGCGGCTGCTAATTGGGAACCCAGACGAACTCAAGGATTAAAGAATACTTTTTCGAGGAAGAAAGAGGGCGAACTTTCGACTGTTGGCCGAACAAGGCCGAGTGCGCTCTTGACCCGCGAGATGTTTTCTTTTCTCACTTCGTGTTTGTTTGATCAAGACCGGAGAGCGGCGTTCAGCTCTCGACTTTCACCTTTCAACACGCCGCCCTTCTGTTCGCTCGTTTGTTTTTTCTTCCGAACGTCACCGATCGTCAACGTTCGAACGAAAGGAAGTGCATTAGACGACGAATGTCGCCCGTTAGTCATCGGGCATCAGAGATCCCCGGCGGCGTTCCGAGAACGGGTGTAATCGCCAGGAATCCGCTTTTTTGGCGGCGGCGAACGGCGGGCTGTCTCGCCGGAGGTCTCGTGGGACGGGCGGCGGATGAGGGCGGCCGAGATCTCGTTTATGATTTCATTTCTTCGAAGACGCCCGCTCGCTCGTCTGCTCGCTCGCTTTTGTTCGTCGACCGAATTCACTCATTCGTAGCCGGATTTCGGGGCGGGTGTTCGCTTCCACTCGGTTACTCCCGCATTCTTTCGATGATTGACGCGCTTGCAGGCCACAGTAAATTCTTTCGTCTGCTGGTCGTTAGCCTTTCCGACCACCCATCTTGTTCTCGATCGGAAGTTCGTGGTAAATCGCGTGCAGGTGGAGGAGGAAGCGGAGAACGGGGCGAGCGGAAGTGCCCGAACAGGAGCGTCGGCGGCCGGATGGCGTGTTCCGCGGTTGTTTTCGTCGATTGCGTGTGATTCCGGCCTTACGTCGAGACGCCGCTTCTGCATTCGACCCTCTCCAGCGCCCACCTGACGGTCGAGAGGGAATGTTTGCCAAAGGGGACATTCCGTGTGGTCTCTGCTTTCTCCTTTGCCTCCGCCCTTGCTCGCGCTTACGACACGAAAACGCGCGGATGGTCACTCGTTGTCGTGTCCGTAATTCGATTCTCGCCCAACGTTGCCGCCAAAAGCGAGTCCAACCGCACACTTTGGGCTGCAGAGTACACGCGCGAGCAGCCGTACGGTAAGCGGGAGCACGTGCAATCGGCCTCCAAATCGGGGATCCGATTTGTGGGGCTGCAGCGGCGGAAATTTGCCGCTTTTTGCAGCTGCCGACTCCAAAATGTTGGTCGAGGAGCCGAAAATACGGGCACAAACCTCGCCACGTGCATAAGAAATCCGTGGAGGGATTACCGCCTTCGCTTCGGAGTAAACGGAAGTCTCCAGTTCCTCCCGTCCGGTTCGAAACTCCCGCATTTCGAATGAGTTCACCGCTCCGTCTGGTGATGAGCAAGCGGAAGTGGGAATTCGGACCCGAACCCCAAACATCTTCGCACTTTTGGGAGGGCCGCGTGGCCGACGGCTAATTGCCGAAGCCCGGCGGTTCCTCGCCGCCCCCAAAAGGCAACAATTGGAGACGGCCGGGTGTCCTCCCTCTTATGTAAATGACCTTCCTTCGAGTCGAACACAAGGGATTCCCCGAAGAGGAGACCGATGGGGGCGGGCGTTCTTTCGGTTCACCCGTCCTCCTCCCTCCTTCCGTGATCCCTGAATGATTAATCGAATTCATTTCTCGTCGGGAGAAGACGCCCGTTTCCCACGTCCCCCCGCCGCCAGGCCGAACGGCCGGCCATTCAATCGGGGTCGACGGGAGCGTCTGGGCTCCGATTTCGACGTCAAATCGGCGGCCGCTTCACGTGGACGCCGCGAGCGGATTGAATTTCGCGAAGGAGCGAAGCGGAAGTCGCCGGCCGTTCGCTCGAATCAAAACGCGCCGCTCATCTCCGCATTCCGCGAATCGAACGGCCGAATTCGAATTGCTCTCCGCTTCTCCTCGCTCCAATTCGGCCCGGGGGGATGAACGGCCGCCGTTTACGAGCGGGCGGGAGTGCGCGACGGCCGTCCGTCTGCCATTTGCACGTGGCCGGTTGGCCGTCGATTGTTTTGGCCGCGGAAGGACGAGAATTGGACCGAGAGCGAGGGGATTCGAATGGACCCGACGGTCCTTCGCGCCCGAAATACTCGCGAGTTTATCCCACGTCCTTTTAATCAATTCTGCGGGGATCGAGGTGCTTCTCTTCTGTTTCCGCCTTTTTGTTTCGCCCACCGGATTAATCGAACGGAGATTCGCGAAGCTCTCGTCAGCTCCGAACTCCAAACTCCGCGTGTTCCTCGGTTTGTTCGGCCGGGGGACACCCGACGGTTCGAGTTCAAAGTCCCGCGTCCACCGTAGAGGGATCGTTTTACCGTCTGGATTAAAATTCCATGAATGTTTAATTTCCAACTCTCGAAATGCCGCCCCTTCTTCTTCGTGTGCCCGCTCGAAAGCTCCTCCCTCTTCTGCAATCCGCTGCTCGCTCGCCCGCTCGCTCGCTCGGTGGGGGGCGCGGTCATTAACCTTCCGTCGTTCCGTGCGTGTCGACGAGGTGTGAAGCGGCACAAAGAATGAACTTCTTTCCCCTCGACTTCCAGCCTCCTGTCTCGCTCGTCGATGCACGAGTCTTCCCTGGAGAGGAACATGGAGATCGCTTTGACGTCGATCAGCTTGGGCGTCGCCGTTCTTGAACGAGGCGCTCAGCACGCTCGCCCTCGTCCACATTCTGCGGGCACGACGGAAATTCCACCGGAATCACACGTAACTTTCCGCTTCTTCCTATTGTTTCTTCAATCGTTCGTTGCAGCCTTCTTCGCTTCGGGTTCCTCTTCGGGTGCTTCTGCTCGGCCACCGGCACGCTCGGCTCGTCCATCTGCCGGCTGCTGCTGCTAAACGGGGTGCAACTCTCCGACCTGTTCGTTTACCGACTGCTCCAAACATTCGAGTCGATCGGGCCGAATATGTTCAGGTATCCTGTTGCTTTCCATTGATCAATCCAACGAGTGTTGCAGGCTGAGCTTCATCTCGTTCATGCTCGAGCGGGCAGTGGCCACTCAAAGCTTAAGTTCGACTACGAGAAGGACCACCGCTTTCGAGTGCTGGGGCCGATCCTCCTCGTGTTCTCCGTGTCTTTGGCGGCTGCCATGTCGATCAGTTACAATCTTTGTGAGTTGAACCGCTTTCCCTTTTTTTATTCTTTGTGTTTGTTCAGTCCACGCGCCGCTAGTCGTCCTCTACACGGTCTACATCTCGCTGGACATCGTTTCGTTGATGTGCGCCCTCATTCTGAACGCGGTCAATCAGAAGCTGCAGGTGATCAACGCGCACACGGACCTCCGGCTCTCCTCTCGCTATCAGGTGGGAGCTTCCGGAAAGAAGGAGGTGAATGAAGCGCTGGGTGTGTTCAGGTCAACGAGAACATTCGAGTGCTGGACTTCCTGCGGAAACTCCTTTTTTGGGCGTCTTCATCGCGCTCGCGTGCACGGCCTCCTCGCTGAGCATCCGGGCGTTGACGCTCAAGAACTACACGCTTCTCGCCCGCATCTCCTACTTTGGGGTGCGTTCTCCCTTCTTCCAATCAATCAAATCCGTCCTCGTTCAGTTGTGGAACGTGTACGCGACCCTGGCCGCCTGCCTGCTGATCGTCGACTCCTCGCCGAACGTGGTGGTCGGGCTCTGCTGCAATCGGAAGCGCTACCTCGACTACTCGGCCCCGACCATCGTGCGGAACGTGCACGGAAAGCAGATCACCGTCGAGCAGACGAGCGACGGCCACTTCAAAACTCTCCATGAGTTTTGGTCCTCCTGTGCCGACGAAGAACGGGGCCGTGCGGGTTTAAATCGAACGATTGGCCGCCTGTTTGTACAAAACGAGTGAATAAACGACGAGTATCTTCTTCTGTGTTCATGTACAACAATCAACAACCGAAAGGAAAGCGAACAAATAAAGGAGGGAGGCCTAAAGAAACAGCGGGCAAACTCAAAAGCGGACCTCCGCGACGGTCGGATCCTCGAGCAGGCCCGCTTGGGTGTGTCGCCAGAAGAAGGCGTCGGTCATGAGCTCGGCGTAGTGGTTGTCGAACTTGCGCAGGATCGCCTCCTTGTGGAGCTGCTCGGGCGTCAACGTGCCGCGGGCGCGTGCTCGTTCCCACCTGAAAGCAGCCGAAGGAGTGGGCGAACGGAAGGAAGGACGAACCCGAAGTGATTCAGCGGGTGCTCGGGGCCCATCACGAGCCGCATGACGCCGTTGAAGGCCACGAGGTAGACGCCCATCCCGAGCACGACCATCGGGACGAAGCGGCCGCGCGGGAGGTTCGCGACGACGCGGATTTTCTGCCACTGCGCGGTGTTCCACGGCCACCGTCCGCGTTTCGGCGGCTCGAACGGCTGGCGGACGGCGTCGGGCGGCGGCTCGGCGGACATTCCTGCAAACGGTCGGTTGAGAAGCGAAAAGAACGCGAGGGATTCCGAAATCACGAGAAGAACTCGGCGGTGGAGAAGCGGCGACGAAAATTCGCGTTCGAATGCGCGCTACTCGGCAGCGGCCTGCAACTCGCCGTCACGACGCGGTCCGGCGAATCGTGCGGGCGTTGTGCGGCGCGTTCTTTTCCTTCGCGCCCCCGCGTTGTTTCGGTGGCAACGCGCGGCGTGGTGGCGGAGGCGGCGTCGTTTTTCGGATGCGCGTTTTCCACTGCTTCCGAATTTCGCTCGATTTTTGTGGTTGTTTGTGTGCTGCGTCATGTTTTGCGGCCGCACTTGGGCGCGTTCCAACGTTCGTCGATCGCTTTTTGGGCTGACCGGTTGGCGTGATCGGCAAAGCGAGCGCGTAAACAGGCAACGGGATGCCGCCCTTCGACCTCGCGAGCAACGCGAAACGTTCGTCATTTGCGGCCGGCCGAGCGGAGGGGACGGCGGAAAAAAGAGCGAGCGGATTGCCGTCCGCTTTGCTTCGCGGCCGTTCCGAGCGGCGGGCGGCCGCGAAGAGCCGAGAAAAAGCGAGAGAGGGCGGCGGGCAGAAGAAGCCGGCCGTTCCGCCGCCGCTCTCCCCCCGCTCGCCGTCCGCCCCGTTCCCGCTTTCCGCGCCGCCGTGTTGACTTTCGCGGATTTTGGACGGCCGCGAGTTCGTTCGGATGTCCTATTCGACGTTCGCCTTGCGTATCGCCGCCTTCGATCAGGCGATGGGGCGAGCAGTGCGGCCCCCGTACCGCCCGCCCGTCGAGTGCCGTCGCCCTTCGCCCTTCTGTACGGCGGCGATTGTAAACAAACGGACGGACGAGAGGATTGTTTTCGAACAAATCGACGAGCATCCGCCCTCCCGCATTCCAAAGAGCCGGCCGGCCGGACGATCGGGCGACGGCCGCGATTCCCAGGCCCCTCTTTTCGATTAGCATCTCCGCCTTCCCGCTGTTGAATATTCACGTCCTCTTCGATCGTTTATTCCGCTTCGCCTTCTTCGCGTCGATCTTCGCGGCCCCCACTCGCCCATCTGTCGTCGTTGCGGACGGCCCGCTACGGCCCCCCGTTTTGTGGACCGTAAGCCCTGATCGTTGCATTCACGCTCGTTTTGCAGGAGCCCCGTCCACACTGACCGCCCACTCCCGGTCCCCTCGACGCGCAGGATGAGCGGAACGCGCAAACGTGCCCGAAACGCGAAGCCCGCCGCCTCGGCGCCGCCCGCCAAGAAGCCGAAGCAGCAGCCGGCCGCCAAGCCGAAGCCGCCGCCCGTCGAGAAGAAAATCACCGAGTTCTTCCCCGTCCGCAAGAGCAATCGGATCACCGCCCGCGAGCTCGAGGTTCGTCCCCCTTCCCTTCTTTCGTTCATCCCTCGGCTTGCAGATGGAGCGAATGCGCCATCTGGAGGAGCTCGTGACGAGCGGCGCCAACGAGCGCGACCTCGAGGTGGCGATCTGCGGCGAGAAGGGCCGCGGGCTGCGCGCGTTGCGGCCGTTCGCGCGCGGCGAGTTCGTCGTCGAGTACAAAGGTTCGGAATGCTACCGGTTCACTTTCCGTTGACTCCCTTCCGTTGATTGTTTCCTCTTTCGTTTGTCTTTCTTTCGTCGTTCATCTGGTTTCTGGTCTCACGTTGTTGTACGGATTAACCTTTGGAATGTGCGGGTGTTCGGCTCATAAAGCAGCAGTTTGCACTCGGACGGTCCTCTTCGTGCTCCGAACAGCCGCCGGTCGCTTCGAATGAAGTGGGGGTCGTAAACCTCCTTATTTGCTCGCCCCGCACTCCCGAAAAAACATCCCCTCTCTTCTCTGTTGAAAGCACCGTGTTAATGGGCTCATTCCCTTCCGTTTGCAGGCGACATCGTCGACCACACGGAGGCGGCGATCCGCGAGAAGCGATACGCGCAGGACCGATCCATCGGCTCCTACATGTATTTCTTCAAGTTTCAAGAGCGCCGCATGTGCGTGGACGCGACCGCCGAGACGCCCTTCAAAGGCCGCCTTCCTCAACCACAGCGTCCTGAAGCCCAACCTCCGCCCCAAGGTGCTGGACTTCGGCCACTTCGTCTGCGTCGGGCTGTTCGCCCTGCGGGACATCGAGAAGGGCGAGGAGCTGCTCTACGACTACGGTAAGCCGCCCACAACAACCCTCCAGCTTCCAAGCGTTCGCGTGCTTGCAGGCGACCGCTCGCAGATCACCGTCGAGTGCAATCCGTGGCTCGTCCGCTCGTAGGCGCCCCGCACAAACGAAGCCGGCTTTAAGCGGAGCATCGAGTTTATTCCGTCGATTAATTCAACCCAATTAGTTCGCAATCATTCGAATCGTCTCACATTTTCCCAATTTGTTCCCATTTCTTCCTCTTTTGTACACACGTGTTGTTGTTGTAAATTAAAGGACTCCCGTTTGACTCGCCCGCGTTTAACTCCAACCCCCCCGCCCGCCCACTCCTTCGATTGGTTTCTTTAACACGTGCACCGATTCTCAAGTCTTCAGTCGTCTCCAAGAAAACGAGTTAGGCTCCCGCTCCCTCTCTCTCATTTGCCTCCATTCAATGACATTGTCGTGTTTGTTTGCTTTCGATGTCATATCAACGGTGGCGGCCCCGTAGGTTGATCGTTCGTCCAGCTTTCCCCCTTCATTGCTCTTCCTTCCTTCCTTCCCGTCTTCTCACGCGCCCCACCGCTCGGAGTGGACGCGCGGCGACTCGCATTCCAAAGGATTCCGTCGAGCTGGTTCTTCTTTTTGTAATAAAAAGTGTTGACAAGCCGATGCGGGCGGTAGGACGACTGACTGTTTACTACGCCTTCAAATCACGACTCGAGTGCACAATTCGGAGGTTTTCGCTTAGACTAGGGGGCCGAATTGGAGGAATTCGGGCGAGAGACGGGAAGCTAGCGGACATCCAGAGGGTTTATCGTGTTACATTAGTGGAAGCATTACAAGAGGAAGGAAAGAGTGGAAGAATGCGAGCGAATGGACAGCAGAGGCGGCCATCGAACCGAGAGGCACGTCGACGACCAACAAACTTGCGGAGTGATCAATTGCGGGGCAAATGGGGGACGAGGAAGCCGGTTGGGGCCTCCGTTCTGACCGGAATTCAAGGGGGAAGGTGGGCGGAACTCCCGACTACGCGACAATTCGAACAAAATGTACAGATTATTGCTTTCAGTTTGTTGAGACAATCCGGAGGGGAGAATACAAAGAGAAAGAGAGTAAGTGAAATAAGTTACAAGTCGGACGGAGAATACTGAGAGCACGTGGAAGGGGGCGCGTTCAGTACGGTCGGCTCGGTCGGTCGGGGATTCGCGGTCGGTCGTGCGGCCTGCAAGCGAAGGAGAATGAGAACTCGAGCAGACGATCGTTGAGAGGAAGGAGCACAAGACAACCGAGATCCACGACAACAACGAAAAAAAGAATGCAGAGCAGTCTGCCCCGTTTTGGACCACCAACTACGAGCACGACATTCAGCCTTCCGCCTACCATTCGGTCGGGTCTGCTGCTGCCCAACTGCCGCCTCACTGCGGAGGCGGGCGACTGCGGAAACAAGTGGATTGAGGGCGGGGGTTAGGGCGCGATAGGGGAGGCAAAGGACCCGATTGAAAGGAAAGGAACTTACGGCGGAGGCGGGGCGCCGGCGGGGCCGCCGTGCGGCGGGAGTTGGGGCCGAACGCCCGGCGGGAACGGCGCGCCTCCGGGGCCCGGCCGCGGCGGCACCGGAGCGGGCCGGTTGCCGGCGTGCATCGGCGGCATCCCACCCGGCGGCATCATCCCGCCCGGAGGCACGGGCGCCGGCCGGCCCATCGGCGGCGGTCCGCCCATGTTCGGCGGCGGCGGCATTCGGCTGCAATCGAGGGATCAATGGTGGAAGGAATGAGTGGAAGAACGAACGCGTGTTCCACTTGGAGCCCGTCCAGGTTGGCGCTCGTGATGATGTTCAGCGCCTCTTTGCACGCCTGGTACATCCGAATGACCTCCTGCCGCTTCTGGGCCTCCAGTTGGGACTCCTCCATCAGGCTCTCCTGAACGAGCCGCCCGTCAACCCTCCTCCAAGTCCGCCACTCACCGTGTCGTGGCCGCAGTGGTACAAGTGGGCGGGCAGCTCGTCGTGCAGGAACTCGCTCACCTGAACGACGAGAAGTGAGCGGGCAGGAGAGAAGGGGAGCTCACCTTGTTCACGATCAGCAGCATGATCCACTTGGGCACGAGGTCGGAGATCGTCTTCGTGACGATGCGCATGTACGAGTCGACCAGATTGCGGATGGTCTCCACCTGCCGCTCCAGCTGCGGGTCCATGCTGTTGTCCTCGACCGTCTGCCCGTTCTGAAAGCCCGCACGCCATCAGCGAAGAACGAAAGAGCGAAGGGGAACGGCAAAGAGGGCAACACAACGAACGAAACACACCAAACGCCGATTACAGAGAGAGCCCCCGTGTTGTGGAAATCGTGCAGTTTCGAAAAAAAGTGGTTATTTTTCGGCCCCAAAAGAACGGCCCCCTTCTTTTCATTCACTCCAGCCACCACACACGACAACCAAACTGACCTCCTGCTTCAATAAAAAAAGAGAGTTTAGTTTCGATGGATTGGGTTAAATGCGAGGAACGAGGAGCCAAAAGACTCCGAGCGTTCTGCTCACTCACCTCGTCGGCCACCGGCTGGTCCTTCTCGGGGTACACGCCCGCACGGAGGAACGACGCCTTCCACGCGTCCACCTCGTCCAGGTTGTTCGCGCTCAATTCCAGCTGCTTGTAGTCCTTGTAGATGTTCCTGCAAGCAGACGATTGAGTGCTTGTGGAGGTGGACGGACGGCAACCACCAAAAAGAAACAAGCAAGAGGGGTGAGCGAAAAGAAGTTTGTTGTTAACGGGGGCAAAAGGCAACGGAAACCGAACGATTTGGACTCACCCGCGAACCCGCCCGCTCGATCACGAACTCAAGCACCACCACACGACACGCAACCGAATCCCGAAGCCGTCGGCCACAACCGAACAAAAGAATCCGCTCATCCTTTCAGTTTGCAGAAGAAGAAGAGGAACCAAAAGGCGCGTGTTGGCTCACCTCCTGTGAAAGAAAAGGCGGTCAGTCAGTCAGGCAGTCGGCAGGGGCATGAATGGGTGTGGGCGAATTCAACTCTCGTTAATCAAAAGGCAAATCAAGGATTGAGTGAGAGGTTTAGTGAAGCGAAAACCGGTTGTTATGTCCGCATTTCGTTGCGTTTCGCTCAAAAGCCGAAGAAGTGGGCGTCTTTTAGCGGTGGAGAGTGAGTGGCTCGTCCCCAAGAACTCACTTTCCGTCCGGGTAGAAGAGGGCGAACTTGTGCTGGCGGGACATGAAGCCCGCCTCCAGGTCCTTCAGCTTGATCCCGTCCAGCTGCAGCATGTACTTCTTCTCCTTCTCCTAAACGAGAAAAAGAAGTTCGGTCAGTCAGCCGTGGAGAACACCACCTCATCGTCCTTGTACCAGGAGAGCGTGTCCGAAGTGAGGACGAACCAGCAGTCGCGGGAGCCGCGCACGAAGCTGATGTTGTGGACGGAGAGCCAGCCCTTGCGGATCACCTGATTGCCGAGGTTCTTCTTCGTGGCCGACGCGCTCGACTTGGCCTCCGTGGGGTTGAAGTCTTCGTGGTGAGTGTTCATGTACGCGAGCTCCGCGTCGACGATCATCACCATGTACTGCTTGGCGTTCGCCTCCTGCTGCCGCATGTAGCCCGTGACCGTCGACTCGATCACGTCGCGCAGTCGGGGGTAGCGGTTGATCGTCTCGGCGCACTGACGGACGACGTTCGACAGCTCGGTGACCACGAGGTCCACGCACTTAAGGGTGGGCTCCTTCAGGCGGGAGATCTGCTTCTTGACAATTGCCTCGAAAGCCATGTCCGGTGTGAACAGGCCGACGCTGCAATCGAAGCGAGCGATTAGGTGGGTGAGGTTCGAAGAAGGAAGAGCTCACCGGATGCCGTGGAAGTTCCGGATGGCGATTTGAATCTCGCGCCGCATCTCCTTCTCGTCAATGTTCATCTTCACGATCTCGAACGGGAAGCGCTCGTGGAAGATGCGGTTGATGCGTGCGCCGCCGGACAGCTCGTTCGTGTTCACGGCGGTGGTCGACGACTGGCCGCTGATCGACTTCTCCATGTCCGTCGTGAACTGCTGGATCATCCTGAACACAAGGGGCATCATCAACTGCATCAGTTGAAGAGAACGTACTGCATGAGGGCCTTGGTCTTGCGGCCGGGGTCGTTGATGTCGAGGTTCTTGTACTCGGCGACCTCCTTCTCCATCGAGTAGAGCTTCTTTTGGAGCGTGTCGCGCAACGAGGGCAGCGTGTCCTTGATGTGGTTGGTGAGCTGTTGATTGAGGGTCTTCTGCAGGTAGGGCGTGCCCAGGCCGGTCGGCCATGTGGCGGTAGCCGGGATGCGAGAGGAAGAACTTCCGCTCCGCGTCCAGCGCCGCCTTGATGTCCTTGCGGCCGACGATGTCCTTCTGCGAGCGGTTGATCACGCCCACGTAGCCTGCAGAAACAAATGGATGAAAAGAAATTCGAAAAAAAGAACGCACCTCGTCGCAAGGCGAACACGCGGTTCTCGAGGATGTCGCGCGCGTCCGTGCCCTCGTCCATGAGGTCGAGCTTCGTGAGGACGCCGATGGTGCGCAGTCCCTGCGGGTCCACCTCCCTGGCGAGCTTCAGCGCGTCCGAGGTGGCGAGATCGCTGTTCGCCGGCGTCACCGCAAGGATCAGGCACGTCTCGCGGGCGATGTACGTGAGGATCATGTCGCGGATCTGGTGCTCGATGTCCGCCGGCTGGTCGCCCACCGGCACCTTCGTCAGGCCGGGCAGATCGATCAGTGTGAGGTTCAGCACTGCAAGCGGGCCTTCAGTTTCTTCTGGACGGCCTTCAAGGCTCACCGTTGGGCGAGAAGACGCGCAGGTTGATCGGAATGGCCGAAATGCCCTTGTTGGCGCCCGTCACGCGGTCCGTCTCGTCCTCGATCTCCTTGCGGACGGCGTCGAAGTCCGTGAACTTGTGGCCCTTCTTGTGCAGGAACTCGGCGTACTCTGAACGACGAAGCGGGGAAATGGAAGGAAGAAACGAGTGGAAAGAACGCACCAGCACGCGGCTCGTTGATCAGCTGCAGGATCAGCGGCCGTCGGGTGACGATCCCGCTTCCACGCGGCAGGAAGTCCCTTCAAATGGGCGAGCATCAACGAAACGAGAGGAAGAGGACTCACTTCCCGACGAAGTTCTCCAAGACGGACGATTTGCCCGCCGACTGGCCGCCGACCACCGCGATCTGCGGCAGGTCGAAGTTGAGGGTGGTGCCCAGTTGAGCAAAGGCATCCTGCAAGCGGGAAGAAGGCGTTCAATGAGATCTCCATGGAATCGAGCACCTGGATGCGGTTGATGAGCGGAATGAGCGCCTGCATTCCCTGGTTACTCCACGCCATTGCGGACGACGAGGCGGCGGCGGGCGGCGGAGCGAACCTGAAGCCAGCAAGAAAGAAATCAATCGAGAGGGAACGAGTGAACGGCGGCTAATGGACGCGTGAAATCGAAGCTCGCGGCCGGCCGAGGCCTCGAATTCCACGTCGAGGGCACGCGGAAGGAGGGGGCGAGCGGCGGAAGAAAGAACTCTTGGCGGGCGGGCGGACCCAATAAGCCCGCCCGTGCGGGCGAACTTGTGCCCAAATAGGGCCAATCCGAAGGGGCCGTGGTTTCTGCTCCTCCGTCTTTCGGCCGGCCACTTTCCGCCCGCCGGCCGTCCCGCCGCCGCCGTCCGCGTTGCCGCTTCTTGCGGCCGCGCTGCTTCGTGTTTTCGTCGTGACGCGCCGAACGAAACGGCGGGCGTCTCGCGGAGACGCGGCACGAGCAAAAGTTTGCCGCCGAAATTCCCGAAGTGGCCGAACGAACTCGCCGCCCGCGGCCGTCCGCCTTTTGTTGCCCGAAAACCAAACAGAAGCGTCGAGTCGAGGGCCGAAAGCGGAGCGAAAGCACGTTCCTTTCGGCTTCCTTCTTTTCTTCCCCCTCTTTCACGCTAAATCAATACTTTCCATCAGCGGCGAGGCGGCCGGGCCGACAACGCCGAACTCCCACATTCCGGCGCCGCTTTTTTTATCGCGAGAATATCGGGCAAAACGGCCGTGGACGGCGCGCCGCGTTCCTCGACGGCCGGACGGCAGAAAAAATTCGAAGAGAAACCGGCGGGCATTTCGCCGTCAAACCGAAACGAAGATGCTTGAAACAAAAAAAAGAAAGAAAATTGGACGAACTCATTTCCAAACGGCCGAGCGCTCCAGACGCCCGATCGAAACGCGTGAGTCATCGCTCGTTCAAGCGGAGAGTGTCCGCTTTACACGTCATCTCGGCGTCTCCCTTCCGCCTTTCTGCGTGCGGATGTTCGCGGGGCGGCGAGGGGCGTGATCGCGTGGAGAAGATTTTCTCCAATTACTCACTCCGTCGAGCGGAAAACAAATCGAAGTCGTCGGAGATCGCTGTGAATCACGAATCGATCGAAAACAAGTGGACGTCGTGGCCGAAGCGAAAGAAACGAAGAAAACGATTCGTGGACGGTTTATTCGAAAGAAACAAGAAGACGCGAATCCGCGGGAATCGACGCCGTTCGCCCGCTCGAGAAGTCGCCGCAAATCCGCCCGCTCCTCGTCGCAAATCGCCGCCAGCCAGCCGGCGTTTGGCGTCCGCGTCGGGGCACGCTTTCGCGGCGGGACGCCGGCCGGCCGCTCACGCCGACTCGGTCACCTTGGCGCGCCACACGCGACGGCCGAGCACCCGCAAGTAGACGAGCGTCGAGCAGACGGCGTCCAGCTGGGAGCACGTGGAGACGATCGGGCCCGCGAACTCGCTGATGGGCGCCTGGAGCAGCTGCGAGACGACGTACGCGCTCAGGTTGGGCAGGAAGTTGAAGAGAAGCTGCGAGGCGACCGCCACGCCCGCCACGAAGTTCCCCTGCAATCGACCGTCGATCACTCTCTCCCTTCGGCCCTCACCCTCGCTTGGAAGGCGACGATCTGCGGGCCGCCGACGATCGACTGCCGGAGGACGGGCGTCGTTTGGGCGAGCGAGGAGCGCCGTTTGTTGTAGCGGAAGAGGAGGACGAAGAAGACGAGTGCAGCGATCAGGTTGACCGTTCCGTAGATCGAACGGGTGAGCGTCAAGGAGTGGCCGCGTGCCGCACGGAGATGCAGCTGAAGGTCTCGCATTCTGCAAACAATCACCGGAATGAAGGAAAGGCACGTACGCAGACGGCCGCTAACCGCGTTACCGTCTGCCCACTCACCGGTCTCGAAGCTCGGCGGTCGCTCGAATTGGACGAAGATCGCGAGGAAGAAGGCGAACTGCCCGACCACCAGGCACGCGTTTACGATCGTCACGCGCCGTTTGGTCGCCGCGTCGACGAACGAGGGCGACAGGAGGATGCAGCAGCGGTCGAACAGCAGGAAAAAGACGCTCACGTTCACTCCGGTCGTTGCGGCAAAGTACGGGGCGCCCGTCCAGAAGATGAGGTCGGAGGGCACCTCTGAACACTCCGATCACTCATCACTTCTCTTCGAAAGGCCACTCACTTGCGAAACGAACGGGAGAGAAGCGAGCTGGAGACGTAGAGGAGGTCGAAGAAGGCGGTGCAGATCCAAGCGGCGATGTTGATGCGCGAGCGGGTCGGAAATCAGCTTGTCGTTCAGTTGGGCGTGTCGGTAGAGCAGGCAGCCGAGGCTGCAGAAGGCGAACGAGCTGAACAGCAGCCGAAAGATGAACTGCCAGAAGGAAATCAGGCCGATGAACTCGTTCATCGCTGAAGCAATGGAATGGAAGTTCGAGGTCGGAAGTGAACGAAAGAAGAGTGAATGAACTCGTTTGGCCTTCCGACGAATCAGGACTACAAATCGGAACAAAGAATTGTGTTCGGGCTTCCCGTTTGGTCGTCGCAAATACAATCTGCGGGCACACGAGTTCGACCGGCCCGAGTGGAACTCGCGGCCCGCCCCACTTCTGCACCAAGAGCAACGCTCAACGAACGACCACCCGGTTACTGAAAGAATTGAATTAGTGCAAGAAAACAACCTTGTCAACTGTTTTAGCCTCCCAGAAAGCCAGAGGTTTTGCTTTCGAAGCTTCTAATTCAAACCGGCGCGTCCGAAGAGAACGGAGGAAAGAAGCAACGATCAAGTGAAGCTTTTTCAACGCCTGGTTTGTGTGCCGCAAGAAGTGTAGGTGAAGGTTAATCGTTGGAATGCGAACAGATTTGATTTCCGGCCACGAACAGCCAGCACGCAACAAACTTGAGAGCAAGTTGCGAGGCAACCAAACAAACAACAGCTGACCGAAGCAAATTTGAATGATCGAAAGAGCACAACCGAGAAGAAGCCACGCTCGTTCTCCACTCATTTGTGTCCACTTTCCGTCCTCGGGGCCAGCCGTCCGCCACTCCGCTCTTGCGCTGCGCGATGTCGAACTCGCTGGACCTGAACGCGTTCATCAGCCGCCACCTGAAGTTCCGGCAGTCGGTCGACTACACGGGCGAGGAGCTTCTCCAGCTGATCGAAATGGCGAAGCCGGCCATCTGCCACGATCGGGACACGCAGTCGCTGATCGAAGTCCCCATCCCGCTGCGAATCGTGGGCGACATCCACGGACAAGTGGGTTCGAAGGAGAAGAAGGCTAAAGGCGGCCGTCTGCTTTCAGTTCTTCGATCTGCAGCGAATCTTCATGTCGATGGGCCTTCCGGTGAGTCTTTCCCCTCACTTCAACCCTCCATCCTCCACTTGCAGGGCGCCCAACGCTACCTGTTCCTCGGCGATTACGTGGATCGGGGCCCGTTCTCCGTGGAGTGCATCGCGCTGCTGCTCGCGCTCAAACTCGCCGCCCCCACACGCGTGAGTGGCGCGAGAAGGCGGGAGTGAGCGTCCAGCCGGCTTGCAGATCTTCCTGCTCCGCGGAAACCACGAGTGCGAGTTCATCAACCGGACCTACGGCTTCTGGGACGAGCTCTCGCGCCGCTTCAAGGTCGGCGTCGCGATGAAGCTGGTCGGTACTCGCGGACTCCTTCCAATCACCTCGCTTCTTTGCAGTTCAAGGAGTTCAACACGATCTTCTCGCACTTCCCGCTGGCGGCCCTCGTGCGCGGCCGCGTCCTCTGCATGCACGGCGGGCTGAGCCCGAAGCTGAACTCGCTGGACGACATCCGCCGCATCCGGCTGCCGATCAGCGACCCGCAGCACGGCTCGCTGGAGCAGGACCTCCTCTGGTCGGACCCCGCGCTCAACATCTCGGGTAGGCGGCCATCCTCCTTCCGCCCACCCACCCACCCACTTCTTCAGGCTTCGAGCACAACCGACTGCGCGAAGTGAGCGTCGCGTTCGGCGAGGACGTCGTGCAGAAGGCGGTCAAGAAGATGAAATTTTGGACTTCATCGTGCGCGCCCACCAGGTTCTCTTCCTTTCGATCTGCCCACTCATTCCTTGGATCGTTTGCAGGTGATGCCGAACGGCTACGGTTTCTTCGCGAACCGCCGCCTGGTCACGGTCTTCTCCGCTCCGCGCTACCAAGCCGACATGGTTGGTCTCCCCCTCCTTCATCCTCTTCAGAACAACCGGGGCGCCGTGCTGGTGGTCGACCGTAACCTGCAGGTCTCCTACGTGATCTTCAACCCGGTGGAGACGACCACGGTCGGGCGCGGAGAATTTTCGCCGTTCGTTCAACGAGTCCGCCTCGGCCAGCCAGTACTCGAACGTGCAGTAAATGAGGGGGATGCACGAATAAACCCGCAGTTCAAATGATCGAATTCATTCGGCAATCTCGAGAACAATCAATCCATAGCTTACGAGAGAAACAATCGAGTAAACGGGAGCTTGGGGTCGTTTGGGAGTCGGTGGGGGAGGGGATTTATATCACGCGTTTGTCGGAGGAAATGTGGGGCCAATTATGCTTCGAGAGGGAAGGATTACGCACTTGTGCGGGCGAGTCGGCTGTACAGAAATCAATCTGCAGGAATACCGGAGCGGAGAGAAAGAGGACGGCGAATGAGCAATGGGGGGACTTCCGAGGATCGTCGGAGAGCGGGGGCCCGTTTGGTCGGAGCAATCGAGGGGCGTATTTACACGAAACAACTCGCTTTGAACAACAACGGAGGTGGGGGGCGATCAGGCGACGTTGGCGCGCTGTTTGGCCATCAGCTGCTGCACGAGGTCGTCCTCCGCCTCGTCGCCCTCCGCGTCCTGATCGAGCACCACGTCGATTTCGTCCGCGTAGTCGTCGGAGCAGTCGTTCTCGGCCATCAGGATCTCGTACTCGAGCGCCACGAAGCGGTCCCAATCGCTGAGCTCCTTGTCGCCGGCGGCCTGCAGAACGCACTCGAATAAACGGCCTCTTCTTCTCGTTGCTTACCGTAACGGAGGCCTTCTCGCCCTCGCTGGACTCCTGCTCCAAGTACTTGTGCATGTTCACGAACGTGTTGAAGAAGCGGATGCGCGAGGCCGCACTTCTTCAAATCCCGCAGCGTCACGCAGCCGCTGGTCGATGGCGCGATCGAATCGAACAGCTGAAAAGCGAGAGGGTAGAGAGGAAAGAGGACAATGCAGAGTGCGTACGTTGCAGGCGACGTCCTTGAACGAAAGGGTGTCGAAGTTGTGCGAGATGAGCTTCCGTTCGATCTCCCGATAGAAGTACTCCATTTCGTAGAGGCTGAGCACGCCGTCGCCGTCCAGGTCGAGGATGCGGAACCAGTACTCCTGGCTGGTCGGGTGTTTCTTGTCCTCTTCGGCCAACAAGAAGGCGACGAAGTCCTCGAAGCCGATGGTCGCCGCCGGCTGGCTGCGGATCGGCCCGCGCCCCCGCGACGCCCGCTGCTCGTGCGGCGTGCGCATGACGGCGCCCGAGAAGATCCGATCGATGACGGCGTCCGTGATCGCCCCGTTCCGATGGTGGCGCATGTCCTCGCGCGTCAGGATCATCTTGTGCTCCTTGTCGATCTCCCAGAACGAGCAGTACACCTGCAACGACCATGATTGATCGAGTGCTTCTTCCTTCCAGAACGTACCACGTAGAATCCCTCGTAGGAGAAGTAGTTGGTCACCCGGTTGATGTCGCTGACCGTCTCCAGCAGGTGGAGCGTCGAGAGGAAGTTGGAGCGGCGGAGTTCGTTCGCCGTGATCCGGCCGGTCCCTGCAAGAAAAGAGCGAGAGGTCATTGCATCATTCGTCGTTCAACTCACATGATCGATTCACATTCCAGTAGATGCGCACGATGACCACGTCGCAGTACTTGGTGTGGAATTGGGTGGAGTTGACGAGGAAGGAGAGGCCCGGGTACGTGTAGATGAGGTCCATGAGCATCGGCACGAAGTCCTCCCGCAGCAGGTAGTTGCGGGCTTCCGCTCGCCGGTAGCCGCCGCCGCCAGCGTGAAGATGAAGCGGGCGGCCTCGTCGTGGTGCTCGGCGGTCATCAGCTGCCAGTAGGCGGAGAACTGCGAGAACGCGAGGGGCGTGGGGGTGCTCGCGCTGTCCGCCGGCTCCGGCTTTTGGCCGCTCAGCCGCAGACACGCGTCGTAGACCGCCTTCTTCGAGTAGACGGCGAGGCCGATGGCTTGGCACAGTTTGTCCATGTCCTTGTACTCGAGCACCTGCTGCGGGCTGAAGAGTTGGCGGGCGCGGGCGAGAACGGCCTCGTTCTCCGCGCGCGGGACGGGCCGCCCGGCCGGGTAGTGGAACTGCGGGCAGTTGGCCAAGCCGGCCGGCGATCTGCGACTCGCGCGATCGGGCGGGCGGCGTCGGCTGCTGCGGCGGCTGGCGGGGCGCTTGGACTTGCGGGAGGGCGGTGGGGGCGCGGCTCTTCGCCGCGAAGCCGAGCGGCTGGGCGGCGGCCGTCGGTTGGGCGCCGAACGTCGAGATCGGGCTCGTCGTCTTCGGGGTCATCGCGGCGTTCACGACCGCCGGCTTCTGCGGCTGGGCGGCCGGCTGGAGTGGGCGCTGGATTGCGGCTGCAGGCGGCTGCTTGGAGGCGAGCGGCTGGGCGGCGGCGGCGGTGTGAACGCGGCCGTTGAGCAGCGGGGCGGCGGCATTCGCGTCGCCGATCGCCGGACTCCCGTTCCGCTGGAGCGGCTTCTGCGGCTGCTGGGCCACGCCGTCGAATCCGCTCGGCTTGGCGGCCGGTCGGTTCGCGCTGAAAGCAGGCGGAAGTGAGTGGAAGAACGGGACGAAGAAAGAAGTGAAGAGTACAAAACGAAATGGAATGAACCCCCCAGACCTCCGAGTGTCTTATGAAAACAACCCCCGGAGGCAATCGAAAGGATGCCGGCGGCGGCAAATCGAGTTTGAGGGCGCGAAGAAGAGGATCCGCTCGACCGGCCGGCCGCTCGGCGGTCCACTCGAACCGCCCGTCGAGTTGACGTGATGAGCGGCCGAGAGCGGGGGCGGGTAAACTTCGGAAAAACAAACGAGAATTCCGGCCGCCGGACGCCCGCCCCGAATGATGGCCGGGGGATTAGGAGCTCCCGCTTTCGCACGTTCCAAACACTCCGCACGCGATTCGCCCGCCGCCCGAAGCGGCGACGGGGGCGGCCGAGTGGATCGGCGCGCCGAAAACAACCGCGGGAGCCCCACGTGGTGCGGGAGTTCAACCGCCTCCCCTCGCTCACCTTTGGACTGTCGGCTGCTGTTGCGGAGCCGGAAGTTCCTCGTGGCCGTCCAACGAGAGGCGTTGCAGCGGGCGGGCCTCGTTCGCGTCGTCGCCGCGCCATTTGGGCGAGTAGTTTCCGAGGTCGGTCTGCAAAGCAGCGGATTGAATGAAAAGGATCATTGAAGAGCAAGAAGCAATGAAAATGTTAAGCAGTTAGATCACTCCGTTTGGAATGCGGGCGGTTAATTTCTTTCGGTTCAATCTTCTCTCTCGCTACTCCACCTCGACGTTGATGATGAAACGAGGCGGCGGGTAGTCGAGGGCCACTTCGATGTCACCGTTCAGGATCTCCGCTTCCTCGTCGTCCTTCTTCTCCTCCACCTTCTTCCTCGGCCTCGTCCTCTTCGATGCTCTCCGCCGCCTCCTCCTCGTCCTCCTGCTCGTCGTAGAGGGACTCGTCGTCCAGCTCCTCTTCTTCGTCCTCGACCTCGCTCGCACTCGCTTCTTCCTCCTCGTCCTCCTGCTCCTCTTCTTCGTCGTCGCTCTCTTCTTCGGTCCTCTTCGTACTCGTCGATCACGATCCGCGGCGGGTCTTCGGCCTCCGCCGCCTTCGCCGCTTTCTGCCGCCGCGTGAGGTGGGCGGCCGCCCCGAACTGCATGGAGCGCAGCCGCCGCTTCATCGACCGCGAGAACATCGGCGGCATGTAGGTGGAGGTCGAGGGTTCGGAGGTCCTTCCGCCATTCGAAGGGCGGCGGGGTGGACGCGCGGTGGGCGCCGAACGGCTGCTCGCGAGCGCGAAGGCGACGGCGGGGCGGGCGAAGAGGCGGGAAGTCAGCGAGTTCGAAGCGAAGTCGGAATGCTGGAAGCGGTGGGAGAACGCCCGTCTGCTCGGCTCCTCTTCGGTCCGTCGAACGAAGGACGGCGGAGCGGGAAGGCGGCTGGAGAACGAGCGGGGCGCGGCTCTTCCTCGAACTCCCTGCTGGTCGAGGGCGTGGGCGTGATGCTGCCCTCTCGACTCGAAGTGGTGGGCGAGAGGCGAGGGGAGCCCGCGGGCAGGACGGTGAGCAGTCCGGACTCATTTCGAATGTACGAAGCGGAGGCGGGCGGCTGGACGGGCGGCTCGAAGGCGGAGATCGCCGACCGGGAGAGCAGATGACTTCTCCTCCGCTCCAGGTACGTGGACGAGAAGGAGGTCGACGGCGAGACGAACGACGGCGAGCGGGGCACATCCGCGCTCTCGACGGCCGAATGGCGGCGGCTGGGCGACGAGCGATCGCTGGAGAACGACGGCGAGAGGCTCAACGAACTGCGGCGTTCGTTTCCGTTCGGAATGCCCAGGGAATGCGGGTAGAAGGACGAGGGAGACAACGAGGAGGACGAGGTGGACGCCTGAGCGTCCTCTCGGGCAGCCACTTTGAGGATCAAAGGCGAACGCTGGCCGCATGCCACGTTCGCCCTTCAGCGCGGTCGGCGGACCGGGAGAATGCCGCCGCCGCGAGCAACGAACAACAATAAACGAAAGGCGGGCGGTTCGCAAGTGGCCATGAAAATCGGCGAACACGGCCGATTGGTCGCGGCGGCGTCTCGAATCCTCATCGGGGCGCCACTTCGCCGCCCGCTGGAGAGCAGAGGGAGGGCCGGCAGGAGGGGCAGCCGGGGAGTGTGTGCCCCCTTCGAACAAAACGGCGCCCGAGTGGCGGCAGCTGCGTCTTGCGTGGACGTGATCGTTCCGACGTGCGACCACCAACCGACCGCTCGGCCGAGTGCCGCCGTTTCGAGCCGCCCGCCCGCCCGCCGTCTTTTGTTTTGCTCGCAGTTCGCCCGCCGCTCTTCGAGCAACAGGCGGCGCGATTTCGGGCCGAATTTTGTGGTGTTGTTCGAACTTCGAAGCGAGCTCCACGAGCGACAAGAAAAATCGATTCGTTTCGAGCAGGAAGCGAGCGGAGTCCTCCTTTCAATCCAAGCAAGCAGCTTACCGTAGTGGGCGACGGAGCGACGAGTCCGTTGACGTACGCCTTTTCGGCCTTTCGGTTGGTGGCGCCGCCGTCGAACACGCGCCGCACCACGGAGTTGAGGAAGAGGAGAGATCGAACGCCGTCGGCGTTTGCGGACGAGCGGCGGCTTGCGGGCGGCGGCGGGACGGCGACGGCGGCGGTGTCCGCGAGCAGCGACTGGCCGTCGCCCTCGGAGCCCGACGAGGAGCTGCCGAGGCCCGAGTCGGTGGAGCGGTTGCCCGCGCGGTTCGTCGCGTCGATCTTGCGGTAGGCGTCGTCCGCGCGCGTCGCCCCGTACTCCTCGCCGCCGTTCGCGTCTCGCTGCTGCTGGAGTTGACGCCGCCGACGGCGGGCGGCCGACGACGAGCGGAAGGCGGCCCACGCGAGCGACGTGCAGTCGCAGTTGGCGGCGTCGACGGGCACGAGCGTCCCGGTGGACGTCACGCTCATCGCCGACCAACGCCGCAACGGGTCGATGAGCTCCGGCCGCACTTGCCGCCGGTGGGCGCGCATCGCGATCTCGTCGGGGTTCGTGGCCGAGCGGGGCGGCATCTCGGCGCTCCAGTTGACGCCCGTCGCCACGACTTCTGCGGAGCCGATGGAGGCGGAGTCGGCGGACGAGGTGGAGGCCTCGCTCGAAGCACTCGGGCGCTTCTCCCAGCAGCTCCACCGGGAAGCGGTGGGCGCCCTTGGAGAAGCGGGCGGGCGAGGCGGTCGGGGCGGCGGTCGCGTTCTCCAGGAGGCCGTCGAAGTCGTCCGCGTGGTCCAACAGGCGGGCGTCGGGGAACTGCGGGCGGCGTTGTTGGCGCCAGACGGGCGGCGAGTGGACCGCAACCACCGAGTCGTTTCGGCGGTGCACGGAGTCCTCGAAGCGGCGCATGGCGGCCGTGTTCGCCGTGGGCGCGTTCGTCGTGCTCGTCGCCAAGATCGCCGTCATTGCGGCCGAGTGGTCGCCGTCCGCAATTTTCGGTGAGGGCGACGTTTTTGTTCGTTCGGGAGGGAAATGAGTGGCTGAAAGGCGGCGGGATGATTGAGAGTCCAGCAGGGAGATGAAACACGATCGCGATTCGTAAACACGCGCCTTGAAACAACGACCGGATGTCGAGGCCCGATTTAGAACGAAGAGAAGAGGGCGAACGGTAGTCGGCCGGAAAACAACAAAAGTTCGAACGGGTCTAATCGCCCCGCCTAATCCGTGCAAGGGAAGGGGTTTGAAACATCCTCTCGCTTCTTCAGCACGACGACGGACGACCGAATCGAAATCTCGGGAATGCGAGGAGGACCAACCGAATGAGGGGGATTAGTGCGAGGCGGAGTGAACAGCGGGTGGATTCGGGCCTCCGCCTTCATCCGCTGACCTCACGAACGTCCGCCCGGCCGCAGGAAGTGGGCACGCGGGGGGATTAGGGCCGGCCGAGTCTCCAAACAAGGACGAGCGAGACGGAGAAGACGATTGCGTACGCGTACGTGTTTGTTTCGTGAATTAATCACCGCCCAATAAAGACGGGGGAGTTCGAGAAAGCGTTCCGAACGCCCATGAATGCCCGCTGTTTGATTGCGCGGCGAGTGGGGCGGAGCGGGAAGTTCGCGAGCGAAGAAGCCCCCCCAGGAGGCGAACGCCCGCCAACGTCAACGCGGCTTCTTCGGTGGGGATTTCGAGTGCACGACCAGGAAATGAATTCCTCCGCACGGTGGGGCGAACAAAAGGCGGTGGCGGGGATTCCCAGAGCCCAAGAAAGAAACGCCCGATTGATTCGTGCGACTTTTGCCCCCGCTCGATCAAACGTCAAAAGAAGTTTGAAACGGCCGCCGGCGGAGGGGAAGGAAGGAAGGAAGCAGGACGGTAGCCGGGCGGCCAAGCAGACGGCGTGAATCACAAATGAAGAGGGGGACGAGGGCGGGCGGTTATGATCGGAAGCCGAGCGAAACGCGTCGATCTCGCCGTTTCGGCCGTGATTCAAGCGGCGAGCGGCCGGCCGGCCAAGGGTCAAGCGAACTCTTCCTTCTTCTTCTGCTCGAAGGTGTGAAAGTCGGCCGAAATCACGAGGCGCTCTCCCGCTAATCGAAACGACCGTCCACTCGCCCGCTTTATCGCCGTCGTCCCGCCAAAAGCGATCAAAAGCGAGCAGAAACAAGCGGGCTCGCAGCCGAAAGCACTCGTCCCGGTCGGCCGCAACACGCCCGATCCGCCGATCAAGATTCCGCGAAACGTCACGTCGGAACAAAGGGCGGGCGGGCGGCAGTTGGCGTCGTTCTCCCGCCCGGTCAGCCGCCGCACGTGTCGCCGCCGGCCGGCGGTCGGCCGGGAGTCCGCTCTGCAGCAGCAGCCGCCCCGCCGGGAGGGCATGAGTAAACCGAGCGGAATGTGGATCGATCGGCGGCCACATTCCATGAGCTCGGCGGTCGCCAATGGGAGCCGGACGACCCACTTCTTCCACTCGCCTCCCAACCGCCTAATCGAATCAAACGACCGCCGATCGAACACGCCGCCTCGGAATCGCCCGCCCGCCCGCCTTCAGCCAACAGCTGATTTTTCCGCGCACTCGGCGCGTGGTGATAAAAAGCGGCGAGTGCGCGGAAGGAAGCGTGATCGCCCGTCGATCCACTCGATTGGATTCCGCTGCACGCGGAGGCGGCGATCAATCGAGCGAGCGAACGAGCGAAAAGAAGTGAGTGTGGCGGGCGGCGGATCACTTCGCTCGTTCGTTAATTGGAATGGACACGAGAAGCGGGCGGATGAAGGGGGCTGCAGGCAGCGATTGTTGGAATGCGGCGGGCACCTTGTTTGCCCCGCCGGCTTAACCGGCCGCCCTCGGCCGCTGTTTTCGACCAAAACAGGGGCGGGAATTCGATTTGTGAATGCGGGCGGGCGGGCGGCTAATCGGGGGCCGAAGGATCAAGCGGATTTGTCGTCGCCGAACGGAAACGAACGTCGTCAGACGAGGCCGGGCGGGACGAAACGGACGGCGGATGTTGTGGACGTAAACGAGGCTGTCTGGATCGAAAGAACGCGACGAGACGACGAGCAGTCGGCGGCGAGACGGGCGGCGCGTGATCGTCGCTTCGATCCAATCGAATCCGAGCGCTCGCCCGTCCGCTCGCCGCCCGCACTTTGCATCTCGAATGTTCAACCGCCCAGATCAAACGCTTTTGTTTTAATCCGACCGCCCGACCTCCGGGCGAGCGGAGCGGCTGATTGAATTCGCCGCACCGCTCGGAGGCGGCGGATCCCCTCGCCGAAAACCAATCGGTTCTCCGGCGAGAGGAGGAGAGAAAGCAGCACGACGAGAGGAACACCTCGACGAACTTGGCGGGCCGAAAGTTACAAAACGGCGGCCGCCGCACATCTGCGCACCGCGGACATCTGCGGGCGAGCCGAAAGCGGGCGTTTATGATCGCCGCTCGTTCGGGCGCCCAATTTGCGGCCGAAATGACATTCGCGGGCGAGATGCCGGCGGTCAGGAGTCCTCCAATCAATCCGACTAATCGGATTACCGACCGGCCGGCCGAACGGTGGAGGGGGCGGGTGGGCGGGGGGCAAAGGGATTACCTGCTGGATATCACGAGAAAGAACGAACGAATGAAGAAAGGAAAGAGGAGGATTGAACGGTTCGCCTCGCTCCAAATCGGGCAAAAAGAAGTGGACTTCTTCCTCCCTCCTTCTGTTTGCTTCGGCTTCCGCATTCCCCGTCAACGGATTCGCAAAACGCGCACTTCGGAAGCCATAAAACAAGCCACGTCTCATGGCCGCCGCCCGGACGTCCAAATTGGCCGCCCGAACACGTCGATTAGCCGCCCGCCTTCTCTTTTGGACTCTGCGGACCGAGCGGACGATTAACTTCGAATTTGCATCACAAAGAAGAGGAGCGAGAGACGTAGGAGGGGGTGGGTAATCGTCGGAATTCAAAAGACGGTCGGCCGAGATTCCAATTTCCGTCCTCGGCCGCCATTCCCCCTACCCGACCGCCGATGATCTCCGGCACGAGCGAACAACCGGCCGTGTTCCCGGAATATCCAAACAATCGACCTACTGCAAATCCCCCACCCAAACAACCGCCCAGTGAAGAGAAGCGAACGGAATAATCCAAACCGACCCGACCACGGCGGATAATCACTTCTCTCCCTCCCCTCCCTCCACTCATTCGAACCATGCCGGATGGTCGGAAAGGTCAAACAGGAGGACGGGAGGTGGCAATCAGCACGCGCATCACATGGAAGCGGCACGGGCAATAACCCTCGCGCTCGATCCCTCCGGTTCCCCGATTTATGCAAAGAAGGTGGACGAGCGGGCGAGCGGCGAGCAGAAAGCGGTTTGTCGCACTTGAAGGCGAGCGAGCGAGCGGGAGGATCGCCCCCTTCAATCAAAATTCCGCCTGGATCACGGACCAAACGAGAAAGCGGAGCAATCGGGCACGCGTGCGGCAATCCGGTCGCTCATCCACGCGAGTCACACGGCTTGGTCTCCGATCTTGGCGGCCACCAAGAGCTGATTATTTCTTCGAATGGGGCGGCCGTTCGCAGTCAACAGTCGACTGCAGGCAATTAATTGGAGTGCTCCTTGGAAGGCAGACGTTCCCGCTCGCTGCAATCCGTTGCGTAATCGGGACAATCGGATTTCGCACGAGGCGGAAGTCTGCGGGCGGGCGGGCGGCGAGCGCGGTGGGCGGTCAGAAGGCGGCAAACAGGATTCCACCGCCTCCTTCTTTGACATAAATCGAATCGAATCGAATGTCGTCGCCCGTTGGGCGGCTGCTTTGATCAGAGCCGCCCGCCCGCCGGCTTCTCGTTTGTTTTGATCCAATTTGCGCCCTTTGGCGGCCCTCCGCGCGCCCCGAAGACCTCCGATCGCCGCCCGCAATTAGCGCGCGAGATCGAGGGCACCGGCGGATGGTCGGCTGATTGCAACAAGAAGCACACGAAAAGAAACAAAGGATGAGCTCACGACCGAAAGACAAACAGCGAGCGAGCGAGGGGGTGAGTGACCCCCGCCGGCCGGCCACTCGACCTTTCGGCAAACAGCGACCGAGAAGCGACTGGATTGTGGCCGTCGGGAGTGGAATCCGCCGATTGGCCGCTTGTTCGCTACAACCTGGCCGCCTGCCTATCGGATGTCGGGGGAGGAAGGAAGCGGGAGGCTCATGCCCGACGGCCGCCGACTGCACGCGACATCCGCCCGCCCGGCCCGCCTGTACGACGCGGGCGAGAAGCGAACAATCCGCGGGGATGCGAGCAGCAAGTGATCCGATGGACGACGACAAAAGGGAGGAGAAGACGGGCGGGATAAACCGCCGCCGCCACGAAGCGATCGCGCGCCCGGCAGCCGTTTTCCGCCGGTTTCCCGCCGCCCGTTCGCTTCGCGCAATCGTGTCCGTCCTTCCTTCGATCCAGCGGGCGGGCGGGCGGAAGTGAAGTGGACACACGCGCGGGCGGGCGCCCTCTCGACCGGAATCCCGCCACGCGCAACATCGCCGAAAGACGTCCGTGCGGATCGTCTTTCTTCGCGCTCCGGCCGCACGGAATGACGAACGGGCGGCCAAAGAAGCCGGCGGAAGCGGCCATGTACTTCGCGAATCGAAAGGGCATTCGGCGATTCACCTGCCGCCCCTTCCGGTGCCCGCCGACGCTCGTCCGATTGCGTCAAACGAGGATTCGAAGAAACCGGATGCTCAGCGCCTGCTTAAAGTACGCGACCGGCCGGTGAATGAATGCCCCGCCTAACGAGCCCGCACGTCCACTCACTTCGTTTGGAGCTTCCGATGAGACGAGCTCGTCTTTGAACTTCCACCTTCGAAGCCGAGAAGCTCGCACAAACATTCCCGGCGGTCAGTTGGACACAAATCGCGTGTTGCGAGCGGCCGCAAGTGAAACGAGCCGGCCGCCATTCAAAAGTCGCCGTTTGGCCGCCGGCGATTCGACGCGACCGACGGAATTCGAGGGCGGCGGCGGCGGGTGGCCGGCAGGTAGACGAGCGGGCGGGCGGGCGGGCGGGTCGGGGGGCCAAACGGCGAAATCCGATCAGCGGGCGGCGGACGGAAGCGACTTCGCCCCCTCCTTCTGGCCGACCGACCGAGTAACAAGAAGGAAGGAAGGAAGCGAGGGGAGCCGCCGGAAACCGTTTGCCCGCCGCTCAGCCGCCGATCTCCGACAAGAAAGCTTTTGTTTGCGCTCCAACCGGAGTCTGTTTTGCGCAACTGGACCCGTGAACCGGCGGGGATTGTTGTTGAAATGTCAGCGAGAGGGAGCTTACGAGGGAGTACAAACGAGAGATGAAGGCCCCCGTCGAATGAATCCACCGCCCACGGCAGCCGACTACAACCGGGCGAGAAAAGAAGGAAGTTCCGCGCCCAATCGTTCGCACCTCGCCGACCGCCGGCTCTCGTCTCTGATTTCAATTCGGCAGCCGAATCGAAGAGGAAACACGAAGCCGCTGTTTGATTCGCGAGCAAACAGAAGGCGCCCGGCGAGGAAAGCGGAGTCCATCGCCGAGCAACCGCCGGCAATCAGAAATTCGTATTGCGATGGGAGCCGAACGTCCGGCCGGCGCAACCGAATGAATTTGCACTCTCCGAATGCATAACGAAAGAACCGTTCGAAGGTGAGGAGTACACGCACGAGGCTGTCGAAGGTCGACTCAATCGAACGAAATGAGCGGTTGGAAGGCGCGTGATCCCGCCGATTAGGCGAAGGTGGATGTGTCGACTAAGTGGCGAGCAGGAGAGCAAAAGACAAACAAGTGGATGGGCGCGTGATTCCGCTGGCAGGCTAGCCGGTGATTAGCGCGAGAATCCCCAGGGCGCGTGACCTTCGGGGCGCGTAATGAGCGGACTCGAAAGAGCGGGCGGGGATGACCGTTGGTCGACTCAAAAGAACACGAAAGATGCTCGAAATCCGAGCCCGGCGGACACGCAGCGGAGATCCGAGCGGCCGATCGGGCGGGCGGCCCGGGGATACAATTTCGATTCGATTTCGCGGGCAGTTGGAGCGGCGGCGGAAACAAAAAGAAGAGCGGGACAAAGAAGCTCCCCCGCCCGCCCGCCGGCCGCTCGCTTCAGGTGTGCGGGATCCCCGCGGCCGAGCAGCCGGCGATTCGATTAGCCGCACGGGGAGAAGCGACGAGAAGACGGCGGGCCGGCCGAGTGGACAGCCGCCCCGAGGAGCCCGGCGGCCACTCCGATCGATCGAAGGCGTGCATGTCGGCCGGGAATCATAACTCGAGCGAGCGGCCGCAAAAGGCGCGCCGCCCATTCACGCCCGCCCGCTCTCGCCCACTCGCCGCCCGCCCATTCAACTCGGCGGTTCCGAACGACATTTGGATTTGATTGCGGGCACGAGGCGTCGCGCTCTGGAGTTCAAACAAACAAAGGACGTTCGGAGAAGGAAAGCAAGGGCGGGGACGATTCCAGTTCTTGCGGTTTGATCGGCGAAGGCGGCGGGCGGCGAGCAGTTGGCCGAGGGCGCCGGTTTGCCGCTCGGCCCCCACTAATTATACGCTGCCGGGCGGCCGGATGGACTCGGCGGATGAAAGGAGTGGCCAGTGGGCCGCCCGTCCACAAATCAAACCGCTCGGAGGTACGTGGACGGCGGGTCAACGCGACCTTTCGCGCCCGCTCGCTCGGCCGCCTGTCCATTCGGGCGCCCGTTTATCACGGCGGCCGGTAAACAACTGCGGCGAGCGAGCGGCGAGTGAATCCGCTCGACGCGGCGCGCAAACGGCCGCCTTTCCCCGTCTGGACTTCGCACCTTTGCGGCTCGTGACACGTTCATTTCCATAATTCCCTCTCGGCAGTCCGTAAAAAGAAGACGAGCCGAGGAAACAGTAGCCGGCGGGCTGCTCATTGAATCGTGCAAACGGCGGCGCGTACTTCGTAGTCGAAATTGAGCTCCGCTTCGTCGGCCCAACCGATCGACCGAAAGGACGACGTGCGAGGCGGCCGGCCATCACATCACTCCGGCGGCTAACGAGCGGCCAGCGGAACGCCCATTTTCGCCCAATTATGCTCGTCGAATTTAAAGCAACAAAGATTGCCGAGCAAAACAGTTCGCAGCAGTTCGAATCGGATTGCTCGCGGCCAGAAGTCGCTTTCGACATCCGCGGAGCGCGTTCACCTGCCGACCGGCCGACCGCCGAGGGAAGACGTGATTCGGTTAGGCGAAACGACCGCCGAACTTCAGCCGCCGCGTCGTAAACGGCGAACCGCCCGAGTGCGTGGGGGAAATTAATTCGGAACGGGGCGCTCGGCGGTCAGAAATCGCCCGAACGGAACGCGAAGAAGAAGGAAGCCGTCCGCGAGAGCCCCGCCGTGACGTTCTTTGGAGTTCCCGGCCGGGGAATTCGATTAGAAGTCGGTGGGGATTGTTTACCGTCTGTTTGCCCTTGGCCCAATTCGATTAATCGATGTGCGAAAACTGCGGAGTTTGTGGGACGAGCAGCGAGCGGAAGGAGCGTGTACAAACGAGAGCTCCGTGCAATCCGCTCAACAGAGGGCGGGTGTTCCGATGAGGACCGTGGGAGAGTTCGTCCGCTTCGAATCAAAGATCTCCTCGAAAAGGGGGGCGCGTGCCGCAAGAGTTCGAGCAGGATTGAAGTGGCCGTCGAGCGGAACGAAAACACTCCAAATCCGCCGTCCAGTGGCCACCCACCAGACGGCCGGCCGGCCGCATTGTGCAGTCCGTTTATTTGGGAGCAATTTGCGCAAATCGGGGCTCTTCGAACGGGGGGAACAAAAAGGCGGGCGGGAGGGCAGAAGGCGGCGAACATCCCACCCGCCACTTCGGCCTCCGATTTCGAACGGGGGAAATTGCATTCGAGAGAACGGGGACGAAGAAGCTCGTTGTTTCAAGACTGCCCTCTTTATTGCATTCGAGGGCGCGTGTCCCGCGTGCAACTGCAGGCGAGACGGGCGGAAGCGGAACGAGAATCCGCAATTCCGGAGGTCGAAAACCTCCACTGTTCCGTCGAGTGACGTTCCGAACGCGAAAGAAAGGTTCGAATTCCACTTCGACTGCTCGACTTCCGCTCGAATTTGCAGCGCAGCCGAGTGCAGGCGGACGGCCGGCCGACTGATCCAATCGCGTATTCCGACGCTCTCACGCGCCCCGGAATGCCGAATGCACGTGGACCGAGCGGAAGGAAGGAAGCGGTGCGCGGAAGCCCGAAAGCGGAAGGACGAGAAACTTTCGCGCACTCACGAATTCCCACTTCTTTTGTTCCCGACGGCCAAAAGCGGAAATAATGGACGGGATGCACGTGAAGAAGGCCGGAGTGTTGCGATCCGTCCATTATGGAAATGAAGCAAACAGAAACACCACTCCCCCCTCTTCGGACGAAGAAACCGGAAGAGCGAACACAAGGAGAACACGACAATAGAAGCGCCTTGACCCTCCGTTCCCAACGAAAAGCGACATAAATCACACAACGAAGAGGGGCGAACCCGGATGCATCACCCGCGTCCCCCGCACTTATCGCCCGCTTCCACACGAGGATTAGACGGGAAGGAACGCGCACAAAGGCGATAAAAAGGCGGGAATGCGCGTCGTCGATCTCCGCAGCGAACGGCCGAGCGATCGGAGGGACGCCAGGGCGAGAGAAGGCGGCTAATCTTCGATTCGTTGCGAGAAGACGTGCCCGCGAACATCCTCCTTCTTCTTTAAAACCCGTGCGGGCCGGCCGACCCAAACAAACCGCCCTTATCCGATTACGCTCATCAACGCCACCGGCCGGAAGGCGCAGGCGTTTGGAGTCCGTGCGGGTGTTTGCAGAAGAGGACTCAAAACACCCGCCCGCCTGCCCGCCCATTATGGCCGCCCGTCTTGGAATAGAAAACCGCCCGTCGCATCATGTTATTCGCACGTCAATCGCCGCACTGAAGGGTGCCAACGAGTACGACCCGTCAAGAGATTCTCTTCGTCGAGCACTCGAGGATGGACACTCGACTTTCATCAAAGATCGTCTCGCGCCGTGAAGATCGCACGAGCACCGACTGTCCCCGTTCGACTATAATCCTTCGGAGTCCCGCGGTTACAACGAGTTTAAGGCCCTGAAGGTCAAGGACCAAGAAAGAAAGAAGAAAGACGGTCGCACTTCTAGACGAATCCCGTGCGACCGCCTTCTGTTTGGACGTTTCCACGAAATCTGGCCGCTTTTTGTCGTCCGGAACGGGAAGCCATTCGATTAGTTCGGTTTCCGGTAATCAGCGGAAAGTAATTGAACCCAACACTCCGCTGCCCTTCACATTTCTTGGAACAAACGGAAGAAAGCGGTGAAAAGCAGCAGCGAGAAGAAGGGGAGGATTGTAAACAAAAGAAGCGAGCGAGTGGACGTCCGACGAGCAAAAGTTAAAAATTTCGGGGGCGATTAGCGCGGCGGCGCGGCCGCCGTTTGGCGACCGTCAGGAACGAGCAGACGGACGGACGGGCGGGGAGCGGGAGGATGGGCGGGGGAATGGACATCGAAGAGGTGGCGGCGGCAGCGAAGGTGAGAAGCGGAAGAGCGCGGTCCGCTTTCTTCGTGCTCATCCGGCCGGAAGAACTGCCCGCCCCGATTGCACGAAAAGGAAGTAAATCGGAACGAAATTCGCTGCCGGGGCGGCTGTTTACGCGCCGTTTCGGCGACCGCCGCGCTCGTCCGCACGTTTCGAACGTTCGGGCGCGGCTCCCGCGGGACCGAAACGCTCGAATTGCACCGAAACTCCTGCCCGCTCCCACGAGTCCAATTATCCTGCAATCTCGTGCAGAGGGCAGGAGAACAGCGAGCAAGGGTGGGTGAGGTGATCGGCTTGCGAATTCCGAGGCACACCCCGCCCTCGCCCTCGCCCGCCGCTCGTGCGTCGAGTTGCCTCCCGCCTGACCTCAAGCACCTGAATTGCGCACTTCGACTTTTATTGGATCGTTTGTCCGTGCGCGAGCCCGAAAGTAAAGCAGAAGAGAGAGGATGAAAAGCAGAGAAGGGGAGAAATTCCGTATTGTTTTTCCGAAAGCATTCTGCAATCCGCCTAATCGCCGCCGTTTGCACGAGGCGGGCGGGAATCTCGGCGATTAGAACGAAGCCGAAGCGAAGCGGCGGAGTGGGTGGGCGCGAACAAAGGCGGCCGCTCGGATTGTCCGGCCGCTTGCGCAGAAGCAGAAATTAGCCGAAAGCGCGCGCAGCTGCCGGCGGCCGCAAAGGCGGTCATTTCGCAGTGGAAGGCGCGAATGTAAACTCCCGCACGAAGTTTATGATTGCGGGCTCGCCGAAACGAACGGCCGGTCGCCCGACGGTTCGGCGGCCGCTTCTCGGGATCGCCGGCTTCTTCGAACTTCCGCTCGTTTGGCCGTTCGACGCGCAAATTGGGCCCTTTCGGGGGTATTTCGGGAATCCCTACGAAGGGAGAGGAGCGAGACGAAATCCGCCGACAAGCGAAGTCCACTCGCCGGCCGCCTTCTCGTCCACTCGTAATCAAAATGTACTGCCCGTCGCCTCCGGCCGTCCATCTTCGCCTCGTCGCTCGTCGTGTGTGTTTTTGAGTCGCCGGCTCGGGGCGTCAAATTGGATTCCGTGCGAGTGGACGAGCAGAAATGACCGTTGCGCGTGAAGATGCGCGCGCCCGCCTTCGCTCGGCGACTCGCGACGTCCAAACTGTCGCCTCATTTCCGTCGAGGGGGCGAGCGAGCGGAGGACCCCCAAAGAGGCCACTTGCCGCCCCTTTCGTCCAGCCGAGAAATTCGATACGAAAACAAACGCGAGAAATGACGTTCTTTTCATCACGCTCCCCACTCCACGAGGACGAAACCGAGGCCGCCCTTTCGACTCGCGAAGCGTCAGAAATCTCGCGCCCGCCGCCCGGCAGGCGGAAGTCCGTAAATCAACCACCGCTCGCCTCGTAACGCGCGCCCGAACAACGGGCAGTCGATTACCGTAGAACAGAAGCGGAGTAAACGATCGTGTTCGCGGGCCATTCGGAAAGAAAGAAGGCCGCTCGCTCGTCAAGTGGGTTAGCGGAGAGTGATGGGCGGAGTGCGTAAAAAGCGAATTCGAACGGCTCCATTCGAATAAAACATTCACGGGTTCGAGGCGGCGGGTGGAAACTCCCGACTTGTCCAGCGGCCTTCCGGGCGGCCGGCCGGTCGGGTCGCCTCCAACCCCCCCGATTTTTGGGTCGTTAACTGCGGCGGAATGTCGAGAGCGCGGCCGGTCGGGTTGTTTCAATCGCCGCCGCTCCCGCGGGAATCGCGCCATCCGACGGGCGGCGCGAGCGGCGAATCCGCGAAACAAAGAGGCGAACAGGCCGCCGGAAGCCGAAAGAAATCTCCTGCAAAGCGGGTGGAACGGCGGCAGCATCAAGATCGAGCCGCTCGCGAGAGTCCAGAGATGTTCGTCGATAGAGGGCGGTCTTCTTTCTGCTTGTTTGTTTGATGAAACTTCTCGATTAGTCGGCTGCAACAAGCGAGAACAACAACGGGAGTCCAAAAACGCGCTCAAAGCAGCGATTTTCTGTTCGTTTGTTTCTTTGCAGCGGTTAGTGGCCACGGCAATCGCCAAGCGTTCGGTTAGTGGCCGTCTGTCGAATGGACTCACTTGTCGCTCGTTGGGGACGGCGGGGAAGCGGAAGACGGACGGCTCCTGCTGCTTGGCGGTCGGCTCGGCGTCCTCGTAGTCCACGCGGATGACGGGCTTCGTGCGGTAGACGGTCGAGCGGGGCGACATGGGCGCCGAGTCGCCCGCCGTCTGATTGCCCGTGAGGACGCACGCCAACTGCAGGAGGTTCGGCGCGCCGCCCGGCCGCTTCTCCAGCGCCGAAATGCGCGACGCGACGCCGCCGCTGGTGGGCGACGGGAAGTTGGGCGAGACGGAGGGCGCGTTGAACGCGTTCGACGCGAAGCCCGCGCCGCCGGTGGTCAGCAGCCGCCGGCCGGCCGCCGTCGTTGCGTAGGGGCCGCCGAACGTCCACGACGGGCCCCACCACTCCGGCGTTCAGCAGCTGCTCCCGAATGTTGTGCTTCGGCCGGGGGTGCGGCAGGAAGTGCAGCGACTGCTGCGAGGCGTCCGAGAGGGTGTCCGGCGAGGGCGAGTGCTGGGGCGGGACGCCGCCCGAGGTGGTCGAGCGCGTGGTCGTCATCACCGCATGACCGCCGTTGCCCGTCGAGTAGGCGGTCTGGCCGAAGTACGAGCGAGTGGTCCGCCCGTCCGGGTGGTTCGTGGTCGTCGTGTAGCGCACTTCGGTGGGGAAGCGGCCGCAGCCGGACGCTCCGTTCTGCAGTTCGGCCACCGTGTCGTTCAGCGACGAGAAGTTGGGCGGCGTGCCGGTGGGGAGGGCGGCCGACTTCGGATTTCCGTTCAAATCGGAGACGGTCACGTTCGGGACGCTGAAATCAATCGATGAGGACAAGAAACGAGTGGATCGGCGTACGTGGTGCTCGTCGAGTGCAGACTGCCGGTGGGCGTTTGGGCGCGAAGCGTCTCGTTCAGGTACTGCGCCCGCCGTTGAGCGACGCTGTCGGCGGCGTTGGGGCGGCGGTACGCGAGGTGCTCGTGCGGGGCGGGACTCGCCGAGTGGCCCTTGAGGTCGTCGGCCGGGAGCGGCTCGTGGAGTTCGGCCAGCCGCTCGGCGGCCGTCAGGCGGGGGCTGAACGCGCGCTGGAAGGTGGCCGGCGAGTCCAGCCGGTTCCGCACGGTCTCCAGCCAGAAGTTGCCGATCGGATTGCGCGCGTGGAGCCGCTCGTCGTTCACCAGCCGGTCGACGGCCGCCGCGGCCCGCGGACTCGTCGTTTCGGGCGCCTCGGCCGCTCGACGAGTGACCGCGCTGTCCAGCAGGGAGGAGCTGCAAGCAATCGAAGTGAGAAGGAAGGAAGAAAGGACCCAATGCTCACCGATCGTTGTTGTTGTTCCGGCGGTCCATCGTGTTCTGACTGGCGCTCTTCGCGAGGAAGCCGCCCCGATTCGCCCCGTTGCGCGGGACGGTGGTCGAGCCATCGGTCGCGAAAGAAGTGAAGCGATTCAACGCGGCCTCCACGTCGTCCAACGCCGCCGTGGCGTCGCCGAATCGCTCGCGCACGTTGTCGAAGCGCTTCTGCCAGCCGGCCGTCGTTTTGCCCATCGGATCGTCGGCGTCCTCGTCGGTGGTCGGCGGCTCCTCTTCTTTGCGCGTGCGGAAGTCGCCGAACGGGAGGGCGGACTGCGGGCGGCGCTGAACGGGCGGCTCGGATCCCCGGCCGGGCGAGTGGAGGACCGCGTCGAGGGCCGAAGTGTCGACCGAGGCGGCCGGAGTGGAGGTCGGCGGAACGGAGACGCTCAACCAGTCGAGTGGCCGTTCGGCTGGTCGCTGTTGCTGGCCGACGGGCGGAGCGGGGAACGAGGAGGTGCGGTGGGGGGGCGGGGGGATTCGTGCGGGTGGTAGGGCTCGCCCAGAGATGGTCGGCCCGTTCGGATGGCGGCTGCGGAAGGCGTGCGGATCGCCGCGGTTGGTCGACGGGAAGTCGCGGACGTCGACCACGCGGGCGGGCGGGGCGCGGCGGTCGTGCCGGCGGACGAGCGGCGGGCGAACGACGGCGAGTGGGCGGCAGCCGGAGCTTCCGGGCGCGGGCGGTCGGCGGACGGAAAGGGATTCCCGAGGGCGGTGTTCGGCCGACGGGCGAACTGCGGCTCGGCTTCGCCGAGGTAGCGGGCGGCTCGTTGGGTCGCCTGGACGGCGCGTTGGAGGAGCGGCTCGGGATCGAAGTGATCGAACGAATTCAGCAGTTCATGAAGCGAGGAAGTGCCTGCAACAAGCAACGAATAGCCACCCTTCCCCCTCATCCTCAAGCTCACGTTTCGTCGGAGTGGCGGTCGGGGCGGTGCCGTAGCGCGATTGCTGCCTCCAGGCGGGGCCGCCGCTGTTCGCCGCTTGCGGCGCCTCCTCGTCGGTCAGCGGCGTCTCCTCCTCGCGGATGGGAACGAACTCGAAGTCCTTGCCGGCGCCCGCTCGCGTCCAAACGGTGGCCGAAGAGCCGGGAGCGGCGACCGACGTGCCCGAGGCGGTCGAGTAGCCGCTGCTCGTGTCGTTGTACACCTCCCCGACCGAGACGAGCGGATTCGCGGAGGCCGCCGCTCGTGAAGCTGCCGCCCTTGTGCCCGAAGCCGAGCGGGACCGACTGGCGACCGGACTGCGGGAAGCGGCGGGCGGCCGAAAAAAAGTCGTCCGTGTCGTCGTAGATGGACCGAAAGTCGAAAGCGGGGTCGTTGGCCGTGCGTCCGCCGGGCCGCTCGAAGAGATCAGCGCTCGTGGCTGCGGCGGAGTTGCGGCGCATCAAATCTCGTGGTGGACGGCGGCTGTTGGACGATGCCGCGCGTGGAGGGGCTGCTCGTGATCAATCCAGGGGGTCGATTCGAAGGTTGCAAGCAGGAAGAGAAGACGAGTGGGGCAATCAATTGAGTGCAGTCGGGCGTTCCAATCGCATTCGTCGCCGGACGTGCACGAGAACTCGGCGGTTGACGGAAAGAACACTAAATTTCGGCAGGTTGAACCCGAAGGAAGTCGAACGGCGGCGCGATCCGAACGAACGGTCGACGTGGAAGGACGGGGCGAGCGAGCGGGGCAGTTCGGCGGAAACACGTGGGTGAGCGCGCGTCTTCGTTTTAATTTCAAGCGACCAATTGGAACGATTGACAACCCGGCGGACTTCCCGCAGTGATCGCAGAACGGAAGAACAGCAACGAAAAGAGGGATGGAAGTTCGAGTCAATAATTCAACTGCGAACTGAAACAATCGAAAGTGATGAAAACCACGTCCGAAATGACGTCCACCGAAATTCACGCCCGCCCGCCCGGATGTTCGGGCGGGAGTCGGGGCCGGCGGGCGAAATTCGAAGCGATCCGCCGGCCGATCGGACGGGCGGGCGGCGGCGAGGCGGCCGGTCGGGAGCACGAGGGAAATCCGCCCGCAGGCCGCCGGCCGCCTCGTCCACTCACCTCCGCCCGTCGAATGTTGCCAACCGGGTCCTGCGGATCGTAAATCCTCCAGATGGTCACTTAATTTGATGGCTGACGGAAGGAACACGACTCCCGTACGCTCCTGCTCGCCGATCACTCGAATTCGAAGAGTTTTGATTAAAATCGACGAAGAGAACCGGAATCGAGTGGTTGCAGGTGGAGGGGGTGAAAAACACCTTCCAACCGGAGAGAAACGAGCGCCAATCAAACGGCCGAATGCCTCCGGAGCAATCAGCCGACGGGCGATCGGCGGGCGCGCGGCCGCTCGTCGCTGTAAAGTCGACGGTGCAAAGCGGAACGAACTCGCGGCATTGCGGCCGCTCGTTTCGCCGAAATTGTGCTCTCTCGTTTGACCGATGGAAGGAACACGAGAATTGAATCGAACTGAAGAGCTGCTCAATAATTCCTCCGTGCAAGGGGAAGAAGGCCGAACACGAACCGCTTTTTTTCGATTTCCGCCGACGAAAACGACGTCGTTTGGCGGACGAGCGGCCGGCGGTTCGAACAGCGAAAGCGACAAGCGGGGGAAGAAGAAAGGCGGCTAATTTGAAACCAGAAGGAAGGAAGAGCGGCGCGCGTTGAACCGATCGAATCGAAACGGGGAGCAAACGAATGAAACCAGTTGAAATGCGGGAACGACCTGGCGGCGTGCGGATGACGCGATCCGCCGTCCATTAGGAACGACCGAGAACGACGACAAAGGGGGCGGCGAGGAGGAAGCAGCCGAAGAAAGGAAGGACGGGCGGGCGGGGAGGACGCCCAATGAACCGCGCCGGCTAAAGGGCGACAGAACGCGTGCGCGAGCGGACGCTCAAGGCGGGATGATTCACGCGCGACCGCAAAAGGCGGCGTTTTTTGCGAATTTCCGCCCTTTTCTGCGAGAATGGACGTGAGTCAGTCGGGAGGCAAACCGGTCAACTACAGGCGGTAAACACCAGTTGTTTGTGATCAGCGAGTGACATCAACCGAAACTTCTGATGAACCGTTAGATCGAGACGAGCAGAAGAAAGAAAGAAATTGGAACGATTGCGCAACGGGAATAAAGAAGAAGCAACGGGGGGCGGGCGGCTAACGAGAAACAATCCCCGAATTTCGGCGGCGACCTTTGCGTCCGAAAGGTCGTCGGCGATTAGCGCGCGTGTTCGGCGGGATCGTCGGCGTGTCGTCCGGTCTCCAGGAAGAGAAGAAAAACTGCAAGCAAGAGCGCTCTGGCGGTTGATCCCGAGGCGGAGGGCGGATTCGATCAAACCCCCGCACTCCGATCGAGAGCCGCCGCAAGGACCGAACGGAGTCGAGTTTCTCCGCACAAACAATCGCGGAAGAGCCTCCCATAAGAAAATAAAACAAATAAAATGCAGCCGGCCGGGACGAGCGGCCTCCTCGTTTACATCTCCGTCTGGATCGTTCGGGCCGCTTAACGGCCACCAAACACACCGGCCAAACAAACGGCCACGTTCAATAATCGTCCGCCGGAATGCTGGAGCTCACAGGCGGGCAATAAGACGCGACGGGAATCAAACACATACGAAACGAAGCCAAACGAGTTCAATCGGGGCCCGTTCGGCGGATAAACCGGCCGGCCGGCCGGCCGAACAACCCGGCGGCGGCCCAATCGGCGGCAAACGAGGTGGCAATCGGTCCGGAGGCCGAGCGGAGCGGATGATTAAAAGGAGGCGACGTCTGACCGGAGGCCGCAAGTCGCCCCGATCGCCGCCAAGTGGCCGTCGCGTCAACAAAGGCGGCCGGCCGGCCAGTTGTCCGCCACTCGTGCCCGGTGGCAACGAGAGTGCGCCCTCAACACCCGATCCACACACTCCGGCTGGACGGCCGGCCGCTTGTGCCCCGGCATGCGGCTTGAGCGGCGGGACGCACCGCCTGCTTTCGATCAGCCGGCCGTCCGCTTCCTCCGTTTCCCCTCTTGAGTCATCCGGCGGACGGCCGGGCGGTCAAATTGGAAGGCCGTCGGCTCAAGGCGGCCTCCTCGCCTGCCGATCGGCCGCTTATGTTCATTCGCGGGGATCGACGGTTAATTTCGCGGCCGAGTCCTCTGCAGGCAATAGGGAGAACAAAGAAGCCGAGCGTTTTGGTGGGCGAGTGGCCAGGCCGCGGTCAATCGGGAGCTCATGGACGGGCGTCGTGTCAGTCGGCCGAAGATTTACGTGATTTCCGAAGAGAAACGCTTGCGGTCAACCGTTGTTCAAGGGAGCTTCCATTTGTTCTTTTGATCCAGTCCAAAGTAGCCAAACAATGTCTGCTGCTTGTTGTTGCACGTGTTCTCCGGCCGAAACGAGTGGACTTTCGAAAGAATTCGGTTGTTTTGAGTTAAAATTTCCTTCCCGTCCGCCCAGTTGGCTTCCGCTCGAGTGCACGCGGAAACGTAAAGAAAAACGGAAGAAACGAAGTCAACAAGGCGTGCAAAAGTGCACGAAAAGGTCCTCAAAGATCCGCATTCTTCATTAATCGTCGTGATCTGACTGCTCAACCGATTGGACGAATGGAAACCCACCTGCTGGCCGAAACGCGTTTTGAATTGCTGCAAGCGGGGGCTGAGGGCGACGGCGAAGTTCGAGGAGTCTCGTGGACTCATGGGAAGTCTCGAGCGGTCCAGGTGGTTCGAAGGGCCGTGCGCACTCCTCGTTTCTGCAATCCCTTTGATGTAAAAAAGAACAATCGATAATTGTTGCCTCGTTCGAACGTCCGCATGGGAATCACCCTCGTTTGCGAGTGGCCGCCGTCTCCGTTCGACTGCCGATCCTCGGCGGATTGTGGCTGAAAGCACACGTAATGGGAGGAAACAAGCAGCGGCGAGTACCCGAACGGCAGCATTCGCACAACAATTCTTGCTCATCATCACGAGAAGCGACTCGTCGATGAAGCTGCGCGCCGACTCGTCCGTGATCTGAAGGACAGGAATGAGTAGAGAGAAGGAGAATGGGGAACGAACCTGATACAAATGCGGCGGCTCGTCCAGTTGCAGATAGTCCATTTTGAGCTTCGGGATGTAGACCTCGTTGGTGGCGCCCATCTCGCTGAAGAGGCAGAAGAAGAAGATGGAGCTGGAGGGAAGGCCGGTGGAATGTTTCGTCGATTGAACGCGACGTCAAAAACACTTGGGCGGCGGGCGCCGGAGGGCGGCAATTAGCGGCGAGTTGTTTCTCGCGGATGCAAATGAGGAGATGGGGGCTCTCGCGGGAGACGACCGTCGAAATAATGACCCCTTTTGGGGCCCTCCGCAAAAGGGAAGATTGGGCCGAAGAAGGCGGAAGTGAACGAACGACCAAAACGGCGACCGCGAATTCGAATCGACGACGAAAACGCGCAGCCCGGCCGTCGGTCACCTGCGGACAGCCGCCGGCCGAACCCCCCGCCGGCACAAGAGGCAAACCGGAAGGCCGCGCACAAAAAGGAGTGCTCGTAAACAGGCGGCTCGTCAATTTGAACACAAATTCCAGGCCAAACCACCGCCCAATCCAATTGGAGAACCAAACGACAGGCATGTACGTAAGGGAGAGAGAGCCAAATACACTACAAAAAGGAAGAAATACGAAAAGAAGTCCCGAGCAGAAAGAAATTCGCGGGTTGCGGAGGAAATCGCGACCACCGGCCGTCTCCCGCCTTCTTCGTCCAACGCCGCCCGCCCGCCCACCCGCCGCCCGTTCGGCTCGTTGCCCGGGCGACTGCCCTCCTTCCCGTGGACATCTCCGCCGAGTGGTTCGACCGGAGCGGAGATGAGACGAGCTGGAGTGTTCCGTTCCAAGGCCCAATTAAACAAAGAGGAGCATGACGCCATTGCAAGAGCTCAAAATAACTGCGGAAAGGTGTGAGCGGCAGTCAACAGAAACCAATCAGCAAATGACCACAAAAGCCCTTCAAAGCTCCCGACTGCATTCGGCCGGAAGGACGTCCACTCGGCCGTTCGCGTTCGAACGAACAAACGAGGAAGCCGGCCGGCCACTCGCCGTCTGGTCGTTCTGGCGACAAACCGGAGACCGCAGGGGAGCGAGAAGGCGGGAACAGAGAGTGAAATTGCGGCAAATCGGGCGTGAAATTGTTCTCGTCGGCCATGTGTTCGTGTGCGCTCCGATCTTCCGCTTGTTTGCGGGCAGCCGATTAGCCGACGGAACAACAACACGCATCCTCCCACACTTTCATTCGAAGAGGACATCAAAGTGCACTTGTTTGTTGCTCGAATCATCCATCCTCTTTGATCGTTCGGTCGACTGTTGACAACGAGCGACAAGCCGGCGGGTCCCGCCGATCCAACGGAACGCCAAACGGGCGGGCGAAAGGGCGGGGCGTCCCCCGCGACCGGCGGCCGTCCACTCCGATCGGCTGCCGGCTTGTTTTCGTTCGCTCGGTGGGGAAATTTATTCGTTCGATTGGGTGCTTTCCGTCCGCTTTCTTTATTAGAGCGATGGCTACTCGCAACGTGAAATCGGAGGCTATTAAAAAGGAGGAAGAGGATTTCTGTTCGTCCTCCACGTTTATCGTTCGCGACCGGCAGCTAATGTGGCGGCCGAAGTGGGTGGTTTCGGGGGCGATTGATGTCCGCTCCCGCTCATTTCAGGATCCCGATGGCCGCGAACCGCCGCACTTCCGTCTGCGTGCCGCCGAGCCCCGCGCCGCCCTCCCGCTCGGCTCTCCAGCGACGCCAATCGGTCGACCAGGGCGCCCTCCCGCTGCCCTCGAACATGGCGACCGTCCGCACGCGCGTGCTCTCCACCGACGATCGGAGTTCCTCGCAGGTGAGTCCCTCCATTCCCCTTCTCCGTGTTGATTTCCGCCTTTCAGACGGCCAAACTGATCTCGGAGAACGACCGCCTGCGGGGCGAGAATCAGCGCCTCCAGGCCGACATCCGCATCCTCCGCAGCAACCAGAAGCTGCTCCAAGACCGACTGGCCACCACGAACAAAACGGTCGGCGACTTCGAGCTGCGCCTGCAGCAGCTGGAGGGCGGCTCGCCCCACTCCACCCGCGAGTCTCCGCCGGCCGAGGTGAACGTGGAGGAGGTGGTCGGGCGCGTGCTGGAGCTGCTGCCGAAGAACGCCGAGTTCGCGGCCCTGCTCGAGACGATGGCGGCCAAGAAGCGCAGCATTCGCGTGTCCGGAAGACTCGTTCGCGCTTATCGACGAGCACCCGCTGATGGAGAAGTCGGTCTCGCTCCCGCCCGAGCTTCAAGTGCCCAACCGCACGCTGACGAAGAAGAAGAAAGTGTACGTTCCTTTTTCTTTCTGTTCTCATCTTTTCGCCTGCTTGCTTCCAGCCAGTTCTCCTCGGTGCGCGACGAAAGCGAGGTCTTCTTGTCGGACGACGGGGCAGGAGGACGAGGAGAACGGCCGTCTGGAGCAGGAGCGCCACCTGCCGCACGAAGTGACCAGCGCTTTCGGTTCGTTCCTCCGGATGAAACGAGTGACCATCCGTTGCTTGCAGATTTGAGTGACTTCCGCTCGCCCTCGCCGCTCAAGAGCTCGACGATGAAGGAGGAGGAGGAGAACGAGAGCGACGGCGGCGAGGACGTGCTGAACGCCACCGTGAGTTCCAATCCTTCTCGTTCTTCCTCTATTTCTTTCGTTTGCTTGCAGTACACGATCTCCTCCGACGAGAACACGCACCCGCCCTCGCCGGCCCGCCCGTCGTCCTCCAACCTGCAGCCGAAGAAGCTGGACTTCGGGCCGAAGATGGCCGTCAACCGCCGTGAGTCTTTCGCTCTTCTTTCCTTCGATCGACTCCTTTTGCAGGCCGCCCGAACAAGCGCCTCAGTTCGGTGAGCGAACTCCAATCGTACCCCGGCCTCTGAATCTCGCCCGTTCTCTTCCGTGTGTTGTTTGTTTGTTTGGCCCCCCATTCTGTGTATTATTTGGTCGAAGGATTGCTTCCAATTGTCTGTGGTAATCGAAAGAAGCGGGTTCTGTGAGCATTAGAGCGTTTATCGAGCACGGGAATAAACGCCGAGCATTCGAGTACACTTGTGACTTGTTTGGCTAAAGGGAGGAGTGGAAGGCGACTACTTGCGGGCCAGGAAGACGGTCCGGTCGTTCACGCGCTGCAGCGGGCGGCAGTTCTTGCGAATCACGCAGCCGCTGTAGTCCTTCACCGATCGCATCAATTCGAGCTGAAAACAACGAGAATTCGGTTGAATTGGAGGGTTTCGAGTGACGTTCGGCGAGCAGATTGCCGCCCTTCTCTTCGTCCAATAAATTTCATTTCCATTGGTTCTTTCAGCGTCGTCGATAAGAAGAAAGGCGGCTATCAACACGCCGTTCGCTCCCGAATGGCCGCCGTCCTCGCCGCTCGCTTTCGGCCGAGCGGGACGAACGGCCGGCCGGCTGCGCGTCGACCGAAAAAGGCGGCGGGATGTCGGCGGAAATTGAGGAGTTTCCGATGCCGAACGGCCGCGGAATTCGGCCTCGTGTGTGCGCGCGTGTTTGAAGTTGAAACGAGGAGCACGCGGAGCGGGGAAGTCGATTCCGTCCGCGGCGAGTGCGGAGTTCCGCTTCGTCCCTCCTGCCGCTCATCGGTGGACAAACAAGAAGAGCGGCGGTCGATCGAAAGACCGGACGGACGGCCGGCCGAAAGTGTTCAACGGTTTTGATAAGCCGCACGCGCCCCAAACACCCGGCCGGCCGGCCGGCCGCCGCTTCATCGACCGCCCGAAAGGAAGCGGGCGGACTGATGGGCGTCGATTCCGTGGGGAATTTGCCCAAATGCCGCCGTCTTTTGTTGCCGGCCGCCGCCCGTTCTCGGCTTCTCGAATTCCATTCGGAGAATTCAAGTGGAGGCAGCAGAAAGAAAGAAAACACTCGCTCCCGCTCACCTGTTTCTGCGAGATTTCGATCGGGTCGGTGAAGATCGTCCACGTGACGTTCTCCGAGCAGGGCGGCGTGGTCAGCGAGCCCTCGTAGCGCACGAAAGACGTCAAGCAGTCGGGCAGTTTGGTCTGCAGATTGACCGGCGACTTGGCGGCCGTCCGCTGGTGCGGTTCGGTGAGGGCGGAGAGCACCTCGGCGTCCGGCCGCAGCGCCTCGTGGTTGCCGTCGGCGCGGTGGAGGAAGATGCCGAGGACGGCGAGTTTGTTCGCGTCCTCCACGCCCTGATGCACGAGGTGGAGCTCGGCGGGGTAGCGGAGGCCGCAGAGCGCGTGCTCCGAGCCCTCGCCGTCGTGTTGGGCCCAATGGTAGTGGTATTGAACGAAGCGGTAGCGTTGATCGAGCAGACCGCCGAAGATCTCCGGCAGCTTCTCCTTCGCTTCGGGCAGGAATTGGACTGCAAACCGGTGGATTCAACGAGCAAGCAGGGAAGCAGCGAGCTCACTCGAATGTCCGGTGTTCACGAACTCGCCGTGCAGCGGCTGGTCGTAGTTGGCAAACTCCAGCGGTTCCTGCAGCGTGATCACGTTCATTTTGGAGAGCCGCAGGTCGATGGGCGACTGCTTGGTGCCGTCCACGGCGTTCGGCCACCGCTGCGGGCCGCACTCGCCCTCATCGTCGTAGTTCCACGTGGTTCCTTGGAGAACACGCGGCCGTACAGTAGGAACGATGAGGGAATGAACTCACCCGTCATGACTGCAGCCGATTTGGGGCGTTCGCTCGTCGAAAACTGCGCCTTCGATTCGACTTCCGCCGACGGTCGCTCCGCACTGCGCTTTTCAGCGGGCTGCTCGGCCGGCGGCGGGTGGGCGGAGTCGGCGGCCTTGGGGCCGGTCGCCCGCTGCTTTCGCGCTCGTGGAGGCGCGGGCGGCGGTCGCGGAACGGCGGGAGGAGCGCGTCGTGGGCGGCGGCGGCGACGGGGCGACGTGCGGGGCGGAGTGCGGCCGCGCCCTCTTCGCCGCCGAGTCGCCGGAGGGCGTGGCCACGCGACGCCGCTTGGAATGTGGAGCGGGCGGCATGGCGGCGAGGTTGCCGAAGAAGGCGAACGTCGTTGCCGGCCGGGATGGACGATGAACAACCCTTCTTTTCGATGCTTTGCTTCGAAATTCTGAAATCATTTGCCGGTTTATCACTCCTCAAACACTCCCTCCCGCTCGCTCCCTCCCGCTCGTCGCCGTCCGCACGTCAACGGCGAGCGGGGCGGGCGGGGGCGCTCGAGGACTCGCGAGTAAACAAAGGCGGAGTGCAGGGCAGGAGTGAGTGCGGGGGAACGTTTTGGTTGTTGACATTCGGGATTCCGCTTTCGATTCGCCCGCTTAACGTCCACACCGCGCGTCTTCTAATCCCGCTTATTCACGTCAAGATGGGGGCGGCAGAAAGTGCTCTCCGGTCGCCGCTCGATTAATCCACGAATTATTCGAGCGGAAGGGGGGAAAACGGACGGAAATTGCCTCCGAGAACGTCCAGTTCGTTAGCGGCCGGAAGCGGGGAGTTTGCAGAAATTTCTCGTTCTTTTCGACTCGGAGGAAGCGTTCGAACTTTTCGGCTTACTCGTCCCCTCGCCTTCCTTTCCGTCCTGCCCGCTTTGCCCGCACTCGGGCGGCCGCAGACGTCACGGCCGCCGGCGGCACCAAGCGGGCGGCCAGCGGGCTCGTCGCCGCCCGAGGCGGCCGCCGCAACGAACTCGGCGGCCAAAAGGAAGACGCCGCCGCTCGCCGCCCGCCGGAAATCGAAGGCGGCAGCGGGGGCGAACGGCTCGGGCGGAGGTTCGGGGACGCGCACTCCCGTCTGCTTTCGACTTCTCGTCGCAAATTCGGCGACAGTTCGGAGACCGCCGGCCGGCCGTCGAAGAGATCTTTGGTTTCGGGGCGACGGGAAGACAACAAGTGGGAAATTTGGCCAATTTCCGCCTTCTATCCGCCGTCTTTCGCTTCCGATCGTCGCCCAACGGACGGCCACAATTTCCGGAACTCGTCTTCGCCGGAAGGCCGGGCCTCTAATTCCATTTGCTGCTCGCTCGAATCCGCCCGGACATCCGAACGCCCGCGAACAAACGGAGGCCAAAAGAACACACGAAACAAAAGGAACGAAAGAGGAACTTTTGGACCCGAAAAGCCGCACGAAGTCGGTGGCCGGCCGGGAAGCGACGTCCAATTGTTTTTGCAGGCGGCAAGCAGCGTGCCCATCCGAGTGGAATCCGCGGGATTAGGCGGCACCCGCCCCTCCGGCGCTCATTTGCGTAAACGGAGGCCGCATTCCGGATGAAGGCGACGGGCAGGCAGAAGGAGGGGAATGTTCTCGTTTTCCACCCGAAATGAACCCAACAGTCGAAAACCGGAGATCACTCGGCTTCTTTCTTTTATCAACAGATGTTCGGAGGGCAATGCGGTCGGTCGATCGATCGTAAAACGGCCGCTTTCATCCACCGCGCCGAGTGCACGGGCCGTCGTGGGTGCACGAGGAGATCGATCGGAGATCAGTTAAGCCCGCACAACGAGGAAGAGGGTTGTGGTAGGGCGACCATTTCTTTCGATCTCGCTGCGTTCTTCGGTTTTGTTTGCTCGTTGAGGTTTCGGATTGCATTCGTCGAAGAAACAATCGACTGTTGCGCTCGTCACTTGCGGGCATCCGGCCGAACGCATTCCGGAAGATCGCTTCCGCCCTTTTGGGCCCTCCTTCCATGGGGATTGGGTGTTAACGAGCGTAATTCATTGCTTGCTTGAATGAGGGCTAATTGGTGAACATTCACACTCATCGAATGGTTTCGATTCTTGATTCGAAGGAAGCCGAAAGTAAAAAGGAGGTTGAAAGCATCACAGCCGCCCGACTTTCGTTTGGGTCACGTTTACTCAACGAAAAGGTTTACTTCCGCTTTTGGGCCTCAACGAAAACGAACGTGATTCATAGAAAGCCATGAATTGCAGTCTAACGAACGGGCAGACTCTAGCGCTTGTTCATCTGTTCGCTTACGATCACGCAGCCGTGTCAAGGCTCAAATGTCCAAGCACTCAATTCAACACCTGGGTCTCTACCGCTCAACGTGTTTGTTTCTGGAATTCTCCCCGAACGATCTCCGGTTTGAGTCGACTGGTGATTATGCAGAAGAGTGCCGAACAACGTGACTTCCACTCGCTTCGAACAACAAGCGACTCTCCCGCTTTGCATTCGTAAGCGGACGGACGAAAGAAAGGAGTCGAATCGGAGATCGTCGGAGGTTCGCGAACGATCGGAGGCGCACGGCAGCAAGCGATTAGTGTCAATGTCAAGCGGATGACAAACCGACCCGCCGCACGTGCTCCCGCCCGACTGATTTCTATCGGCCGCCCGCCTTTCGCTCTCGTCCGCGACTCCCGCCGTGCGCGATGCGCGTTGACGGCGGCGGCGTGCAGGCGGCCGAAAGCAAAAGTTTTCGAGTCGCCCGCCGGTCGGCCGGTCGGTTATGAATCAACAACAAACACTCAAGGACACACGACGACAACAAGCAGGCTGGAGTGTTGAAAGGAGGGGGTTTTCTGCACGCTTTAGATTGAAACGATAACTCCTCCGACCTCTGCTCTTTGTGCAGCCAATTCGGAGATCAGAAAGAGGTTTGTGGAACTCGTTCAACGGTTATGCCGTCCATAAAACGCGGCCATAAACACGGGGCCAAACAAGGCGGTTCGGCGAGCTCATAAACCTTCCCGCTTCCTTATGACACAGAAGAAAGGAGTTTATTCGCAAGAACGAGTGAGGAGTGCATGAGTATGTGAACACAGAACGAACAAGAAGAAGGAGAGTGAAAGAAATGCCCGTATTGGAGGAGGATCGAAAGGAAACACAGGAATCACTGGGCCATCGACGCGGGCATGAAGCCGGCGAACTTGTAGTCCAAATACAAACAACCGTTGACGACGGAAACCGTCTGACCGTCGTTCTTGGCCTTCCGAATGAGCTCGTCTGCATGGTCCTCCGTTAACTGGCTAGGGTTGTGCTGCTGCATCTGATAGGTGTCCGCCCCAGCCATCATTGCAGCCGCCCGGTTGGCCTGAAAGCGAGCGGTGAGAGCAGAAAGAAAGGAAGAAACTAACATTAAGTAGGGCCATGGCGACATAGTTGGGCTTCGGCGCATTGGAGTCGACTTCTCGAAGTCCTCCTTGGAGGTCGAGCAGCCCATCGTGCAGACAGAATGGAGGGAGCGACCGTCTTCTGTCGGCAGAAAGCGAATAACAAGCGAGTTGGCGGCTGAAAGAACAAATCGGATGTTTGCGGCCTCGAAATGGAAGTCCGATAAGCGGCGGGCGGAAGGGCGGGCGGTGGGGCGTGGAATTGAATCAAAACGGCCGATGTTCGCGTTCGACTCGGCACAAAACGGACGGAATTGGAGGTTTTCGGGGGCCGTTCGAGCGAAATCGGCCGGCCGAACGGTCGGCAGACGAACGGCGGGCGGATTTCGAGAAGGAAAGAGCTTCCGGTTGCTCGGCAGTCGAAATGAGTGGATGGAGCAATCGCGAGAGTGAGTAAGGAAGAAAGCAGGGAAATGTCAAGAAACGAGAAGGGGAATTCAATTGAGCCAATGGAATTCCCGCAATCTCTCAATTGGCGAGCGGCGGTTTGAAACAGAACGGTGGGTGCCGCCCGGCGGCCGGCCGATTTGTCGAAAACAAACGGGAAGAGCCGGCGTTAAAATTGGCACCTCTTCAATCATCCGCCATTGTCAGCTACTCGCTGATTGCTCGGCTTTCACGTGAATGACAAACGATAGCGGAAAGTTCCGGCGGGCGGGCGTTCGGAATGAAATCATAGTCGCGTTGTGAAGAGTGCAGCGTAATCGAAGTCCTTCCTGCTCTCCAACCCAACCCTCTGCTCGCTGACCACAAGAAACGTGTTGAAACAAACACCACGGGATGTCAAGATCGCGGAGAACAATGCGGGAGAGCGGGCGGTCAACGGCGGAGAACAAAAGAACGACCGTTGAACTCGTCGCATTCACGGCCGTCGAGCACAAAAAGGGAGTGAGTGAAGCGTGAAGCGATTGGGCTGCGGTCTGTTTGCCGAGAATCCCCGATGTTTCTGCAGGCCGCCCCTTCATCGCAGCATTCAATTAGAGACGATTAAGAACGGTAGGAGTCCGAAAACCAAACGTTGAGAACGACACCCGCATTTCCTTGATGAATGCACGAATACGAGCGGGAATTTCCCCCCGCATGTCAGAAGCCGACTGATCCCAAGTGTTTCAAGCGGAGTGCTGCGAGCGGCCGGCAGCGGAGGCCGAGCGCCCAAGACTCAACGACCGCGAGCAAACAAGACGGGAAAACCATGGCAAATTGGCCGAAAATAGGGGCCGCCGACCTTCAAGACCTCCCCGACGGGCCGAATGCCAACCGTCTTTTGTTTGGACAGCCGCGTGGGCCGCGACGATCAACTGCCATGACGAACCGAAGGGGAGGAGCGGGTGAGAGAAGGAGGAGGGCGGGAACTGTCGGCGAATTACTCGATTCGAGTGCGGAAGTGAACGGCCGGCTTCTTCACACGCACTCCCGCCCGTCCGCTGCTCGTCCACTTCTCGCCGTTCACACGCGAACTCCAACCCGCCCGCCGGCCGGCATTCCGCAAGGTCCGCAGCGAACTGTTTCGAATCGTAACGCTTGGGCCATGTGCTGACGGTTGGGGGCCAAACGGGCGTTAATCGAATTGAATGCACGCGAAGCTCTCGCTCGAGTGAATCGAAAACAACCGAGCGAATGCCGTGAACGCGGAACTGCGGCCACGATCCCGCCGGCAGGAAGCAGACGGTTCTTCCCGCTGGCGATCATTCGATTTGCAACGGAAAACGTCTTCTCGGATATGCAAGCGAGCGAGACGAATGAAGTGACTTCAACGGTTAATCCCATCGTCTCGGCTTCTCCCCGCTTTCTCCGGACTGCGCGGAGAACAAACGCCGCCTGATTGCATTTGGGCGGACGGTTCGGGGGATCAGAGGGCGCTTCCTTCCGCTCGGCCGCCCGTCCACGTGCTCGTCCAACAACGAGAATGCTGCCCTTCTTCGTTCGCTGTTCACCCCCTACTTGCCCTCTCTTTGAACAATGCGGCAATCAATCCAAGAGACAAACAGCAACAGATGATCGCGTGTCGGGAACGAAGTCCATGCGCTCTGCTCAACTGGATTACATAAATTTATTGGGTAGCAACAACAAAAAAAGTGAATAATGCACGAGTATTATGAGCGGAATGTTTGTACTGTGTATTGAGGGTTAACCGGGCGAGTGTATTGAGTAGAGGATGCTTTCATTCGAGGGTTCACTCGTCGGCCGTGTGGCCCTTCTTCTCCATCAGCCAGTAGGTGGAGCAGATGCCCTTGCCCTGAAAGCCGGCCATTCATTAGTTGAGTGGATTCTTCGACTCGCCTTGATCTCGACCTCGCCGCGCAGTTCGGTGAGGAACTCGGGGTAGAAGCGGTCGAGGCCGTCCTTGAACTGCTGGCTGACTTGAATGCGCTCGGGCAGGCCGGTGGACTCCATCCGACTGGCCGTATTCACGGTGTCGCCGAAAAGGCAGTAGCGAGGCGCCGTGAGGCCGACCACCTGCAAGCGGGCGGGCGGTGAGCGCCGACCGGCCGTCCACTCACCCCGGCGGCCACCGTGCCCGTGTGCAGCCCCACGCGGATTCGAATGCGCTCCGTCTTGCGATGCGGCACGGCGAAGTCCTTCAGGAACTGCAACGAGTAGACAATCGATTAGATAAGTGGAGGACTGCTCGTCCGAACGCACGTGCATGATCTCCAGCGACATGTCCGAGAGGTTCATCAGGTGGCGCGTCCCGTTCTCCTGCGGGATGCCCGAGACCACCTGAAGGAAAACAGGTCGGATTGAAGGGCCTCCATTGCCCGCTCACCAGGTACGCGTCCCCGATGGTCTCCACCTTGTAGCAGCCGTGCTTCCCGATGATGTCGTCAAAACCCGTGTACCTGCGAGCAAAACAGAGCAATAAGACGATCCGTTCTCCTCAATCCGTCGACCTACACGGTGTTGAGCATGGTGACCACCTCGAAGGGCGTGGACGTGGAGCAGATGGTGGTGAAGCCGACGATGTCGCTGAAGAAGACGGACGCCTGCTTGAACATCTTCGGCGGCACCGCGCGGCCCATCTTCAGCTCGTTGGCCACGTACCTGCAAGCGGGAGTGAGTGGGCGGGCAAGGCGAGAGGACGCACCCGGGCAGCAGCTGGCTGAGCAGCTTGTCCGCGCGCTGGTTCGCCTCCTCCAGCATGCCCGTCCGCTCCTGCACGAGTTTCTCCAGGTTGTTCGCGTAGTTCTCCATCATTCTGCAAGCTCTGTTTCACTCCCTGACTGCCCTCTTAACACTCACCTCATCATCTGATCGACAAGACTGCCCTTCACTTTCAGGTAGTTCTCCGTGTTCAGGCGGACGCGGCGGATGGACGGGCGGATCTCCGGATTGCTCGACCAGCAGTCGAGCAGCAGGGCCGCGATGTCCGGGTGCACTTTCGAGCGGTCTTGGATGGACGGCTTGACCGTCTTGGAGCCGTCTCGCAGGTATTCCACCAATTCTAACAGAACATCGATTAGAACGAGTACAAGAGAGGAGTGGAACGAGCGGGGGAACAAGTGCGTGTGCGAACTGGACTACGAGCAATTGCACTTACGGCCGTCGGGAGCAAACGTACCTGCTTGATTGGTGGTCACCGGGAAGGGCAGGGCGCGGAAGAGGATTTCGTAGACCACAATCCCTGCAGAAAGGGGTGAAGGATAAAAGAACGAGCGGACGAACCGAGCGCGTAGATGTCTGCGGCCTGCCGACGCCCCTGCGTTTGTTTCACCCACTGCTGGCTCAGCCCACGACGGCGATTCGTCTCACGATTCTTCAGCAACTATTAGTGGGACAATAAATCAGTAAGATAGACACATCAGGCATCCTACTTCCGGGGCCGAATACAAGATGTCTAAACGAAAAGATGAAGAGAGCTAGAGTAGTAGAACTCACGAGTCGATTGGAGGGAACCACTTTTCTCGTCGTCTCCGTACAGAGTTTCCTTCGCAATTGCGCCCTGCTTCTCCCAACGCTCCAGAGGGTTCGCGATGCCTGCAAGCAACGCATTGCTCATCTTTCGTCCTCATTCGCTCACCGTAGTCCGTCAGTTTCACCAGCCAGCTGCAACAGAGAAATGAATGCTGGATTGTTGCACTCGACTCACTTCCGGTCGATCAGGCAACACCACGAGGTCAACGAGCCGTGATAACCAATGGCTGACGCGTGCAAGTACTCCAATCCCAACGTAATGTCTCTGAAAGTGACGCTACATAACACCGGAAAACGGTACGGGAACTGGGAGGTATAGGATTGTGCGCACCGCGATCAGCCTTTTCGCTCCCTTTTCGTTACGTTCCGTTCTCCTTTGCTATGAAGACTTGCCTTACGAACGCCCCGTGGAATTGGGCGTCGAGAGCGAGCTCGTCGTTGTAGACAATGTCCTGAACAGTCACGATAGAATGAAGAAGGTTCTCTCGCCCACCTGGACGGTTCCTCGCGAGCAGAACTTCCAGAGAATGAGCATCTCGTCGCGCTCGTTGAAGGACATGCCAAGGAAGGGGTTCAGATTGTCGTGGATCATCTGCTTCATTTGAGTGAGCAGTTGGAGGTCTTCGCGGTTGAAGGAGATCGGCCGTCGCTGCGGGTACATGTGGAAGGAGGCGTGAGTGTTCGTTCCGATGATCGCGTGGTGCTTCGCAAAGGTCGACATTTGGCTCAGCTTCGTTCGCGTGCTCCCAATCGAGAGCTGAAGAACGGGGAAGATGAGTGAGTGGACGGCATTTTCGTTGTTTCTAACCATCGACTTCACTTCGTCCGCGTTCACAATTCGCATGTCATCGCGGAAGATTCGCCACGAGTTGCGAGAGAGGGCGCGGTTCTCCCTGAAATTCCTCGGAATTTACAGCCTTCTCTTCGTTCTCCACTCACATGACGCGCATGCAAAGGAAGATGCTGATTGCGAAGAGGACGACGAGAAGAGCGAGCACACCCACGATGATCATCAGCGTGTAGTCGCAGCGCTCGTTCCGGAAGCCACACGCGGGCTCGTCGGCGGGCATCTTGCCGTCGAGTGAAGGCCAGAAGCCGGTCAGGAGGTCCGTCAGTTTCTGCACACAACGATGGTCATTGATTGCTTCCTTCCGTGCACTCACGAGGTCCATGCAGCCGCTCTTGTTGGCGAGGCCGTTGCACTTGGTGACTTGGAAGGGCTTCATTTCGACCATCTTCATCACCTCGTCCCGGTTGGGCGCCACGTAGAAGGCTTAAAGAGGAATGTGGGAGGCTTATGATTGGGGGGGAACGAACCCGCGTAGACGGCCGCCCGCTCGGCCAGATCGTCCATCACGACGGTGCCCGACGAGATGCCCTCGGCGCTCACCAGGCCGGCGAACTCCAGCCGCCGCATTTTGTTCCACAGGAGGAGGCCGTCCGTCGTCACGTTCAGCTCGCCCGTCTCGTTGATCGCCCGCAGTGGCGGCGATCGCGTACAGCTTCAGCGCGTCGTACAGGTGGATGTAGCCGTAGATGTTTGCCTATTGCTCACGAGGATCACTCCCGCTACTCTTCGTTCCGCTCACCAAGTTCAATTGATCGACGGAGAGCCCATTGGCTTCGAGCCGCTCGCGGAAGGGCGTCAAAAGCGCGTTGTCAAAGCCATTCACGTCGTCGATCTGCGATTGATTGAGTTCATTTACACTCCTCTACTCGGCACTTACGATGATGGCGTTTGCAAAGTTGTCCTTGATGTTCTGCTGGGTTTGCCCGTCGGCGCCGATCCACGGCGAGATGTCCTTGGCTTCGGCCTGCAGCCAGGGCAGAATGTAGACGAACTCGTGGTCGTTCATGCCGGCCGTCTTGATCGCACTCATGAACTCTTGGGTCATCTCCCGCGTGGAGGAGAACACGCACACGATGACTGCAAGCAGAAGTGAGTGGAAAGAAGCGATGAGTGTCACTCACTGCGCGCACTCGCCTTCAGGTCGTCCAGAAGACCGCTCGCGAGGATGGACTTTGCGTCCGCCGTCTCCTCGAGCATGATCTTCCGAACGACGTTGATCGAGCCCTTGTGGAAGACGTCCTCGAAGGCGGCCACTCGGTCGAAGGCCGCCGTCCCCGTGTTCGTCACGATCGCCACCTGCAAGCCGCTCATTCCTTTCCATCCTCTCCAAGCATTCTGTCCACCTTCTTCCAGCCGTAGTGGTGGAGGCAGAGAGGAAGTGGCCAGCGAGAGGGAGTTCGTCGTGCGCAAAGAAACACGAGCGAGCGTCTTGTAGATCGTTTTGTCGCTGAAAGCGGTGCTCGAAGCCATGTAGCCGATGATCGGAATGTTCCAGAAGGCCGCCATCTTCGCCACGGCGTCCAGCTCCGTGTTACACTGCAAACAGCAGGGGGTTCCAAGACATCGGCCGTTCTTCTCTCACGTAGGGACCGATGAAGACCTTCACGTTCTGCTGGTGGTACATGTCCGCCCCGACGGCCACCCCCTCAAACGACTCGCCACAGCCCATTTGGGAGAGGATTCTGAACAAGCGACCGTTAAGGGCTCCCTTTATTCCACCTACTCGATGTCGAACTCGTCGTTCAGAATGCCCTCCTTCCACAACTCCCGCCGACAGACCTCCAGGACGGCCTCGGCCTTGGGCATCACGTTCACCGCGCCGATGTGCCCCACACGCACTTTGATACCCTTCCCTTCCGCACTAGAAGAAGAGAAGCGGGAGGGAGAAGAGTACGGTAGAAGCGGAAGACGACCGCATTCTGCACGCGTTCAATTCGAATGCGGCAGGCGGTTGGGAAGGATCGAAGGCGGCCGACTGGCGGTTTTATTCGTTCAGTTGGGCACTCCGCTTGATTGGCCGCAGCACCTGGCGGAAATTGATCGCATTAGGGCCCCTAATTGTGAAATCCGCCCCATCGAATAATCGGAAGCCGGAATTCCCGCTGCGGGCAGCGGAAAGCAATCGGCTAATGCACGAGAGAATGTGCGGCCCGACAGCCCAAAGCCTGCCTGTTGTGCGGGCTTACCGGCCGCCAAATCCCACGGAATCTCGGTTCCGCGCTCGTTAGTCACTCAAATCAGCCGGCCGCCGCCCACTAAGCCGAAATGTCTGCCCGCAGTTTGTCTGAACGGCTTCTTTATGAACAACAAACATTCATCAAGTGGGAGGGGAGAACCGGAGAAGGGCGTGGACGAGGGGACGATCGTCGGCGGCCACCTGCTGGAGGAGATTCGTGCACAGTTCGCACGTGTCCTCCTCGCTCCTCGGCATCAAACAGAACGAGCAGAAGGCGGGCGCATCGCCGGTTGATTGAGGAGAGGCGGCGGGGAGCTTCGCGTTGTCCAGCTTCGAAACGACCGAAAGGACGGTGGAGATCGTGGACGGGAAGCCGCTCTCCATCGCGTTCGCCACGAACCGCTCGGTCGTCGGATCGCCGTGCGAGGCGAACCGAACGGCCGCCTCTTCCGCCCGCAGCACGAACTTGAGCTCCGCATCGGTCAGGTTCCGCAGGGGCCGCACGACCGACACACGGGGATGCCGTTGGTCCAACGTGCTGCACAAAACGGGCACCGACTGGCCTGCAAGCGACGAGAAATCAACGGAATGCAGAGAGAAGTGTGCACTCACTCCTTCCGAAGCACATCAAGTCCATCGTTCGTTGGGCGATCAAGTCGGAGGTCTCCGAAGTGAGGGCGATCGAGACGCCCGTCTGCTCGGCCAGCTTCCACAGCAGGAGATCGAAAGCCAGCCGCTTGAACTCGGCCTTCATCGAGCGGGACGACGCGGTCCGCAGGAGCCACTCGAAGGCGTCCTCCTGAACACGAGCAATCAGGAAACACAGAGGAAGAGGATGGGCGAACCTTTTTGTCGATTCCTTTAGTCCGAAAGACCTCCGCATCGTCGTTCAGCGCGTCGTTCAGCGCGTCGGCCAAGCGGAGGTGGCCGGCGATCTCGAACGGGCAGTCGGCGGGCTGATCGGGGGACTCGCTCGTGTCCACGAGGAAAAGCTGAAAACGACTCGAATCGATGGAAATCAAACGAAAACGGGCGAACCTTTGGGTTGATTTTGAAGTGCTTCTTCGAGTTGGTCTCGTTGATCACTTCGTGGAGGAAGGAGGCCAACACTCCGGGCCCGCGCATCCCACTCGACGACCACGAGGACGTCCACCTCCTTCTGCTCGGGGTTGCGCCCGTTCCGGAAGAGCTTCGTGCGCGTAAGGGCCGAGCGGAACTTCACGCGGATGCCCTCCGCGTAGCACGCGTCGCAGTAGAAGACGGTGGACGTTTGGGCGTGGTTGATGAACGCCGGGCTTCCGCACTTGACGCACGGCCGCGGGGACGCTCCATTCGCTTCTGATGGCATCGGAATGGAACGAAGGAATGGTGGAGATCAACGTGCATTGCGTCAAACTCCCCACAATTCTGTTGAGCCAAGTGTAGCGAGGAACACTCGACACCTCGCTCGAGCTCGCGCTTCGTCGACAGAACGGCGTCTATTTTCAGCTGCCGATTGTTGTCAAAACGGAGTGATTGAGCGCGTTCTTTCATCCGTGAACATTGACTGCGTGCACGAGTGTAACGACCACTTGATCGAGTTTATTTCAATCCCGTCCGATCAGCAAAATGGAGTTCGACGAGAGCGGACTGACGGCTTTGGTCCACCCGGTGTCCACGATGATCATCAGCAATCATTTCACGCGCTCGGTGCTGCAGAAGGACGGCCACTACGTGCAGGTGGGTTCCCTTTCTTTCTTCCTTTCATCCTTCGGCCGTCCAGGTGGTCGGGGCGCTGCTCGGCAAGCAGAACGCGCGCACGGTCGAGATCCAGAACTGCTTCGAAGTGCAGACGATCGAGAAAGAGGACGGCGGCCTGGAGCTGAACGTCGATTACTTCAAGGAGCGCGAGAAGATGTGTAAGTTCCCCTTCCTCCTCTTTCTTTCGTTCAATCCCCGTTCAGACCAAGAGACCTTCCCGAACCAGACGTTCCTCGGCTTCTACGTGACCGGCGACCACCAGGCGGTCGACGCGTTCGACTCGTACCTCTTCGAACAGGCGGCCGAAGTGAACGACTCCGCCGTCCTGCTCAAACTGAACCCGATGTTCACCTCACTGACCGACAAGGTGAGCAGTTTCTTTGGTGTATTCGATGGTCATTCGTTGTTCAGGTGCCGGTGAGCGTGTTCGAGGCGACGGTCGACCACCAGAGCGGCAAAACGAAGCTGAGCCCCGTCCAGGTGAAGGTGTTCAGCGACCTCGCTGAGCAGATCGGCACCGACCACGCGGCCAAGTGCACGGCCAGCGGCGACAAGCACGAGACGACGGCCGCCAAGAAGCTGAACGAGCAGGCGGGCGCGCTCAAGATGCTGTGGAAGGGGCTGAGTCTGGCCATGGACTACGCGAATGTGAGCCTTCTTTCCGCATTCTTCTCGTGTACTCCGAGTGTTTGCAGGCGGTGGACGAGGGCGTGCTGCCCAAGGACCCCGAGCTGCTCCGCGAGATCCACAAGCTGGCGATCAAACTCTCGTTCCTACGCACGAACGCCGTCCAGACCACCGGCGGCGCGTGCGGCATCAACGACAAGCTGATGGTCCTGCTGGCGATGGACAACAAGGTGGCGGGCACCGTCTTCACCGTCAGTTTCTCCTTCAATTGGGATGAACGAGTGGTGGACTGGTTGCAGATGATCTCCAAACTGAACGTGATCATCGCGGAGCACACGGCCGCCCAGCAGTCGACGCACAAAATGCGGAAGGAGTTGTGAATCCGCCCACCGGTCTCTACGTCCTCGCTTCTCTCAATTGTTTCTGTTTCCCCTCGTGTACTCTTCAGTTGTTGGGACCTTCGCATCGAATAAACAATCGACCGACTGCTTCTCGGCCACGAACAACGATTGATTTCAGTCCACTTCCACGAGTACTTCCATTCCGTTCGTTAGTGATCGTTTAGAGAAAACTTGCAGCTCGATGCGTCTTCCGAAAATTCGATGGGCGAAACTAAAATGCGGCTTTCCACGGCCGAATTCCGCCCGGCAGCTGGTTCGTTCTCCTTCTTTCCTTTCGTCCTACACTCTTCAGGGCCTGTTCGGCAACTCGGCGCTCCAGACGCCCGAGGACTTCGGCCGGGCGGTCGGTGACGTGGCGGCGGACTGCGGGACGTTGATTCGCGAGATCGTCGTTCCGTTCGAGCGGCGGCACATCAAAGAAAAAGAGCGTCGCCCTGCTGGACGACATCTCGAATCGAATCTGCACGATCGCTGATCTGGTTCGTTCCTCTGAAGATCTCCCTTTATTCGAGTTGTTTGCAGTCGGATTGCGTGCGGAACATGCACCCGAACGCCGCCTTCGCGGACGCCGCCGATCAGGCGATGGTCCGCTTCACGGAGCTCGTCGAGTCGTGAGTCCTCGCTCCTTCTTTCTTCTCCTTGATGCACCCGGCTTCTTTCCGGTTGAACACGATGCCCGAGTTGTACGAGGCGGTGCGGGACTCGCTGACCGCCGAGGCGCACGTGTTGGACGAACTGGACCGCCGCACGCTGCAGCTCTTCATCGACGACTTTCAGCAGTGCGGCGTCCACTTGGAAGAGGCGAAGGTACGATCTTTGAACGATCTGTTCGCATCGGTCTATTGCTCATGTTTTTCCATTCGATTAATTTGAGTGGCAACCTTCTGCTGCAATTATTTTGATGGAACAATCGACTCCAAAATTCAATCTCTGGTCAGCGGACGTGTGCACACGCCCGCCTCCACACCACGCTGCTTGCGAAACGTTCGTTTCGAACCGACTCGCATTCGGGCGGATTGGCGGCTTTCGGCCCGTTGGGCGGGCGTCATTTCGAACCCTCTGGTCGGCTGCCCGTGTTCATTTCGCTAATGCCGTCGACGACACGAGGGCTTTGCTGACGAAATCACTTCCGAGCGGCCGCTTATGGCTTGGGGCCCGGCTGAGCGGATGAGCGGAGATGTCACGACTGTTGTCTTCTGTCTACTGTAGTCGGCACACAAGCGTCTCTAAAACTGTCTGAAACTGGCATTGATCACACCTTTCAATCGATTGAAGGCTGCGGATTTCAGCGGCAAGAGTTCGTGAACCTCTCGAACGCCATCTTCCAATGCGGCGCCGAGTTCTGCGCAAACGCCGAGCGGATGTCCGCCATCGGGCCTTACATTCGACACGACAGCAAACAGGTGGGTTCTCTTCGCTCTCTTGTCTCATCTGCGAGTTGCAGGAGAACGTGCTCAAAGGATTGATCCACTCGCGGCATCGTTTGGCCCAACTGGTGGGCTTCGAGTCCTACGCCCACCGCGCCCAGAAACACACGATCCTCGGCTCCTACGATGCGGCCGTGGACTTCCTCTACCAAGTGGCGGCGGTAAGCCACTCATCCGTGACTTCTCTACGCATTCGTGTTGCAGAAACTGCGGCCACTGGTCGACGAGGAGCTGGAGGCCGTCCGCAAGCTGCTGGTCGACCACAAGCGGCTGGCGGTGGGCGCGGAGATGTCCGAGTGGGACATGGAGGTGGCGGGATTCGTGCGACGGCGGCAGATCTTCGAGCAGCACGGCGACCTTTCGCGTTTCCTCAGCCTCCGGAATCTGCTCTCCGGCTTCGAGTCGCTGTGCTCCGCGCTCTACGACCTCCACTTCGAAGTGCGCACGCCGCAGGCCGAGGAGATCTGGGCGGGCTACGTTCTTCGATTGGTTCGTTTTCTTCTGGTTTGAATGAACGAATGCTCGTTGCAGGACGTGTTCCGGAAGGACAGCTTCTTGGGCACCGTCTACCTGGACGTGGAGAGTCGAAAGTCGAAGGTGCAGGGCGACTGTCACTTCACCGTTCGCTGCTCCAAACTGGTGAGTGGAAAACGAAGTGGGTTGTTTATTAAATGGCGGGATTGCAGCTGGACGACGCCACCTACCAGAAGCCGATCGTCGTGCTCTCGCTTTCGATCGCCCGCCACCTCGGCCAGCCGCCCATCGAAGCCGAAAGGCTGATGGATTTGGTGAGCTTCTCGCCGCAGCAGGCGGAGAATCTCTTCCACGAGATGGGCCACGCAATCCACTCGATGCTCGGCGCCACGCGGTACCAGCACGTTGCCGGTTTGTTCGAAGAGAAGATGGCGGATTGACCGACGGCTTGCAGGAACCCGCTGTCCGACGGACTTTGCGGAAGTCCCCTCGAATTTGATGGAATTCTTCTTCACCGATCGACGGGTGCGTTCTTTTATTCCGTCCAGCGCTGTCGATTTCTTCAGGTCCTCTCCACGTTCTGCCGCGAGAAACACAATCCTTCCGCGCCGTTCAGCGAGGGGTGCGCGGCGGCGATCCACGCGTCGCTGAACACCTTTCCCTCGCTTAACGTCCTCCAGCAGCTCCACTACTCGCTGTTCGACCTCCGGCTGCACGGCGACCAGGCGCACTCGATCGCCGTCCTCAACTCCCGCTCCACCACCGACCTCTACCTCGAGCTGGGCAACGAGCTCCTGCCGCAGGTGGTCCGACCGCGCGACTTCGCCAACCACCACCGCCTCACCCACTTGAGCACCTACGGGGCCAAGTACTATTCGTACGTGATCGCCAAGGCGTGCGCCTCCCGCATTTGGCTCAAGTACTTCGCGGCGGACCCGTTCGACTCGACGGCGGGCGCGTTGTGGGCGAAGGTGAGCCCTGCGCCCTCTCCGCCCGCTCAATCCTCCTCGTTCAGATCCAATCCTACGGCGGCGAACGGCCCTCCAAGGAGCTCCTGAACATGACGCTCGGTCACGAGCTGACGGCCGACGACCTCTCGGAGGCCCTCCGCCTCCACTGCCGCCCATGAGCGCTTGTTTTTGTTGTTCGTTAGGCCTCCCATCCACTCGTTCAATTAGTCAGTAGAATTTTATTAAAATTAAGTCCACGGAAGACGGATGGCTGCCCGAATGAAATCCGACTGAAGACACACGACGAAGACAAACAAGGAGGGCGAGAGGGCGGAGGAGATTTCGCAATTGCCTCTGGAAAGCACCGAAAGGACGCTGCAGGACGGGGCGGCGGATAATCAGCGTAATTGACGACACGAACGACGGCGAGAAGTGCGGGGGAGAATGAAGAAACTTGAGCTGCTTTCCGAACTCGCCCCTTTTTTATACAAACAACCAAGAATCCTTGCGAAAACGAAGACCAAACGGGAGGGCGGCGGCGGAATGGCGGGCGGACTGCGTAGTATGAGGGGATAAATTAGACGAACACGAGAGGAGGGGAGCAGAGGGGAGTATTGTACAAACCAGAGCAGAGAAACAACTAACATTCGTTGAGTGAGTGATACGTTCGGGGCGGAGAAAGGCGATTTCTGAGCGCATTCGGGGCGATTTTTGGCACACGCAATTTGCGGCAAACGGTGACGAGAAGAGGGGGCGGCAGTTCGACGAGGAACCGTCCGTTCCCGAAGAAGAATAAGAAGACCTAATTGAAAGAACGAACTGTTGGAGAGCGGGCGAATGAGAGGAGGGGGACGAGTCGACGGTTCTTTTCCGCTTTTCCGGAAAATCGGGGCCGTCCGACTCGACCGAAGAAACTTGTTTTTCAAGGCCGAAAAACGAGTGGAATGGGGGCGGTTCACATTTGGTACTTGGCGGCGGTCGTGGACTGCCGCTGGCCTTCGTTAATCCGCAGGTACTTGTCGAACTCGTGCGGGTTGATGCCGGCGGTGTCCTGAACACACGACGAACATTAGTGGCTGCCCGCTCTCCACTCACCTCCACAAGGGCGGGGTCAAACAGCGAGTGCTGCATCCCGTTCTGGAAGTCCACTTCCATCGTGTTGTCCATCGACTCGTTCGCAGAAGAGCGCTGGAATGCACAAGAGCGAGCGGGAGAGTGGAAGAAGCGGACGAACCGGTTGGGCAAAGTCCGGACTTCCGTACATCTCCATCGGCATCGGCGCGTGTTGCATCGGATAGCCGCCGTTCGAGTTCAGATGCGGCGGGTTGTACGGCGAGCTCTGCGGCGGCTGCGGCAGGTGGCAAGGCGGCGATCCGAACTGCTGGGCGGCCTGCGTTTGGTGGGGGCTTTGCTGCTGCTGGTCGAGAAGACCCTGAAGCCGCGACAAATGAACGAAACGAGGAAAGCGATCAATCGAACCTGCTGCTGCAATTGTTGCTGCCGTTCGGCCATGCTCGTGCGCTCCATCTTCAGCTGCTGCACGAGGTCCATTCCCTGGTGCATCTGAAGAGGAAGGAAGGTTGATTAGTTCGATTGATTGCCGTGTCCCTACCCCGTATTGATTCGAAAGAGAGGGCAGTTGGGGCGACCCGCCGTACACGCCGCCGTTCGCACTCGGGAAGGAGATCGCGCCGCCGGAGTTCGACTTCATCCGACCGAACGACTGCCGCATTCGCATGTGATCCGGCTGCGTCTCGTGGGCTGAACGAAACGGAGGGATGAGCGGTGGGGAAGAGGAGCACTCACCCAATCGGGGGTCGTTCCACGTGGTCGTCTTGTTGTTGTGGTCGATGAAGTAGACGGCGCCCGTCTCGGTGCAGTCCTTCGCCCAACCGGCGGGCAGCGGGCCCAGCCCGTCGTCGCCCAGGCCGCTGTGCGTGGGGATGGCGCTTAGCGAGTGGTGGTGGCCGCCCATCGCGCCGCTCGTGTGCGGGTGGACGGGCGCCGCGTTGCCGCTGCTCTGCGGCGCGAGGCTGATCGAAAGCGGGTCCAGCGACTGGCTCTTCGCCCGCGGCTGTTGCCCGTCCCAGTAGTGAGCGGCGGGCGGCGAGTTGTAGGCGTTCATTTGGTGCATCGAGCCGCCGGCCGTCTGCTGCTGCTGCTCGATGCACTCGGAGCGCATCGCGACGTCGTTGTGCGCGTTGTTGCTGCCGGCGGCATCGAAGTCGCAGGATTTGGCCGTCCGCTGGTGGTGGTAACGCGGCCGGGATGGGGGGCCGCTCCGTCGACCGGCTGCGGGTTGCCGCCGTACGGGACGGGCGGGTGGGAGGCGAGGGCGGCCGTCGAGAGCGACTTGGAGTGGTAGGAGTAGGCGACGGGCGGCAGGCCGGCGGATCCCGCGTGTGCACGCGCCTTCCCTTCTGCAATCAAACGTTTGCAGGTGATGTATTCTGATTGATGATCGGAAGATGCAAGAAGATTTGTTTGTGCTCTTGAACTCGGCGCTTATTCTCGGCTTTGGGCTACGATCTCCGCTCAACGGTTCCTCATCGGCCGTCAAAATGTCCGCCGTCCAAACGCGAGGCCGCTTAGACGGGCGACTAAGACGGCCGGCCGACAGTCCAACCGACCAACCGGCGCGCAAGAGCGGTCAATCGATTAAACTAATTGAAGCAACCTACGGATGGTGGGGCGGCAGGTGGTGGTGGTGCATGGGCGAGTGGTTGATGAGTTCGGGCGCCGACGCCTGCCGCTGGTGCACCACGTTGCTGGGCTGCGTGTAGTTCGCGTTGAAGTTCTGGGCGCCGATGTTCGAGGAGGAGATGGACGAGGGGCTGAGCGTCTGCCGGCCGGACGAGCCGAAGCCGTCGTCCGAGGAGCCCTCGCTGCAAACGGAGAACAATTGGAGTGAATTCCCAGACGAGACGGCCACTCACCGCGAATGGCCGACCGACGAGCCGCGCGACTTGGGGTTGGAGCGGGGGTAGTTGTGGTAGGAGAGGGGGAACGACTGCTACAATGGGATAACTCGGCTCCAAGCGAGGAGAACTCACCACTTTGCTCTTGTGCCGCTCGAAGTGCTTGCTGCGCTGCTCGAAGGTGCGCGTGCCGGCGTTGATGAGCTCGTCGATGGACTTCTGCGGGTCGTCCACGCTCGTGTTGATCTGGACGGAGGACTGCTTCTGCTGCTTCACCATCTCGATGCGCTTCTTCGCGGACGCCATTGCGGGAGCTCGAGGGGCGTCGGGGGCTGCTGGAGGGCGGCGGGTGAGGAGCGACGCCCTGGGCGCCCGGGAGCGAACGGCGGCGGCCTGCAAGCGGCGAGTGAGCGCGGAACGGCGAACGAAAACGAGCTCGATTTCGCGCACGTCATCCGCGACCAAAATTGCCACTTCGAGCGGCCGCCTAATCGCCCGCCAAAAGCGGCGAAAGCGGCTGTTTACACGCGCGGGATTCAAAGGAGCGATCAGGCCGCGGGCGAGGCGGAAGTCGGCTCATCCGGCCCCGCTCAAGGGGCTCATCCCAATCACGGCGCGAAGGCGGCAGGCGGGCGGCCCGAGCGGCTTACAGTCGACCGTCGCGAAGAAACCCCCCAAACGGGGCCCCAAGTTTCGAGCGCGCCCTCGAATCGGAGGGGCGGGCGGCCCGGCCGCTAATCTTCTTCGTGATCATCGAACACACGCGCGCGGCCAGCGTGTCAATTATCGAATGGACACAAGCCGCCCGCCCGCCCGCGACCGCCAAATTCGAGAATCCGGACCGAACGTTTTCGTAAGCCACTTTGTTTTTGAAAGTTGGGGTTTGTGGGCCCGATTTCGCAAAATTCGGGGGTTTCAGCGCGGCTTCTGCGCAGGCTTACGGTCGGATTCGCGGATTGCAGCGTCGAATTCGAATCGAAAACGCGAAATTTGCGAAATCCACGCGGGCGACGGAGGGGGCGGGCGGCCGCGGTGGTCACGAGGAAGAGGGCGGCCGTCGGGAAGGAAGCGTGGGCTCGTAATCTGCAGGTTGCGCGTCGAGCACACAATCGCGTTCGTTTTTGGATAGAGAGGGTTCAGTTTTCGAAACAAGATCACCGTTTTTGAGGAGTGAGAACGATCGGGTGCACGATCGAACGAACGCTTCTTGCACGAATAAAATCGCGAGACGCACGTTCACGACAAAAATCCGAAACGAAAAGCACGCCGCGTTCGAACGAAAACCGCAACGTCGCGAGCGTCGTGGAAGACGCCGACTGATGAACGCGGGCGGCGGCCGGCGGCGGCGTCGAGAGCGTTCGGAAATAAACGCAGAACGTGATCACAAAAAGCGCATTCGGGGAAGGTTTCGTGTCCCGCCCGCCCGCTCGCCCGTCTTGCCGCCTTCTTCGCCGCCTCGCCCGGTCCGTTCGCGAGCGACTGATCCGACGTACGTTCACTCGCCGCCGCCCGTCTTCCCGCTCCACGCCGCCACGCGCTTCGAACCTCTCGGCAAAAGACAACGAGCGGGCGGCCGGCCGGCCGGGCGGCGAGGAACATCGTTCACGCTTTCGTCCGCTTTCTTCCCCGCTCGCCGCCGTCCGATCCACGCCGCTCTCGAAAGGCGGCCGGGCGATTCGGACGGGCGACGTCGTCCGAAAAATGCGGCCGCGCATCTCGAGAACGCGCAGCAAATCGCTTCTTTTCGCAGGTGGCTCATGAAAATTCAACGTGAGAAGCGATCAGCTGGCCGCCCCGCGCATAATCGACGGAACACGGCCGCCTTCACAAGTTCGTTGCTTCGAACCGAACCAGAAGAGAAGCAAGTGCACAAGAGACGAAGTACCTCCTCCTTCGGAGGTGCTCTCTTGAGCACCCGTCCACCACACTCGTCCATCGACCTGCTCCACCACTCGGACCATACGGAACACGCGAATGGTCGAGGGGAAGTGGGGGGTCGCCGCGGCACACGCGCGTTTAAAGGCGGCCGCCGGCTTCCGCGTCGAAATCACTCCGTTCCGGATTAAAATTTGAGGAAATTCGACGAGCCGACCGCCGAGTTCGTCGGCTTGACGTCGCCCACGGCGTTTTGCAATCCCGCCGACGCGCCGTTGATGAAAGCGCGGAGGCCACGGCGTCGCCGAACTCCGAGCGGCCGGCCGGCCAATCAACAGCCGACCGCCCCCAAGCGAGCGTCCTCCTTTCTGCTCTGCTTCGTCTTTTGTTGTGATCGCCTCATCCGACCGGCCGACCGCTCGGCGGCACGAAACTTCGCGGCTAAACGCCCCGGTGTGGCGGATTCGCGCCGACGAGTTCGGCGGGCGACTTCGGCCGCTCGAGCGGGCGGCAGGCCGCTTTGCGTGCACGGGGCGGGACGGGCGGGCGCGAGATGAGCGGGCGGTAAGCGAGCGAACAGGCGGCCGAGCGGCGAGTCGAGCGGATCACAAACGCGGCAACCTGGCCGGTAAACCGCCCACTCGCCGCTGATCCCATTCGAGACCTTGTGGCGTCCAAAAGCGGCCCACTTTCTCCAATTAGAAAGCGCGAGAGGGGAGTACGGTGCAGGGGAAGAAGAGGAGCGTTCTCCCTCTTTCACTCGTGAATCACTCGAAGCGAGAAGACCGAAAAATCACCTGCTTTCTCGCCTCCACTTGGCGCGCGACTCACCACGCGGCCGAGTGAGCAAATTGACTCACGGGATTAAACGAGGAGAAGAAGAAGAAGAGGGGAGTGCGGGGGCGTGTCATCGGCCGAACGGCCGCTTCGGATCGAGAAGACGCGACGTTCAACGAGATTTCTTTTGCAGGACGAAGAAGGGAGGAGAAAGGGCCCGGAAGACACGTGATCTCGGCCTGCTCCTCCGTTTTCGTGGCCACAAGCCGATTTTCTCGAAATCGCCGTCGTCACCCACACGCGAGAGGACGTCGAAAAGCCGTCGATTCGGAGGGGCACGCGAAAGCCGGCCGAGGACTTCGGTTTGGAGACGAAACGAAGGGGCCACGCACTCCTCCAGCCGGGCAATCGATCGACTGTCGATCAAGCGGGCGGCCGAATGAGTGTGCTGCCCTCCGGTTGCTCCATCGAGCGGCCGGCCGGCGGCGGAAGCGGGCGGGCGGCGATAAGAAGAAGGCGGTTCTCTCGCTCGTCCGCCTTCGCCCGCCTTCGGCTAATCGACGGACAGCAGCGAGGCGCCGCGGCTACGTGCAGGCGGGAGAGCAGTCTTGGACGTCCGCTCTGCAGCTCCCGCCCGGCCGACTGATCGCCGGAGCGGAGCGTTGATTACAAAGGACAAGAGAGGAGAAAGTACACGCAATCCCTCGGTCGGAAAGCAACCCGAAACGAGAAAACGAAGAAGCTCGCCGTTCGTCATCCTCGAAAAGCAGACTGCCGCTCGGGCGAACGAAACCGAGAAGTCACTTCTTTCCGGAAACCCGAAAGTTTCGCCGCCCGAGTCGCAAACGTCGCCGCTCGCCGGGTGACAAGTGGGCATGCCGGCGATCACGCCTTCGGGCCGCCCGCCGGCCGCCGTTTGCCCTCCGGGCGGCGAAACAAAGCGGCCGGCGGGTCGGGCGGGTCGCCGAGGTTCGACGGGCGGCTCGTTCGTTCGGAGAGCCCGCCGGCACCGAGTGCACTCGCCGGCCTGACCACAAGCCGGCCGGGCGCCGAAAATAGCCGCCGATCGGCCGCTTTCGGATCACGAGGCGGGCGACCCGGAAACGAGTTCGTAGGCGATGACGATCGCCACATTAATCGCCCCGTTCGAAACAAAAGGTCAAAGAAGTAGGGTGGATCCGAAGAGTGAGCAGAAATTAGCGCTCTACCATCCGAACAGAACTGAGTGGTCAAGAGTCACGTACGAGGAAGCGGAGGGCCGAAAGGCGACGAAATGGCCGACCGGAGCGACGAGGACGGGGGCGAGAGAAAACGGCGTGATCATCAGTCAGTCAGAACGTGAAGCCGGGTGGGTCGCCGAATTGCGACAATCCTGCCGGCCGGCCGGCCGGAAGACAATGAGCGCCGGGCCGCCACCTGTCGAGCAGACACGCGATTGGAGTCCCCCCGATCGCCGCCTCGAGCGGCGTGTCGTTTTATTAGCCGCGCCAACCAAAACACACGCCAGACGAGCGGAAAAGAAGATTCAATTAAGCGAACGAACGACAACAAACACGACGACGACGACGACGAAGAACCCGAACGGAGGAGCGAGCGAGCGATTAGACGGCGCCATCGACGCCGAGACGAAGACCGAATGTGACGTCGAATAAGCGGAAAGCACGCTGGACTGGAGAACGTTGCCCCTTCGTTCCGAGCACGAGCACGTGGCTTCTTTCTGTGCAAAGCCGAAGTGCACACTCGGCGATGCCGAAAGGAAGAGCGGAGGCGGGCGGGGAAGACGCGAAGGGGCGGCCCGCAAGTGTTTCAAAATGCCGCCCGCCGCCGCCGAAAGGTCGACGGCCCGATGGAAATTTTAGTCATCGGCCGGCCGCGACGGGCCGAGCGGCCGCTTGACTCACGCCCCGCGCCGCCCGCCCGGCCGGCCGATCGACTCGACCGCCGTTCCGTCGACCTCCGTGATCGAAAACAAACAAAATTGGGAGCGAAGTGGAAGGAAACCGAGCAGAAATGACTGCTTTTAAGCAATCCCAGTGCCCGTTGGCCGCACAAACTGGGCACAAAACACACTCGAAAGACGAACTACGGAGTGGCCTCCAACAAAGGCGATCACTAACGAGCAGAGCGGATGTTTTCGAGCGAACCGGAACTCCTCTAATCGCCGCAAAACGACGCACTCGCATTCCGGGCGTTCGGAAGGGCACAAGCGGGAATGTTCGGAATTCCCACGGGTTGCATCGAAACGAGTCGCCTCGCGGGTTGGATTCTCGGGATGAGCGGAAGGGCGGACGATAAGCGCTGGAAATGACTCGTGACTCACACTTTCCAGAGCCAAAAGCGATGATAAGCAGAAGAGAAGCGGGCAGCCGTTGATCTGCAGGACCCGAAGCAACGAAAGCCATCAACGCAAACCTCCCCCTCCAACCCCAAATGTTTGTTTGATCGAAGGAAGGCGGTAAAGCGATCGGTTTGACGCATTTCGAACTCCTTCCGCCCCGACTGCTCGTGTTGACGCCACTCGGCCGAATGGGCGATCGTTCCGGTCGCCGCCTCGATCGATCGGTTTGGAACCTTTGGGAGCGGGCGGCAACTCGAAGCTCGACGCAAAGACGCGTGTTTATGTTCGAAAGGCAAACATCGCCCATTTGACCCCCGCCCTCTCGTCTGCACGCGATCGCCGCCGAAGACGCCCACCCGCCCACACCTCGCGGTCGCCCCAAAAGAACGGTAAACACGACGAGTAGCGAGCGAGCGGGCGGGCGGCCAACAGGCGGCTCGTTGTTTGGACACGCCGCTCGCCCACCGTCGTCACTCTCGAGTGTTGTTGTCAATTAGGCGCCCATAATTTCGATGCGGTAATGAAGGCCGCGAGCACGTGCCTGCGGCCACTCGTCCAGCTTGGCACCCGCCCAACAACCGGCAACAAGCAGAAGGAGTGGGAGTGCAAAAGGAGTCCAATCCAAACCGAAAGAATTCGACGGCAAATCGGGAGCGAACTCGCGCACCGACCGCCGTCGTCGTCGAGCGATGAGTCACCCGAAAGAGTGCGGGCTGTCGAAATCGACGGAATGTTTCGCCGCCGCCTCTCGCTCGACGAACGGCGCGCGGCTAAATCGATTAGAAGGCGGCGGAATGAACACGAAAAAACGCTTGAAGTTCGAAAAGCGGCGGGAAGTTCGGCGGCTTCCGGCTGCTGGCACCGCGCGCCCGCCCTTCTCTTGGGGGTTGACCCGCCCGCTCGGACATCCCGGAACGGTCGTGAGTGTTCGACGAGACTCCGAACGGACAGAAGAACTTCGCTGTTGTTTTTCGAAAGCGAACTCTCGACCACCACAAAGTGCAGCTTCCAGTTCACTTCCACGCCTGATTGACCGAACGGCATCGATTCACCCGGACTAGGCGGAATTCGAAGTTCTCCCGATCGACTACGGTGCCCGCTCGATTGCTGCAGCGAGAAGTCGAAAGGGCAGAAGCTACGGTAAACGAGGAGGAAAACAAGGAAGGAAGCGAACGGGAGAAATCGGGGGGCTCATCGCGTCGCCGGGGGCGTCGTGTCGCTGATGACGTTCGAACGGGGATGAGAACGGAGAGCGCGGAAGGGGAAGGCGGGAGGAGAAGCGAGTGGGAGGAGAACGCCCGACCGTCTTCGAATCAATCGGATGGCGATCGCCTGCCTTCGTGACGTCGACGGGTGATTTCGAAGTCGTCCGGTTTCCCGAAGAGCGAGCGGCGGCGGCGAAAACACGACCGAAATCGACGGGGAGCCGCCGCCCGCAACACGCCGAAAGCACGGGAGCGGCGGCCAGCGAACACGCGAGTGGACCGCCGGCCTCGCTGACCGGAAGAACGAAAGTGCAAATCGCGAGGCGACGATCGACGGCGGCGGCGCGGCGGGCGGGCGGGCGGGCGGATCGGACGGCGAATCAAAAGGCAAATAAACGCGCAAAAGTCGTTCGAACGAACCGCGAGCAGCAAACGGGCGGCGGCGACGCGCAGGAGTTCGAGACGAAAAGCGGCGTCATTGGCGCGCGTAGAAGAAGGAAGACGGCGAGCGGGCGGGGGAACGGGCGGCGAAAGCGCGAGATCCCCGCACCGCCCGCACCTTCCGTCCGCGAGCGGCGAGCGGCGGAACGTGAACTCGAGCGCCGCCGCCAGTCGATCAGTTCGCCGAGAAGCGCAGGAAGTGGAAGACGAGCGGGCGGGCGGGCGGCAAGACGGAACACTCGCCGCCGCCTCTCGTGTCCCGCTCGCCGCCGCCCGCCTCGAAATCTCGGCCGACCCGCGTTGACCTTGCGCGAAATCAAGATCAACCGTCGCTTTGGAGGCCTTCCGCCCGCCCGCCCGCCCGCCCGCTCCCGCCGGTCGTCCCCTCAATTTTCCGCTTGTGTTCGCATAAATCAACGCCACACTCGGTTGCAAAAGAAAGTGGGCAAAAAGGTTGTTTTCTCTCAGACAAATGCCTCATTTTCTCCACGGGGTTTGAATGGATATTCAGAACTCGGTAAATGATCGTCATTGAGAACAACGCCCGTCGGCGGGATCGAACCCGCCCTTGCTCTTTCTTCGGAGGGGCGTGCAGCACTCCGCAAAACCGACTGGACCACGCCGCTCGCCCAAGAGGCGGCCGCCTTTCGCGCCCGAGCGCGCTGCTTTTTCGTTCGAGTGGCGGTGCGGGGGTTTCTTTTTGTTTCAAGGTGGGGATTTGATCGTGTTGTTTGGCGTTAATTGAGGATCTTTCATTTCTATGATAACCAGACAAAATCATCAAACGTGTGAACTGTTGAACTTCATGACGGGCGACCGAAAGAATTGACTACGCGTGGGAACTACGGGGAATTCGGTGGAAAGAGGTGAGGGGAAGCGGGGGTTGTTGGGAGTACACGTACAGAACAAACGAGAACGAGTGGGAAAGAAGGAACATCAGCAAGTTTTGGTGTTCGTAACGCTGAAGGCGGGCAGGCCGCCCGTCGAGATGCCGCCCGCGAGGAACGTGGAGCTCGGATTCAGGCGGAAGTTCGACGACGGGAAGAAAGCGGTGTCGTTGATCGAATTCAGCTTCCAGATTTGTTGGATCTGCTGAACAGAAAAGAAGGTTAATTGAAGTCCTTTGCGGGACACTCACCGTGGTGCTCGGCGACGTCAACTGGAGGGTCACGTTGCAGACGGGCGAGGAGAGACCGTTGGCCACCGTGATCGAGAACATCGTCAGCTGCTGGTTGCCGCTCGTCCACGTGCCCTTCGGACTGACCACGAGGTTCAACTGGCCGCTCACGAAGGGATTGGCCGTGGTCGGGGGCGAGAGGGTGGTCATCCCGCTCACTCCCAGCATTTGGGGCGGGATCATCGTCATTTGGGCGCTCATCGGGGTCAACCGGCCGAGCGTCGTGTTCCGAATGGTCACCGTCCCTCCACTCGCCGTGCTGGACGGGGCGGGCGGACGAAGGGTCGTGCTCGGAACGGAAGCGTTGGCCAAGAGGACGTTCGATTGCGGGGTGGTCAAAGCGGGAGTGCTCGCATTTTGGGGCGATGGCGTGCTTCCCGCAGGCGCGAGGGTCGTCGAGTTCGGGGCGCCAGTCGGGCTGCCGGTGGTCGTGTTGCGGGAGCGCCGGTGGTTGCTGCCGGAGCTGCGGGCGATGCAGAGCTGTTGCCTGCGGGCATCGCGGTCGTGCTGTTCGTGGATGGTGGGCTAAACAAAAGAGGTTAACCTTCAGGGCAAGAGAATGACCACTCGCCTTCCACTTGCGCTCGTGTTTCCAGCCGCCGAAGTGCTGACCGGCGCGCTCGTGGAGACGTTCCCGCTCGTTACGTTCGAAGCGGCGAGGACGGAAGACGCGGGCGTGGTCAGTTGAACGGTGGAGTTTTGCGCGGAGGCCAACACTCGTTGCGTTCTGTGCAGACGATTGGGTCGAATTGGAAACGACCGGCTTTGCAGTCGTGCTTTGGATCGTTGAGGTTTGGATCGTTGTGGGGCTCGCGGTGGTCGCATTCTGGCTTCCAGTCGACCCGCTGCTCGCTGGAGTGGTCGTGGAGTTGGAGGCCGCGAGGACCGAAGAGGCGGGCGTCGTCAACACGAGCGTCGCGTTGCCGGAGGTCACGTTTTGAGGAGGCGCTCGTTTGGTTCGCACTCGGCAGAGGCGTCGACCCGTTCAACGGAGCTGCCGTCGAATTGGAGGCCGCAGAAGACGTGCCGTTGCTCATCGCCGCCATCGGAGTCGTGCCGTTCGTTGCGGGAGCGGCGGTCGTTGGTTGAGGACTGGAAAAGGACATCAGCATCAACTTATTTGCTTATGGACGGAGTGAGTGAGGAGGACGAACACAAAAGAGCGGCGAAGTACAAACGACTTGCACACCAAGTGTTCTTCTCACCTTCCAGCAGTAACGTTCTGATTGAAGGCGCCCGTCGTTGCATTTCCGCTGCTCGAGTTCGAAGCGGCGAGCACAAAGGAGTGCGGGCGTGGTCAGCGGGAGGCTGGAGTTCGCAGGAGAAGCGCTCGTCGCGTTTTGAGCGGCGACCGTCGTTCCGTTTTGTGCCGCCGCTTGCGTGGAGTTCGAAGCGTCCCGGGCGCCGCAGTGGAGCTCTGGATCGTCGTGGGGGCCTGGCTGGAGGCGTTCTGGCTGGGGCAGAGCGTCGTTCCATTTTGGGGCAACGCCGTGCTTCCCGGCGGGTGCAAGGGTCGTCTGATTTGTGCCATTGGATGCGAGGACGACCGAAGCGGCCGTGGTCAACACGAGAATCGTGGTGTTCTGCCCGGTGCTCGGGCTGCCGCTCGTCGAGTTCGCGGGAGAAGCGGTCGTGGCCTGACGGGACTGCGGGCGATGGAAGAGCTGTTGCTCGCCGGCATCGCGGTCGTCCATTAGTGGCTTGTGGACTAAACAACCGGCTTTAATGTTTGAAAAGAGGAAGACCACTCGCCTTCCACTTGTGCTCGAGTTTCCGGGGGCCGGACCGCTCGTACTCGTGGAGACGTTACCGCTCGTGACGTTCGAAACGGCGAGCATGGAGGACGCGGGAGTTGTCAGTTGAAGGGTGGAGTTGGCCACCGCGCCCGGGCGTGTTCCATTCGACGGACTTGCCGCTCGAGTTCGACGGTGCGGGCGACGAGGAAGCGACTGGAGAAGACGTCGATGCGTTGCCCGCCTGCGCGCCGCCGAAGAGACGGACGAATTTTGGGCGGGCGCCATGGTCGTCGAGTTCATCGACGACGTTGTGCTCCCACTCGCCGCCCCCGTCGTCCCGTTCTGCGGGGCCGCCGTGCTGTTGCTCGCCGCCGAAGGGCTGCTCGAATTTGTTCGCCGCAAGGACCACGGACGCGGGGGTCGTGAGAACGACGGTGGAATTTCCCGCCGGACTCGTGTTGTTCGATCCCCCGGTGGTTGTGTTCAGCGGGGGCCCGGCGGTCGTCGGGCTGACGGTCGTGGGGTTGGGCGTCGTGGAGTTGAAGAGAACATTCAGGAGGGAGGTGTTTGATGCTTGGTTGCTGGTCGTCGTGCTCGGCGGGCCGGCCGGCGTGGTCGTCTGCGGGCTGCAAAGAGGCCGAATGAAGAGGGATCTTTGATCATTCGAATGACTCACCTCCCACTCGCAGTCGAAGTTGCCGCTCGCCGTCGACTGAGAGGCCGGGAGAGGCGTCGTTCCATTCTGCGGAGAAGTGGTGCTGTTGCTCATCGCTGTCATTACGGTCGTTCCGTTGCCCGCCGGAGCGGCGGTCGTCGGTTGAGGACTAAACAAAGCCGATTAGAAATGCGCTGCTAAATTCTTTGGTTTGAAAGGGTCCACTCGATTCTCCTTTTCCCGCCTTGCGTTCTTTCGATCAAGACTTCAGTCCAAGGAGTCTCTTGCTTGGAAAACAATCCCTTCCATTCCCGTGTTGTCCATTTCTTCGGAGCTTTCTTGTTGTCTTTTAGTTCTCACCTTGTTCCCGAGACGCTGCTGCTCGAGTTGCCGCCTCCGTCGATTGAGAACTCGGCATGGGCGTTGTTCCATTTTGGGGGACGTCGTGTTGTTGCTCAAATCGCTGTCATTGCGGTCGTTCCGTTGCCCGCCGGAGCGGCAGTAGTTCGGTTGGGGGCTAAAGAAAACGATGAAAGATCGAAGAAGAACATGCTGCTGAATTCATTGGTTTGGAATGCACCATGCTTACTCGTCTTTTGCCTGCCGTCTTTCAATTCTCACCTCGCTCCCGGAAACACTGCTGCTCGAGTTGCCGCCTGTCGTCGTTTGAAAACTCGGGACGGGCGTCGTTCCATTCGACGGAGGCTACACTCGAATTGGACGCTGCAGAAGTCGTGCTGTTGTTCATTGCGGCCATCGGAGTCGTGCCGTTTGCTGCCGGGAGCGGCGGTCGTCGGTTGGGGGCTAAACAATGAAGATCAATCAAAAAAAGCGAGTCGCATCTCCCACCTTCCAGCAACGGTCGTCTGATTGGAAGCCGGCGATGTGGTCGAGTTCCCGCCGGCAGGAGAGGAAGCAGCAGTCGAGTTGGAGGCTGCGAGCACGACGGAAGCGGGCGTGGTCAACAGGAGCGTCGAGTTTCCGGACGGCGCAGAGGTCGCGTTCTGCGGGCTGCCCGTCGAGTTCGAAGGGACTGGCCGACGGATTGGCCGTGCTGTTCGCTGCCGGGCTGCTCGAACTGGAAGCCGGAAGGGGGCTGCTCGTCGAGTTCTGGCCGCTCGGCGGACTGCTGCTCGTGGAATTCGGCGCGAGGGTGGTCGTTTGATTCGATGGGAGGGTCGTCGAAACATTCGCGGGCTTCATCGTGGTGCTCCCGTTTCCGCTGACTTCGGCCGCGCTTCCCGCCAGCGAGATCGTTGAGGTGGAGGAGGGCGCGAGTGTCGTTGAGTTCCCTTGAGCGCCGGTGGAGTTCGAAGAAGACGAGTTGGAAGGCGCCGGAGTAGTCGTTTGAACGCTGCAAGGGGATCGAACGAAGAATGTTGGATCCTTCCGAAGACTCACCTTCCACTCGCACTCGAATTGCCGCCCGCCGTCGACTGGGATGCCGAGGAGAGGCGTCGTTCCGTTCTGCGCACCGCTCGTCGCTCCAGAAGCGGTCGAATTCGATGCCGAAGAGTTGGAAGGCGCCGGAGTGGTGGCCATTGGGCCGGTGACGTTCGCGAGCGGCATCTTCGTCGTCGTCGTTGTGGCGTTGCCCATCAGCGTGGTTTGCGTTCCGTTCGCCGTGCTGTTCGAAGGCTGGAAGGGTTGTGCCGCCCGTCGCGTTGGCCGCCGGCTTCTGCGTGCTGGAGTCGCCGAAGACGAACGGGAGGAACGGGGTGGCGGTCGTCGTGGAGTTCCCGCCGTCGCCGCTCGAGTTGCCCGCCGCCGCGTTGACCATCGGCTTCACTTTCGTGGTGGAGTTCTTCTGCTCGTTGAAAGGAGCGGAGGATGTCTTTGATCATGTTGATCACCGTCGAGTTCAGTATGTTGTCCTTGTAGTCGGTGAGCACGGAGGCGTTGAACGTCGAGGAGGTGAGGTCGCTGAGGTCGGAGACGTTGAAGCGGTCGAGGACGGCCGAGAGGGCGGGCGCCGTGATGTTCGAGAGGAGCTGAGAGCCCTGATCGTGGATGAAGTCGACGATTCCGTTCAACGTGGCGTTCGGGAGCGTCACCCCTTCGACTACCGTAGGAGTCGCGAGGAAGAGGAGGGCGAGCAAGCAAAGGCCCTTCATTTCGCTTCGTGATTGTCGAATGGTGGACGAAGGGAACGAGCAGAGGAGACCGCCGAGAAGTGGGCGGAGTCCGCCGAACAGCCGTTCCAACACTCCGAAGTTCAGCCGTCTGCCGGTCGTCAAGGCGACTCGCCGCCGACGAACATCCGGAAGTTTCCGCCCAAGACGGCGGCCGGTGTTCTTCGCGGAATCGAATATCCGATGGGAACCGAACGATTCGACGAACGGACCACCCAACAACACCCCCGGCCAGTCCAAAAGTACACGGATTTCTCGCTTCCGTCTAGTGGATTAACGACCGGCCCACGGGCAGGTGTTTTCCCTACGGTAGGCGGCCGTTCCACCTGCCTCCGTTTGTGTAATCACTTTCAGAAGCGGCGGGGAGTGTGGGAATTTGGATTCGAACATCAAGGAAGCGGAAGAAAAAGAGACGAAACGAGGCAGCAGACTTGGGGACCGACCAAATGCGGAAGTTTTCCACGGAAATTGAATCATTCGGTTCCCAACACAAAGCTCCGGTCATTCATTCGAGGAATCAGAGAGGGGGACACCTAACGAGCTGTTTATTCCCGTACGAACACAAGCGGCAAAGGGCGGAGCGGATCACTTGGCGCCGGCGTAGATTCTCTTTTTTGCGTTTCGTCTCGTTCATTCAAATTCTCCGACGGAGGGAAGTAAACATGTGTAGCGATCGCGTATTTATCAACTGCTTCTCTACCTACCAATCAACGACAATCCCGCAGGACACAAACGACGATGAATACAAGCACTCAATCGATCAGAGGGGCTCATTGGGGGAAGTTCTTCTCGAGTTTGGCGAGGAGCGTCGGCGACCCGGGCCTTGATTCCGGCGAGGAAAGGGCGGCCTCCTTCTCGTCCTTCTGCTCCCGAATGCGTTGGACGAGGGCGTCGCGGACGGCCAGCCGCTCGGCGAACTTCTGCTCCGAGCTGCCGCAGGCGGTCGGCGAGGGCGTCCATGCGCTCGCGGGCCGGCCGGACGCGCTCCGCGTGCTCCGAGTGGAGGCGGAGGATGTGAGCGCGGGCGAGCTCCACGTTCCCCTCGAACTCGTTGATCACGCGCACGACGATCTTCTCTGAACGAACAAAAAGGAGTGAGAGTGAAAGGGAAGGCGAGAGACTCACGCGCTCGCTCCCAGTCGGGATCCTCGTTGCGGGCGTCGTTCGGGTTGAAGAGCGCGTCCGCGGGCAGCGCCTCCCACTTCTTGCGGTGCGCGTCGAACGGCGAGGCGAACGGCTCGCGGGCCCACTGGACGGTCGCCGCGTCGAGCGGGACGGGGCAGGCGGTCGGCAGGTCGCCCGTTCGCTTCGTGTGTCGCCGAACGTGCGGTGGGTGAGCGGCGTGGTCGTCAGGTCCAACGCGAGGCGGCGGCTCTGGTCGGCCACCGAGCGGGCGGAGCAGTTGAGCAGCTTGCGGGCCGAGCCCAGCACCGAGTCCAGCTTCTCGCGCTTCTTGACGAGGATGCTGTCGCGGATGAAGCGCGGCGTCGGCACGGCGGGGCGTGGGCGTCACGAAGAAGGTGGCGTCCGGCTCGACCTTCGGGCGGACGGGAGTGAGCGAGAAGTCGGCCGGCTGCTCGGCGGGCGTGTCGCCACGACGCGCGTCTCGTCCATGCGGGCGCGCACTTGCGGCGACTGGCGGCTTTTGGCGCGCGCGATCAGCTCGGCCGTCTGCTTCTGCGTTTCGGTCACCTGCAAACGCATTCGTTCAATTCATGGATTCCCTCCTTCCACCCACCTCCTCGCAGATCTCTTCGACCGTTTTGTCCGCCAGAGGACGGTGGAGGTCGAGTCGGACATCGAACTCGAGTCGACCAGCGGCGACGGCTTGAACATGGGCGTCTTCTTGACGAACGTCACGGACGAGAGGCCGGACGGTCCGGGGCCGGGCGGCGAGTCCACGTCGTACGTTTGATCGACAGCCTGAACGAGAGAAGGATAACGAGAGCGGTCAACACCGTTAAAGAACTCACGGCTCGCTCCACCTCCCGCCCGACCGACTTTCGTGATCGTCTGCGAGGTCTCCAGCAACTCGGGGCGTTCCACCTGCAAGCGAGAGGAGTGAGTGGAAGGAAGAAGACGGGAGGTCGCTTGCCGGCAGGACGGCCGGGTTCATCGTCGAGGTGAGCAGCGGAGCGAAGAGCGGATTCTGCGTGTCGCTCGAGTCGTACAGGACGAAACTCTCCGATTGGCTCGACTGGCCGCCCACAAGTCCTCCGGCCATCTGCAAACACACGAGTGAGGATTGAAGAAAAGAGGGAGGGCGAGAACTCACCGGCGGACTGGCCTGCGGGATCTCCTCGATCTCCTGCGTGAAGTCGATGGGCTGCGGGATCACGAACGTCTCCGCCCGGTTGGCGCTCTCGACGGTGCTGGAGCGGGAGAAGAGGGGCGATTGGAAGCGGACCCGCTTGCCCGATTTGCTGCCCGTGCTCGAGCCGAACGTCCGGACGGTGTGCGTGGCGTTCGGGTTCGGCGGCGGAGTGGCCGGCCGCGGCCTGGATGGTCTTCGTGCCGCTGCCGATCGAGCGGAACAACTCCTCCGTCCCGTCGCCCGTGCCCGAAGTTCCGTCGGCCATCTTGCTGGAGTGAAAAGAATGAAATGAGCGAGAGCGGAGCGAAAGGCGAGAAAGAGCGGCCGCTCGAGGCCGACAGCGGGAAGAGATGACGCGTCTTTCGAAATCGGTGGAGAACAGACGACCGGCAACGGCCGAAGCCGGTCGGTTCAGAAGGCGGAGAACCCGGGCTGATTGCAGCGGGTGCGGAAGGTGGAAGGCGGTTTGGTTGTGCGGACTTCGCAATTGAAGATCGGATAGCGCGATCTTTCGGGGGAAGATTGGTCGCAGTTTGCACCAAGCAAGCTCATGAAAACAAAGCGATGTGTTGCAGGCAAGTGCCGTCGGCTTTTCTTTCGTCGCCACTTTCACTTCGAAGTGCGGGATTTGTGCCGCTTTCCGCCGATGAGTCACTCGACGGACACCCGATCTGCGCGCCAATTTTCGTTTGAACGGCAAGACGGACGCCGTCCCGCTCGTTCGGTCAGCGGGCGGCAAGCGGCCCGAACGGGCGATGGGAAAAGAGAGAGGAGGAGAGAGAGCGGGGCAGGAGGAAGGCGGCGGATGGTCGGGCGCGTCCCGCACCGCCGATCGCGTTCGGACCTTTCGGGCGGCCTCCGTCTTCTCCCGTTTTGCCGCCGCTTCCGTCCGCATTTCGGAAGCAAACGGTTGTTGTTTCGACGGAATCGAAGGAAGCTGCCCCGTTTCGTTTTTACCGCTCACTCCTAGTCCCAATGGCTGCAAAAGCGGCGGAGATTTTGCTCGCGATCGCGAATTTTGGTGACGAAATCGTGGGGATTTATCACCTCTTGATTCCAATCGACCCATCCCGCTTCCAGGACGCCGCCCACATGTCTTCGAAGGGCAAACGCGGCGGGCGGAAGGCCAAAGTGGTTCGTTTTCCTCCTCTTCCTTCCAATCTTCTCCACTCGTTTGCAGAAGCAGCAACAGCCGGCCGAAAGCAGCGGGGACCCGAACGAGTCGCTGGCCGCCGAGTTCGAGGTTCGTTGCTCTCTTCTCTTTCCCTTCCAACCGCCGCTTTGCAGATGGTCGGGCTGGACGTGCTGTCGTGGATGAACGACACGGTGAACTTCGAGACCACCGGCTGGCAGCGATCGGCGGCCGACGCCCCAACTCATCCGCGAGCAGAACAAGCAGGTCCGTCTTGATCCTGCCGGAAGGCACACGGCCGAGACGCCCAGACGGTGGACGAGCTGCAGCAACGACGTCAGGCGGCCATCAAGATCCGCAACCAGCAGCTCCTCGAGGATTTGTTCACTCGTCCCACATCCTCTCATTCGTTCTCCACTTCAGGCGGTGAAGAAACTCCAGTCGTCCCGTCACGTCGACCTGTGCTTCGTCGTTGGATGCGACCGGCAGCATGGGGCAGCACATCGAAGGAGTGAAGAACGCCATCCGCGGCATCGTCGACAACCTGGTTTCGAAGAAGGCGAACGGGCAGGGCGGCAGCCAAAGCGATGGTCAGCAACCTTGCGGCTCGGCTTCGTCGCCTACTGGGACTACGATTACGAGACCCGCTTCGAGGTTCTCCCGTTTAGCGACTCGGTCGACGTGTTCCACGTGTTCTGCTCGAAGCTCAAAACCCAACCTCCGATCAGTCCGGGACGACGCTCCGGAGGACGTGCTCGGCGGACTGAACAAGGCGCTTTTGTTGAACTGGAGCACCACCGACAACACCAAGGTGATCTTCCACATCTGCGATGACGTAAACGGATTTGTTTCCGCTAACCTTTCATCGTCTTTGTTCCAGCCCGGCTCACGGAAAGCAGTTCTACGCCCCCGACTACGCGTGGAAGGACAACTACCCGGACGGCGACCCCAGCGGCCTGACCGCGGACGGGATTTTCCAGCGGATGGCGAAGATCGGGGCATCGACTACCACTTCGGGAAGATCACGAAGTACACGGACACCATGATCGCCCGGTTCGCCGCCGCCCTTGGCGAGGCCCATCGACCAGTTCGACATTCAAGGACGTGTGCGAGATCTCCAACTCGGTTGTGTCGGCCGTCAGCAAGTCCGTGGGCAGCGCGATGGGCAAGGCGGGCGCCTCCAGCCGTCCGGAGCGCTCCTACCGCCTCGACCCGCAGATTCCGGCCAGCTGGGACGCGCATCCCGTCCAGAGCGGCAAGTTCCTCGCCTACCAGTTCCCGCACTCCATCGAGGACGTCGCCAACGGGATGCCGCTGGAGCGCTGCCGCCCGGAGATCGCCTCCGTTCAAGTGGCCGCCCAATCCGTTCAGCCGGGGAGCCGAGCGGATCGCCTACTACGGGCGGGACCTCCGAACCAACGAGGACATCGTGCTGAAGGAGTACCGCCACGTGACCGGCGGCCTGGAGGCCGGCCTTCGTCACGAGTTCGCCAACCAACTGCAGACGATCGCCACCTTCTTCGCCGCCCACTACATGGCCGCCTGCGAGCAGAAGGTGCCGGGCGTCGTGAGGATCCCCGCCCGTTTGGACTTCCTGATGACCAAAACGCTCGCCCTCGGCCCGATGGACGACCTTCGCTACGTGTGCGTCGAGCCCCGCCTCGACCCGGCCGTCCGCTACCTCCGCTTCACGAACAACCACGACTTCGTGCTGCCCGAGGCGTGTGCGGTGCCCAACGGGATCTCCGTCGAGTTGCTCCGCTTTGTCGTCGCCTTCTCGCACTACACGTACACGGCAAGTCCTCCATTCATTCACTCTTCTCTCATTCGATGCTGGATTGCAGGTGACGAACGGCAAACTGATGGTCGTCGACCTGCAGGGGACGATTACGCCGAACGCGACCGCCGGCGGTCGCCCGACCGTCCTCCTCACGGACCCCGCCATCCACTCGGAGGACCGCATTCGCTTCGGCGCGACCAACCATTCGAAGCTCGGGATGAAGGCCTTCTTCGAGTACCATCGCTGCAACGAGTTCTGCGAGGCCCTCCAGCTGCCGAAGGTGGACGCCGCCCAGGTGCTCCGCGGTTGAATTCGCCCCGTCTGGGAAAATCGTCTTCTTCGTTTCAATTGTTGTGATTTATCTTCCGCTAATCCGTTCTTCTCTGTTGCTCGAACGCGCCCCGCAGTAAACTTCGGGGAATGTCGTTTGGGAGGAGTCAAACAAGTTCTCGTTTGCTCGTGTTCAAACAGCTTCAAGAAACGAGGGCGGCATAAAGCGACTGGATAAAACGGGCGGGCGGACGGGGCACAAGACTTCTTTGATAGAGGAGCATCATCTTCATTCCATTCAACAACGCTCGTGGAAGCCGGCCGCTTTTGACTCGTGAGTTTCCACTACTCAACACCTCTATTCCCCTTGCTTCGGACAGGACTGACCGAGCGGGCGGATGTCGACGTTCACGCACGAAGTGGACGGCTCGACGGTCGTCTCCTGGCCGCTCGGCGATTGCGGGCGCCGCCTCGCCGCCGCGCAGCCGGGCGACAACTGGGCGAGCGGCGTGTTCACGCTGGAGGAGCCGCGCGTCCTGCTCCAGCTGCGCCTCTGGCCGAAGGGGGCGACCGGCGAGATGGCGGGCGCGTGCGGTCGGCTGCGCGTCGTGAAGACGGAGCGGCCGCTCCAGCTGGTGGCGAGCGCGTGGATCGAGGGGGCGAACGGCGGGCGGATCGAACTGGGCGGCAAGTGGGCGGGCGGCCGGCGATCACTTTCGGCTTGCAGAAATCGTCGACCACTTCGCGGGCGAGGCGGACGGTCGCGCGTGGACGCTTTCGGCCGCGCAACTCGCCGCTCTGACCGCCTGCTCGTCGGTCGGCTGCCGGGTGGCCGAGTGGGACCCGCGCGTCCTGCCGCCGCCGCTCACTCCCGAGCCCGCCGTCTTCCGGTGGGCCTTCCGCGAGGTGGGCGCCCGACTGCGCTCCTCCGGCCGCTGGCAGAGCGCGCAGTTCGCCGTCCAGTCGGCCGGCCTCGCCGCCTTTTCGCTCGCCTTCAGCCGCGCGCCGATCGAACGCGGCGGCGAGGGCGAGCGGGCGGCGCTGCAGCTGCGCGGCCTCTGCGTCACCGCGGGGCCCGGCGGCGTCCACTTCCACCGCCTGCCGCTCGTCCTCCACGTGACCGCGTGGGCCGAGAGCGCGGACGGCCGCCGGCGGAGTGCGCGACGCGGTGAGTTCTTCTCTTTGCTCTCTGGTGTTGACCTCTTCGCTGATCTCCCGATCTCCAGAATCCCTCGCCCACTTCTTCCACGAGCTCTCCGTCGACGTGCACTCGTTCGAAGGCCTCCTGAGCGACGAGGACGTGCGCGCGCTCAGCCGCCCGACCGATTCGCTCGTCTTTTGCGTTCGCGTGGAGGTCGTGGAGCACGGCCCCCAATTTGAGCCGCCGGCTTCCGATCGGTCGAACGGTGAGTGCGGGAGTCCTTCATTCGCTCCTTTCTCGTTCGCTTGCAGAAGCCACCGTCAGCACGTCTTCTTCGGCCGCCTCTCCTCGCCGGGACCTCGCCGTGGAGCCGAACGAGGCGCAGCCCGCCGTGTAGTTCGCCTGCTTTCTCACCGATAAACATCCACTCAGCGATCATCGACCACACAGCCAGTGGACCGAAGGCACATGGCTGACAGCTCCGTTTATCCTCCGACCACCAACAACACAGGCGAGAGTCAACGAGCGGGAGTGCGGCGTTTGGACTTCTTGGGGGCGCCCTTCGCCGTCGGCGGCGCGCTCTTCGGCTGGCGGGCGGTCGGCCGTTTGGAGCGGCGGGCGGGCGGCGGCGCGTAGGCGGACGGTTGGGTGGGCTCGTCGGAGATGCCCTCGAGGAGGACGCGGACGGGATAGCGGCCTGCAAGCAGCGAGTGAGTGGGCGGAAGAAGCGAGAGGAGGGCGCCTTCGTGCTGCTTCTGCATCTTCTCCACGGGCTGCCGCGCGCAGTAGACGACCAGACTGACGGCGTTCTCGTGGCCGCCGAAGTCCAGCGAGCGGAAGGCGACCTCCTGGGCGACCGTCTGGCCGGGCCGCAGCGCCGGCAGCGGGTTGATGCGGAAGTTGCGGGCGTGCGACGAGCAGATCTGCGGCCGGAGCGGTGATTGCTCGATGTGGGGGACGAACCTTGAGGTACTGCCGCACGTGACTCACGTTCGAAATGTAGAGGATGGCGCTCTCGCGGTCGGCCAGCCGCGGGTCCACGCGCAGCACGCGCGGCTCCACGATCAGCCCGCGCCGCATGCCCACGAGCGCCCCGTTGAAGCAGAGGCGCTCCGTCGGCTCGCCGCTCCCCTCGCTCTCCGCCTGCCGGGACTCGTGCGCGAAGATGGGCGGCATTTCGGCAGGGCGACTGCTCGAAGCGACTGATCGAAGCGCGGATCGGAGTGGACAGAAATGAGCGGGCAGGAATGATTCATGCAGTTGTTGTTGTTGATCAGGCGGCAGGGACGACTGACCGCCGCTCTTTTCAAAGGCGGTTCACTTTTCGGTCTGTTCGGTCCGCCCGCCCCGCCGAATGGCCGCGAACTTTGTGAGCTCGTCGACGACGGCGACGAGCGGCAGCCGTCGGACGACGCGCCGCCATCGCCGCCGTTACGACGACGAGGTTTGCTGCTGCTGCATTCCGATTCTGGTGAGCGCTCCTCCTTTCTCTCCCATTCATTTGTGTTCAGGTGGGCACTCAGCTGATCGTCTACGTCGTCGTTGCTCTCGATGTCGCTGGAACTCGCACGCACCTTCACCATCCTCACTCGGAGCGCCGGCAAGTCCTCCTCGGCTTCTTTTGGCAACCCGTTCGTGTTTGCAGCACGTAAAGGAAGCGCGCTCCTTTTCGATCAGCTACTGGAACGTTAAACACGATTAAGGCAAGCTGCAGATCCTGGTGCTGGTGTTCCAGTTGACGGGCATCTCTTTTGCGGGCCTCCTTCTGTTCGTTGTGTACACGAAGAACCATCGCTTGATGCTCCCGCCGATCGTCTGTTCGGTGAGTTCTCAAGTACTCCCCACTCATTCCTCTTCTTCCTTTAGTCCTTGGACTTCCTGCTGCGTCTCGGCTACATCCTGTACAAGTGCGTCCTCGTGCAGGCAGTCCGCGACGACAAGTTCACGGACATCCCCGTTCCGAGCCGCACTCAAGCCATCATTGTCGTGTGCACGCAGATTCTCATCACCGTGTGTCAGGCCGCGCTGCAGATCTACTTCATCTGGACGGTCGTTCTGGCCCGTCGCTACCTGAAAGAGCGCTGAGGGAGCGTTTTATTTGTCTATTGGTCGAGAACATGTACATAAACCCCTGTTTTCTTGTTTGTTGGTGGGTGAGTAGCGAAAAGGCGAATGATTGGCAGCCGCTTCTCTCGACCGACCGGTTGGCGGAGGTTTTGGCCGATTTTTTCACGCACGGCGGGCGATAACAATTGGGTCTGAGCATGGCAACGCTTGAAGTCGAGTGCATTCGACCGGACGTCCGCCCAACTCGCCCACAAGATTCCTCGTCCTCCACTCTTTTTCCATCGAATGGAGGAACAACACGCCTACCGCAAGCCCACGAAGGCGGCCTGCCGACGGGCGCTGGACGAGACGATCCCCGACCTCATCCTCGACCAGAACTTCTCCGATGCGACCGTCGAGTTCCTCACCAACAAGATCATGCAACACGTGGCCGCCAAGTTCAGAGGTGCGAGTTGAGAGCAGTCGGTTGATCGATGCGTGTTGCAGAACTCCAGTACGAGCACTACAAGTTCATCTTCCACGTGGTCCTCACCGAAGAGCGCGGCCAGGGCTTGCGGTCAGTCAGGGCGGGCTTCGGGTGGGCAGTGCACTTCTCAAGCTTTCGCTGAACGGGCGCGCGATCCGCTTGTTTTTTGTGAAAAACGAGTGAAAGCGGAAGGTTTTATAGGTGTAAACGCGACATTCCGATCGCCAAAATTTCGGATTGCAATTGACAAACAACGTTCTTGCATGTTCTTGTCTTTCAATCGAGTAGACGCGAATTGTTTGCCACTTTTTCGCGCCGACCCGCTAAGCGATGCGTGAGGTCCGTTTAAAGCCCCCGGAATCTCCCTTTCGGCCGCCAGCCGTTGATTTCAGCGTGCAAGTGGGCGGCTACTGGGACACGAACAACGACGTGCTGGTCGCCGCCAAGTACGTGAGCGTGAGTGCCGCCCTTCGCCTCCGATCGGCCGCTCGTTGCAGAAGAAGGACCTTTGCTGCCACGTGACCGTCTTCGCCGTCGTTCTCTACTGATCGCTTCTTTTGTTTATTGCACTCTTTTACAAAGGAAATAAATTATCGCTAGTCCACGACCACCAGCCGCTTGTTGAACGGGCCGCGGAAGTAGCCGCGAGCGATGCGGGGCTGCAACGAGCGGAGTGGGCGGAGAACAAAGAAAAGAAGCCCACTTTGACGTCCTCGTTCTCCGGTTGGGGCGCGAAGTCGTTCGAGCGGGTCACTCCGAGCAGCTGGACGTCGGGACCGCATTAGAGGGCTCTCCTTTGATTCGTCTGCGTCTTCCTCCAACGTGATCACTTCGACGTCCTGCAGAGCGATTAGTGGACGGCGGAACAGAACCGACTTGTGGAGGCGAACGGGCGGGAAGGCGATGCTTTGACTTGCTCCTGGGCGTTCCTCGAGTCCGCTTCTTTCCGCTCTCGTCTGTGTTCAATCGGCTCTTTTCGCTTTCAATCGGCGACATCGCTGCTTGACGACGTTGCGGGAACGGCTCGTCGTGGCGAACAGGACGGAAAGCGAGCACAAACGTCTTCTCCTCCTCGGAACGAGATGAGTGGAGTGAGCGATCGGTCGTGAAGTAGGGCACGTAGCGTGAAGATGGATCCGAACGACGTGAAAGTGAATCGGATGCTAAACAGTGACGGGTTGAAAGAAGCAAGGTTTCGATTCGTTTCCTCATCTTCTCCGGCTGTTCGTGAACGAGGGGGGGAAGTGGTTGGGTGGCTTTCCTGCTCGTCGCCCAAACTGGACGATAAAAAGCGGGCGCGTGGATTCCACCAGTGCAGCGAGAAGAGCGACGTCCAACTCCAGCGACTTGTCGGCCCTTCGGATACGTGCGAAACGGACGTCCAAAACATCACTTGGAAATCACTGAGAAGTTGATAAACGCCTTGAACGCTCCACTCAAAAAAACGAGCGCCAGCTGATCAGGAACCGCTTTCGTTGGTGTGCATGAGGTTCGTTCTGGCAGCTCGAACTTTGCACTCCTGCTTTTGAGTGCGCAACCGAACGAATGCTCGCAGTAACACGTGGAATCACGGCTGGTTCGCGGAAGCGAGCGGCAGGCAGGTGTTCGTTTCGGAGCGGAGTGTAAACCACCGATCCACGATCAGTGAAAAGTGTAAGAGCGGAGGATGTAACAAGGAAGTGAAGAGTCTGTTTAAAAGTCGAGGAGCTCGCTTCTGTTGACCACTTGCCATAGAATGAAGGTCGTCTGTCTGCCCACCACTTTCTTCTTTGTCCTGCTTCTGATCGCCGTGGTCGTCGGTTAGTTCAACAGAAAAGTTCTCCAATCAATCCTCTTTGCAGTCCCACTCTCGGCCGGCCCCTCGTGCAACCCCTCCACCTTCTGCGCCCAAGGATGCAACTCGCAGAAGATCTGCATGGGCAATCCCGGCTGTCGCTGCAACTGCAATCCGGGAAGGTGCGAATGCGATTGTGTTGCTTAACACAATCGCTCTGATTGATTGAGGTTTGTCGGCAATTAAGAAGCGAATGAAAATTGTGAAATTATTCCTGGTTAATTAAAAAGTCCCCGACGACGGCCGCCCCTTCTTGCTCATGGCAGCAGGACAAAGAAACGGGTGACTCCCGACCGTTTGTACAGTGAGCAAATGGCGGCTGATTGCAGCGGCGGCGCACCGCTCGCTTCGCACAGGCACCCACGGATCAACGAAGACCGGCTGCACCCAAGACCGCAGAATCCTCGGCCCTCAATCAGACTCGATTAGCGCGTTTACTCGTCGAACAACAAATCGCGTGAACACAACCGAATGCACAACAACAAAGAGGAACAAAAGAATTCATTGGTGGAAACGAACGGGGATCGGCGTCATTCCGTCGTAGGCGCTCGGGAAGAACTTCTTCTGCGGGACGGGCAATCCGGCGGCGTCCCTGAGCTCGCGGATCACTTCCTCCACGTGGACGCCCTCGTGTAGCTTCTGCACCGCCACGAAGCTCTGGCGTAGCAGCGAGTCCGGGTTCCTGAAAGCAGGCGTGAACTGAGAGGGACATAGAGCAGGAAAACAAACCGGAACATGCGCCGCTCGATCTTGAAGCGTTGGACCGTTTTATCGCGGACTCTCTGCGGCTCTTCCTCGTCATTCGATCTGCAGATCAGAAGGCCGTCCTCGCGTCCGTCCGCCGGGTTCACGACGAAGGCGATGTCGTCCATGTCTCGACACTCCAGCGGCACTCGCTCCCACTTCTTCTGCTCCACATCGCAACGGTAGAAAAACTCCGGACCGTCGATTTCGCCGCCTTGCACGTATATTTGACCGGATGGGCTGAAGCGGTACCAAATGTAAGGCTGAACAAGCAAAAATTAGGTCGGAAATGAAAGAGACGACTAACATCGGGGCCCACGTCCAATCCCTGCAGCACGCGCTTCGTCCACTTCCGTTCGGCCAGCGAGTAGATTTGGAGAACCTTCGGGGTCTTGTCGTGAATCGCGAGCAGCTCCCGCCCGTCCGCGCTCAGGTCCGCGACGAACTCGCGTTCTTCCGTTTGGCGGAAGGGGTGCACGGCGTTGTCGACCACGACTGCCCGCGGCTCGTCGATGTCCACCATCAGAAAGATGATACGGCCGTCCGAACCGCAGTGAACGACCGTCCGCTTCACGTCCACGCCCTGTCCGGTGAGCTCCACGAGAGCGAAAGCGGACAGGTCGCTGTTGTAGGTGCGATGCAACAGAATCCGCTCGTAGTCGTCGCCCTCCTTCGTCAGGCGGAGCAGGTGCAGCTCGTCCCGATCGCCGTCCGCGATGTAGATCGAGACGAGGATGGCGTACGGGCTCACGAACATCAATTCCATGACCTCGGGGCTGCGATACCACTCCGTTCGCGGCTCCAGCAGTCTGTAATCCAGGGGCTAGAACAATCCGAGCAGAGGAGCGTACTTGTAGGTTTTCCGCAAAAGGTCCACGATCATCAGGTCCAGTTTTTTCGAGAACTTGTACAAGTAGCGACCATGTGTCGACCAAACGTAGCCCTCCAAGTCCTGCAACGCAAAAAAGTCAATCAAAGGAGTAAACAAAACCAGACCATGTGGCTCTCGTAAACGAAAGAGTTCTTCGAGTAATGCCGCTCGTGGTCCTGCGGTTTCATCGGCTCCGTCGTCAGCTTCCGTTGCTTTGCGGCCAGGCGAGGAGAGCGGCGGGCAAGCGGGCGAAGGACGGCGGTCTTCCAGCACTCCGTACAGTCGCAGAATCCGGCGGAAGAGAGCTGGATGATCGGCGACGACGCTGCCGCGGTCGCTTTCCGCTTGCGGCTCGTCGAGTGGCCGCTCGACTCGGCCATGACGGCGGCTAAAACGTATGGGGAAATCAGCCGGCAAGGGCTCCAATTATTGTTGAAAATCGCGAAAAATTCGGCAAAGAAAGTACGCGTGTTGCTCGCAATAATTCAGCGAGTCGATTCGAACAAAAACTGCGCGAAATCCCACGAACATCAACGTCTTATCGACGACGATCAGGTGGCAATGCGGCGAGCGAGCGAGCGCACGCCGCTTCGTGTGGACCAGTTGACCCTGCGGATCGGAACGGGACATCCCTTTCACCCGTTGAGTCGACGGTGTTGACCGTACAACAGCTTGTTTCTTTGCTCGTTTGCGTTAAAGTAGACGATCCTGCTCTTTTTCTTCTACCGCGCGAACAACGATCAAACGCGGAAACTCGCAATCGCAAGCTCGCATCAGGAAACAAAAAAGGCAAAAATTGAATCAGTCAACATGGGGACTGCGCGACACTCGCGCCCGCTCGCCACAACCCACTGGACTACTCGAGTGCTGAAATCGCTAGAGTGTTCCTTTCCGTATGCGGTCGGATGAGCGGCAAGCCGTCGAGTGTTCTCTTGCTCTCTGCCCACCCGCCTGCGCGCCGCCCTCCCGTCCGCTCGATCGATTTGCATGGGAACGGCGGCCAAAATCGCCCTCCTCGCTTGCGAAAGAGCAGAGAGGACCGTTTGAAGCGTTGTCCGCTCCTCAGACGCTCATCCACGGTCGCTTCAAGCCGGTTTCCGCGCATTCCCCCGCTTCGTGTGTCCACGCGCTCTCAACCAATCCAGCTTCAGCTTTCTCTTCGCCCACTCTCAGCGATGGGCGCGTGGTGTGTGGCCGAAGTGCACGAGGACGCGAGCGGCGAGCACCTCGGCTTCGATTTGGCCGCCTTTTTTAAGAAACTGCGCAAGAAGAAGTACGCGAACAAAAAGGTTCGTCCACCGCCCTCTTCGCTCACTTCCGTTCGTTCAGGTGTGCGTGGTGTGGATCGCGGGCGAGTCGGGGCGCAGCAAGTCCTTCTTCGTGCACATGGCCCTCCGCTTTCTGCAGTGGAAGCGACGGCATCCGGACGAGGAGGCCGACCCGCGCGAGTGGATGGCCGAGCGGCTCGACGGGACGCCCGACTTCCACGCGGCAACGAGCGGGATCGCCGTCCACGATCGGCCGTTCGTCGTCGAGGTTCGCCTTCCCTTTGTCTGCCCGTCATCGCTCTTCTTCCTTCTTTGCAGCACGACGATCTCGTCGTCTTCTTTGTGGACTCGCAGGGGACGGGCGGCGAGCAGCGGAGCCGGGCGGGATCCGCCCTCCTGTTCGCCTTCACGCTCCTCCTCTGCGACGTGTTCGTGAGTTCTCCTCCCGCCTTTCGTTCACTCTCCCCTGCAGATCCTCAACGTCGATCGGGAAGTGCGCTCTCGGCCGCACTTGGAGCAACTCGCCGACTTCGCGGCCATCAGCGAGGAGGCGCTCGCCGCTCATTCGGAGGAGACCGGCGAAAAGCCGTTCGCCGTGAGTTCTCCCCGCCTTCCCTCCTTTGTTCACTCTTTTCGTCCAGAAACTGCTCCTCCTCTCGCGGAACAACGAGCAGGGCGGCGGCCTCGGGATCGACGGCTGGAGCGGCCGGCTAGACGATGTCCTCGGACTCCGGAACGAGAAGAACGCGGAGGTTCGCGAGCAAGTGGGCGGGTTGTTCCGCTCGTTCGCCCACTGCCGTCTCCCGTCGCCCGGCTCGAAGGTGGCGGCCGCGAACTTCGACGGCGATCCGAACGGTTCGCTCCCATTCGGCCGAGATCTAATTTTGCACTCGCTTTGCAGAAATGAAGTCGAGATTCCGCAGCGGCCTGGATGAGGGCGATCCGATTCCTGTTCGCCGACCTCCAGCCGAAACGCGTGGACGGCCGGCCGGTCACGTGCGGCGAGCTCGCCGTCTGCCTCGGGAAGTACTGGGTGCCGTTCTTTGAGACGTTCCGCGTGCCTCAAGGGCCGTCCATTCGACAAGTGAGTTCTTGCTTCAACTGCCGCCTAATCAAAGCTTGCAGGCAATCATCGACCAGAAACTGCAAGAAGCGTTCGACCACGCCCTCCACGACTACGAGGCGGCGCTCGAGCGGAAGGCGAACGGAGCGGCGGCCGCACTGGACGACTCGGTGGAACGTAAAGCCGCGCTCTCGACCGTCCGCCGAGTGCGCGTGCCGGCCGGCGAGCGGGAGAAGTGGGCGGGTCGCCTGCAGGAAGCCCTCGGCCGACACTTCCGCCTGTTCGCCGCGATCAACCGCGCCCGTCACGAGACGCTCGCCGAGCGGAAGCGACGCCGCGTGGACCGCCGCTTCGGCGAGCTGCACGCCCGCCTGCTCGCCCACTTCCGCTTCGTGCTGAAGGCGGCCGCCGGCAGCGAGCCGGCCGTCGTCCACGCGGCTCACGAGCGCGTGCGGGCGCGAGTCCTCGCCGACTTCCGCCGCGCCGCCCCCGCCGATGCGACCGCCCGCGAGCTGCGCCAACCGACCGCCGAGTTCGAGGCCGCGCTGGACGCCGCCTTCTACCGTCTCCGCCCGACCAAAGCCGTCAGCCCGGAAGTTGGGAGCGCCGCTCTGGGCGCCCTGAAACTTCTGGGCGCCGTCAAGACGTTCGGTGGCCAGGGGGTGGACGTCGAGCGGGCGCTCTCGGTGGCCCAACGCGCGTTCAACGATCTCTTCGGCGAATAGTCGTCTGCCTTCCTTTCTCTGTTGCTGTATTCCCCTTTGTTCGACGAACGCGGCAATAAACGTGATCTTCCGTTTTGCCTCCCAATCCAACCGCAATCGCGTGTGGCTGTCGCTTTCCAGCCTCACGTTTCGTTCAACGCTTTTTTGCTTTTTACTCAAGGGGAAATAATGAGGCCAGGAAAGAGGAGAAGCCTGCCGAAAGGGTGGATGCAGCTTCTTGTTGACTAGTGTTTGGGAAGAACGAAGCCAGGCGACGTTTCTGGAAGTCATGGACGTTGCACAGCGCTCGTTGAAAGGAGACTTTTGAAACGAAGGAATCGAATGAAAGGGCAACAGGCAAAGGACGAACCCACTCGTTTCCTTTCGCCCTCGCAATCTGCAGGATGCATTCGTTGTTGCCCGCGTAGTCCCACGCGAACTCTTCGTTGCCGACGGCGAACGTGCGGCCGTTGATCGTGAACTTCAGCTCGAACTTCTTGTCGCAGTCGACGAACCACGAGCTCCCGCCGCCGGTCGCGTTCAACGCACGCACGACGCCCTCGAGCCCCTCTGCGGGCAGGTGGACGCGCGGAGCACTCGAATCCGACGAGACGATCGCTTCTTTCCGGTGCGCAAAGCGGCCGACCGTCCAGCGGGACACGCGGAATTGCCACGAGCCGCCGTCCGTGAAGGCAGGCGCCGAGCCGAGCTCCGCGACGTAGTTCTTTCGGTCTTCCCTTCAAACAAACGGATGGACGGAACGGACCAGCCCATCGTGATCATTCCGCCGTCCTCTCGCCCTCCAGCTCCCATTGCGGGCACTTCTGAAGTGGAGCGAAAAGAGCGGACGGTCGAGGAGGCCCTCGCTGAACGCGTGCTCTACGATCGGCTCCCGCTTGTCGAAGCGAGTGAACAAGCCGAGGCCGAAAATCCCGTGTTCGAGGCCGAACGTTTGGTCGGCTGCTCCGAACACCGCCGGCTTCTTCAAGCGGAGCGCCGTGCCCGCACTTGTGTTTTCGAACTGCAACCATTGGAGCGGCCATCTGATCGCTTCTTCCAGTTACGGCGACCACGTCCTCGAAGTAGCGGCCCCGGACGAGCTTCGGATTGCGGAGGCTGTCGTCCATCCGCCGGCTTCCGTCGCCCCACTTCGCCGTGCTCGAACTCCACGGATCGTAGCGCGTGGAGCCGTTGGAGCAGAGCGCGCGCTCCTCCTCGCGGAAGCCGTGGCTTTGACAGCGGATCATCGGAAGCCACAACTCCAGGCTGCTCGTGTCGATCTGAGGTGTTGGTAGACGAAAGAACAACACGAGGAATGAACTCACGATCACGATAAAAGTCCGCGGCAGAGTGCCCACACTCAATTCTCCTGCAAATAATTTGTGGTGAGCATCTTCTTTTTTCATTCCGTTCCGCACCGAGGAACCGCTGGTCGATGTGTGTGGAGTGAGCCGTCTGCCCGAAGTCGTCCCGCTGCGCGCCGAGAGCTCCATTTCGTGAACACATTGCGCACGATCGAACAATGAATGGAAGTCACGTGTAGGCGACTGCTTTGTAGTGCGCAGCCGAAACGAAAGCTTACCACCCTCCACGAACGTCGATTGAAGCAGAACGGAAAAGAAGAGGGTTCGTGTGAACAGCGCGGAAGAGCCGTCGTGTGAATGATGGATTCAACTTCTTTCACGCTTTTATTCGAACGTTCCTTGCACCAACGGACATTTGCCTGCACAAATAAACGGGATGAAAGCGGCCCGTAAATGCGAGAAAGCACGCGAAAGCCTTCAGAACGATGGGAACAACGTTCGTCATTTGCCCTTGAGTGTGTGGCGTCTTTCCCTAAAACAATTAAACTGAACTTTCGTACAATGTGAGCCCCCTTGTCCACCTCAACCTCGGAGCCTGCCTTCCGTTCCAACTAAGCGACGTTTACTCAAACAAAACAAAGCAACAACAAAAAGGCGAGTCATTCGATCTTGACGGCGATCTCCTCCTCGTCTTCCGAGTCGTCGCTGTTCTCTGCGGCACGCGGGCGTCCCCGCTCCCGATCGTTCGCTTCGGCCTCGATCTCCGCCCGCATCTCCTCTTCGGTCAGGGCGTCCTCCAGCTTCGGGTCGAGAAGGAGCAGCCGTTTGAGCTGCTCGTCCGTCGCCTTCTTTCGATTGCGCGCCGCTTGTCGCAAGTCGCGAGCGGTGCGTTGAGGGATCGGTTCGGTCCGCTTGCTCGGAACTGCGCGAGATTGGACGAGAGCGAAGTTCGTGGGCAGATTGCGGAGTTGAGCGAAATGCTCCTGCAAAAAGGGGAGAGAAACAATGAAGAAGGGGATTCTGGGAACTCACCTCCCGGATGTCGACCGCCTTTTTCGTCTGCCGGTCGGCCGCGTCCCGCTCGAAGTTGTGAACGTGGAGCTCGTGGAGTCGTCGCTTCTTCGCGCCCGCCAAGCCGCTCCCGCACACCGAGCAGATGAAGTGGCGGTCGCTGTGGGCGTGTGTCGCCACGTGATTTTGGGCCACCAGTGCGAGAGAAATTCCGCACTCCTCGCATTTCTGAAGAGCGATGAGATGCTTAAGAGATTCGGAGAGCGTACCCCGTCGTCTCGATTCGATCGCTTCGCAGCAGGACGGACGAGCGGCCGTTCGGGTTCGCTCGCGGCCTGATCAGTCGACTTGTTGGTCGATTCCTCGCTCGTTCGCTCGAGATCGCCAATGGGCGCCTGCAGAAGAAAATTAGCGGAAGAAGTGATGTGTGACTCACTTCGGCGACTGCTTGTTCGCCATCCGCTCCGTCAGCTGCCTCTGCGTAGCGATTGTAGTTGTGGATGGTAAGTTCGTGCCGTTCTCGGTCACCAAGTCGAGTGAAAGAAGAACCAAAAAGGCCGCATTTGTGGCCGAAGCCTTTCAAATGTGTCCGTTCGTGGCTCGCTAAACCTTTGGACGGATACTCGACTCCGCAGTGCCGACAGAGAAGCTGAACAAGATTGGAAGGCGCAAAACATGGAAACCGACCTTGTTGCAGGGCCGACGGCCAACCGACCCACTCCTTCCTTGCAGTCCGTCTTGCTCGTCCCTCGACCAGATATAGTTGTGTTTCGTGCGCTCGTGCCAGTCGCGATCTTGTGTTCGGCCAAAGCGAGATGAGCACAGGCGGCACTGGTGTCCGCTGGTGGCCGTGTGGGCACGGAGATGGGCGGCACGGACACGCGACGGGTAGGTCAGCAGGCAATGCGGACATCTCCACTGAACGTAAAAAAGAAGGATGAAATGAAGTTAACGGTTTGCTTGCCTGGTTGTCTCGCTCATCGACAGCCTGAAATCGGTGGGATGGAGCTCAAAACTAAAGACTGCACACTCACCGTTGTATCTTGCCCAAGTACCGCCAATGTCTCCATTGAGCGATTCGGCGGAAATATTTGTGCAGACGCCGTTCGTGTTGATTGCGCTCGCTCGGCCGACAAAACTTCACGTCGCACTTGGCACAGGAATACTCGCCCGTGGCCGTGTGAGTGCGTTCGTGGCGAACCAGCACGTGTGCCGCGACTTCCAATCCGCAGTAGCGGCAGGCCACCTGCAATCAAGGCGGGTGAAATTGTCGGAGAAATCCATGAAATCCTCACTTTTCGTTTCTTCTTGCACGAAGAAAGAACGGGCGGCTCGGCGATTTCTGGAGTTGGACTGCCGACCGCTGCGGAACGAGTCGAAGACGCCATCGCGGGCCCCAGTCGCTTCCAATCGAATTCGAAAGTGTTGACGCTCTGAACTCGAAATGAACGAGCGGAAAGACGAAAGCAGCGTCCTCGCCGAACCGCGACGGCGGCGACGGCGGAAAAAAGCGTTCGCTCGGGCGGCAGACGGCCGCCGCTTCTTTTTGCAGGCGATCGGGCCGGCCGGCCGCTCGTTGCTCTCCTTCTTTTGCGGAAGCCATTCGAACGGCCGCGCAAATCGCTTCGTCGCTCTCATTTGGCGTGCCCAAATGGGAAGCAAATGGGCGCGTGCCTTTCGACTCCCACACAGAGATGACATCCTTCAAAGTATATGCACGTTTATTCTCATCGCAACCCACCGAAACAAAGAAGCAATTGCTTCGATCACGGGATGTCGAGGACAAACTCGAAACGGACGCCTTTGTACTCGAGTACGTCTCATTTCGCTCATCCCATCCTACCGACTGCCTCTCTTTTTTGCGTTTCCACTCCAATCCTTCGGCCACTCTGTTGCAGGACAATCCCGTTTCCGACCGTTCCTTCTGGAACGATGAGAAGTTGAAGGAAGGGGCCTAAAGCAACGAACCCCGTCGGCGAGGACAATCCAGATCTCCGCATCGCTGACCACTTTGCCGTTCTTCTTCGCGTGCTTCCGACCGAATTCGACCCCTTGCATCGCGTCCACGGCCGCCTCCTTCAAATCTTGCTTACGACTCTGCAGAACAAACAGTCGGACGAGATCAAAAAGGACTCAGTCCGAGGAAAACGCCACCCTTGGCGTGGCACGTGTGTTTCAAGCGGCCGTTGAGGGCTCGCAACTGGCTGAGTGCTCGATCGTTTGCCTGCTTCAGGACACAAGCGGCAAACTTCTCAAGCGCTAAAGACCGTTTTGTCGACCTTCTTTCCAGCAGCATCTTCCCACGTTTATTCAGGGACTAACGATCGAACAGTGAACGAATGAACTCCCTCACATCGACGACATCTTCTGTTCATTCCTCAAAGACGTTCACACTTCGGACTCGTGGACCTCGTCGTCCGACGGCTCGGCGCTCTCTTGAGTCTCGTCCACGTCCGCCTCGTCGGGCTGCAGCGGCGTCCAGCCGGGCACTTCGATCCAGGGCTCGTCGAAACGGGCAAGGGCGGCGGGCGGCTCGTACTGGAAGGAGGCGGCTGATCGACGGGCCGCCCACTCACCAGCGGGTTCAACGGCGCGCCGTCGAGGATCGTGCGGGCGGCGAGGAGCGCGACGTCCGCGTCCTCCATGTCGCCCGTGACCATCCGCCCGCCCGCCCGCAGCGCCCGCACGGCCACGCGGCGCACCTCCTCGTCGGGATCCTCGAGCGCCAACTGCGCCACGCGGCGGACGAAGCGGTCGGGCGTCGCGCAGCGGAGGTGTTGGGCGTGGGCGAGGTTCAGGTGGCCGAGGGCCTGCGGCAGGAGTTGGCGGAGGTTCGGGATGTCTGCAGCAAGCATGAGAAGAGTGGAGAGAAAAGCAAGAACTTACCTTCTTCGCTCATCTTCCACAGGTCCTCGCCGAACAGCTCGAGCAGCACGACGAGCGGCGCGTCCTCGCCCATCAGCTCGAACACGCGCACCACGAAGAAGCCCCAGCTGCAGCGAGAGGAGTGAGCGGTGGGGGGCGAACAGACCGCTGCAGATTGCGCCAGTTGCCGCCCACGGGCATCACGCGGCTCCAGAGGTCGTGGGCCGAGCGGTGCAGGCGGGTGAAGTCGTGCGTCTCCAGCACCTCCTCCATCGCCCAGCGCATTTCGAAAACGAATACGTGCGCGAGCGCCTCGACCGCCTCCTTCTGCACCTCGCGGCGGGTGGCTGCAAGAAGCGTGTGGGCGGGGAAGGACGAGGGACTAACAGGAGTGGAGGATGTCGAAGAGGACCTCCTTCACGGGATCCTTCTCCTCCACAGTCTCGAGCAGCGAGGAGTGCGGCGCGCAATGGACCAGGAAGCTGCAAGAGAGACGAGCAGTGGAGATGTATTGCTTGGAGAACTCACGCGTAGACGCTCGAGCGGACGTCCGCGTCGGCGCGCTCCAGCAGCGGGACCAGCTCGCCGAAGTTCAGGGCGAGGCGGTGGCGCAGGCGGTGCGGCAGCCACACGCCGTCGAGCAGCCGGAGCGCCTGCTCGAGGACGTCCTCCACGGCGAGGTGGTGGGCGAGTTCGGGCGGCCCGCAGTCCTGCACGCTCTCCGAAGAGTCCTCCATGTTCGTCACGAAGTCCACGTAGGCGCGCGAGTTGAACTGCCGCACGCGCCGCAGGAAGGCGCTCAGCAGGTCGACCAGCGAGCGGACGTCGCGCCCGACGGTCGCGTGGAGGGCGGCGAGCGGCGCCACCTGCAGGAACGCCGCCTTCCGCACCGCTTTCTGAACGATCGGGTGGGCTAGTCGGGGGATCAAATGCACCACCGACCTTCTCGGAGTTGCACAGGACGCGGAGGAGGAGCTCGAAGACGTGCGGCCGCTCGCCCGTGTACCGCGCCGCCCACTCGACGATTTCGACGGCCGCCTCCGCCTCCGTCGCCTCGCCCACGACTTCGCGCAGCTCGCGGAGGTCGGCGGGCGGGTTCTCCTCGCCGGGCAGCAGGAAGCGCTCCACGTGCTCCGCGCTCACTGCAAGCGGGCGGGCGATGAGCGACGGGCGGCGGCGACTTGCGGCTGGCGGCGAGCTTCTTGGGCGCCGGCGGGCGGAGCGGCGTGCGCGGCGTCACAAACGAGCTGTTCGAGGCGGTCGAGGAGGTGGGCGACGAGCGGCTGCAGGTCGGCGAGCTCTCCGCCCGCAAGACGACGGGCTGGACGGCGGGGGCGGCGGGCAGTTGGAACGGCTTCCGCGCGAGTTGCTTCAATCCGCCTGCAAGCCAGCGATGAGCGGAGGGAAGGAAGGAAAAGGGGGGACGAACTGTAGGCGGCGAGGTCCTCCCAGCTGAGCTCGAAGGTGGTGCGCCAGAAGGCGAACGGCGGCACCTCCTCCTCCGCCTGCCCGCCACCGCCGATCGCCTCCTGGACGCCGCTGAGCAGCCGCTCCGCCCCGTCGGCCACGTCGTCGAAGAAGCGCCGCACTGGCCGCAGGATCCCCCCGACGCCGCGCTTCGCCGGCAGTTCGTCCCGTTTCGCCATCGAAGAGAGCAGCCGGCCGCGCGGTTCGGAGAGCGGAGTGGTCGAAATGCGGGGCCAGCGGAACGAACGAGCGGGCGGAAGAGAGGAATGGAAGTGTGCACTGTCACTCGGGATCCCACTTGATGCAAATTTCACGCGCCGCTCCCCACCGAATCGCCCGCCGGCCGCTCACTCCAGCTCGCAGTCCCCGCACCGACCGGCGATGTTGTCTAAGCGGAACGGTCGGCACTTCGCGTTCGCCGTCTTCTGGATCGCCAAGTCGTGCGTGCTGTACGTGTGTGAGTGGCCGCCCTCCCCCTCTGCCCACCTTCTGCTGCAGTCATCGAGGAGCTCGTGAAGCTGGCGCTGCGGCCGGAGCTGGGGCCGCTCGTGCTGTTCGGGCGGCTGAACGCGCGCGTCTTCTGGGCGCTCGGCGCCGCCCTGCTCGTCGCCGGCCTCCTGCTGGACGTCGTGGCGCTCGTCTGCTCGCTGTTCGCCCGCCGCGTCGCGATGGCGCTGCTCTGCGTCGCGCTGCTCGTGCACGCGGTCGGCGTCGTCCCGCAGCAGGTGACCAGTGAGTGCGCCCCCTCCCGCCTGCCCACTCACTCACCCGCCCGCCCGCTTGCAGGCGTCGTGATGGCCCTCAAGCTGGACGACGCGGCCATCAGCGGCGTCGAGTTCCACGCCCACTTCGAGGCGTTGAAGGCCGCCTGCCACCGGGATCCCAAAGACATTGCGGCCCTCAACGCGACCAAGCAGCCGGTCGAGGAGATCCAGTCGGCGCTCATGTGTTGCGGCTGGAAGCGCCCGGAGGAATGGAACACGGACTTCTGCGGGCAGAAGGACGTTACGAAACCGGGGGTGAATTCCCGCCGCTCACTCATTCACTCGCTTCTTTCAGACAGGCAACACGCCGTGGTGGGCTGCGACGACCAACGACACCGCGCCGCGCTCCTGCTGCCTGCGCCCGAGCGGCCGGAAGGCGGACGAACCCTGCGACACGAACAAGGGCGAGAAGCTGGCGACCGGCGGCTGCGAGCGGGCGGCCCACGGACTGATCGGCCGCGTGCTGCTGGTGAGCGGCCGCTCCCTCGCGCTCAATCCTCCGTCCGCCCGTTCAGGTCTTCGGGATCGTGACCGCCGCCGTCGAGCTCCTTTCGATGCCCGTGGCCGCCCTCTTCTTCGTCTTCCTCGACTTCAAGCCGATGCCCAAGAAGGTCGTCGTCAAGGGCAAGGTGCCCACGAGTCCCGCCCCCGCCCGCACACTCACTTCCACTCGTTGCAGGGCGAGGAGCCGACGAACGCGCCCGCCAGCTCCCAGCGGCCCGTCGACGAGCAGCCGGCCGCCGGCGGTTCCAAGGCGGTCGCTCTGAAGACCGCCGAGCTGCAGTCCAACCCCGTCAGCTCGTCCGCTAACAAGGGATGCACCTCATTTGTCATCGGCGGATTTGGACGGGATATAGCTCATTCGACGCGTCTCGGCGAGACAAACAAACGTTATTACTACCATTTTTGCCCAGTCGGCCGTCTAAAAGAGCTACGGCCTGCCAAACATTATCGTGCGGACTGACCAAAGGGGGGACCCTGTGGTCGAAACAACTTTTCTGTCCCTTTTCGGCAAACTTGTGGGATAGGTTGTGCTTTATGATCGATTTGAAACTGTTGGCGTCATAAAATCATTGAAAACCCAGTCTTTGCCGTCCGCACCTTGCAGTCCGAATGTTGAGCTCATCGCTTTCGGACAGCCGATTCGTCGTCTAACAACCGTTGTCTTTCGAGATTTCTTTCGGAATCTGGTTTCTCCTGTTGCGAAAGACGTCTATGCCAAAAATGAGCCTAATCAAGGTCCATTTACTACGCCAAACAGCCTGTCCAATCCACCGAAAAAGGCGACCAAAGGGTGTTGGTTGACCGCGGATTTTCGTCAAAAATTTCGATCTTGAGATTTTGATGTCAATTGATTCCCCTCATCGAACTGCATTGTTTAAAAGTTGAAATAAACATCAAAAAGCAGGAATTGGCAAGATAAACGTGTCAAAATGCAAAAAATCGAACCAGCGTGCAAGTCAACCGCCTTCACCACTCGACCACGCCAACACAACGGTGGAAGGAAGAATGAGGCCGTGTTGAGCACGTGCGGAAAATGGGCGGCTGCAGTGGCGAGAAAACACTGCAAAATTTCACGCGCTGTATCTCCTTGGGACGGCCGACTGGGCAGTTAAAACGGGTAGATTCGGGACCAGCTCGTCGAGGCGCGTCGAATGAGCTATATCTCGTTCAAATCCGCCGATGACAACTGAGGTGCATCCCTTGTAAGCAGTCGCAGCAGTGAGCGTTGTGAGTGGGCAGTTGAAGGAATAAACCGTCTTTCGTGTGCTTGTTGCCTTGATTCGTCAAGAAAGAAGCCGGTGGAAATGGTGTATAGAAAAATTGACATCGTCCTGCAGTGTTCTCTCGGAATTGCGGCTTGTTTGTGCAATCAGCCCAAACACACGACCCGCAACAAAAAACACGCGGGAGTTGGTGGCGACTGCACCTGCAAGCCGGTCATTTTGATCACGTCCCATCCGCAGCAACCCCGAGTTTCGTCGGGCCGCTTGCTGGTCCGTCGTGTACAACCCTCCGACGTTTGACCGCCAGCATTCCGCGGCGAACAGTAGAGATTTGCATGAACGAAAGAAAGCATTTGGTCGAATGCGTCCACCTCCCGCTCACTTGTTCCTTCCGACCAACGAACGAGCGGCAGCGATGAGCAAACCGACGAGCGGCGACCGGCGGATGTGCGGCTTCTGCGACCACTCGCTGGGCGAAGAGGCGATCATGGCCCTGCAGCGTCTGTGGCACCCCGACTGCTTCCGCTGCGCCGCCTGCAAGAAGCCGATCCGCCAGTCGTTTCAAGTGTGTCCTCTTTCTGCTGGCCTATTTCCGCTGCAGGTGGCTAACGGGGCGGCCTTCTGCGTCCAATGCTTCGCGAGCAGCTTCAATCCGAAGTGTGCGGGTGAGCGAGCAGTCCATAGGCGTGATCCTCCCACGAGTTGCAGGCTGCGGCGAGATGCTCGTGGACACGTGCCTGATGGCCCTGGAGAAGCACTGGCATCCGCGCTGCTTCTGCTGCTCGCTTTGCTCCAAGCCGCTGCCCAACGGCGAGTACTTTCTCGTCGACGACAAGCCCTACGACCTGGACTGCCACTGGGAGAAGCGGCTCGACAAGCGCACCGCCGTCCTCAACGAGCGCCATCAGTACGAGTGATCTGTTTTCCTCGTGTCATCTGTCTTGTGAATAAACAGCTGTATTGTGAGCACGAGCGGTCACTTTGAAAGCTGGAGTTTACTTGGGCAGGCACTTTTGCGGCTGGACGACTCACGTAACTAAGTGGGGAGTTGCTACCGCATTCGTTGGATTGACCGCGGTAGGCGTTCCTTTCGCGTGGTTTAGCACCGTTTGAGTTTCTCCAAACGCCCGCTTTCTGCCTTTCGCTTCCTTCTCTGAATGCTCCGTAACGATGGGGATGCGGGGACAGTCGGTGAGGTTGTCCGAATTCTGGCGGGGTGCCGACAAGAAGCGGGCGTTCGTGCGCGTGTGTGGAGTTCGGCTCGACGGCCATCAGCCGCAAGATGCAGGGTAAGTGGTCGATCGAAAAGCGGACACGGTTGCAAACATCCCGACCAAACGCGATCGAGTGGATGTGTTTATCGCCGTAGAGGATCAGTTGAGAAGTCAGTCGGCGGAAGAGCGAGCAGCGATTGAGCGGACGGGCGTGATTCGGCGAGCTGAAAGAACGAAGAAGCGTGAAACCGAAAGGAAAAAACGAACTCACCCTTTCGATCACGGCCGACCGCTGCCCGCCGTCCCCGCTTTGATCGTCTCGTTGATCGTCGCGTGCTGGACGACGGCGGGCGGCCGGGGAGTGCGCGGGCACCGACTGCCGGGCGGGCGGCTCTCGAAGTCGCGGAGCACGTGGAAGCCGAACATCGTGACGAGCAGTGAGAGGGCGGCGTACAGGAGGTTCTGCAGGACGTCGGCCAGCGTCGAGGGCACGCGGCGAGGCATCTCGTTGGACGAGTGGGCGCGTGGAGCAAGCGATCCAACGGCCAAAACAGACCACTCGCTTCCGCTCGAGTCGCAGTCGAATGAGCGAGTAGGCCTTCGAACGCAAGGAGGTTGCATCTAATGAAATGCTCCCAGTGGATAAGCGAACGCCCACTTACGGATGGCGCAACTCGAAAGTGCACGAAGAAATCCATTTGATCGGTTCGCGAGTTGCTCGCTTCCTCCGACCGCTCACTTCGCAGTTCGAACAAGCGGCGAGACGAGTGGCGACTCTTCTTCTTCTCTCCGCACTCCCGCGTTCATTCGACCGGCCGGCGAGCGAGCGGTCGATCGATGCGGAGCAAACGGGCGGCGAGCGAGTGGAGCGGGCCGATGAGCGCGGCGGCGATCCTCGTGGCCGTCGGCCTTCTGCTCGCGACTTCGGCGGGCGTCGAGGCGCAGCAGAGTGAGTGACATCTCTTGTACCTCGCCTTACGCCTTCGCTTGTTGCAGGCTCGTACATGGAGCACTATTGCATGGACAGGTTCACGACGAACAACAGCAGCACGCATTTCGTCTTCGATCCCAACCAGCAGAAGTGCGTCAAGGGCGAGTACGATGGCAGCGGTTCGAAAGGATGGGCGAGCGTGGTGAGTCTCGTTGCCGCCCAAGCAACGACTCGCTTTCTTGCAGGACCATTGCCTCGCGGCGTGCATTTGGATGTGCCCTTCCGGACTTCAGCCGACCGTGTTCGACGCTGACGGCGGCAGCAGCGTCATTCCGTGTGTGAGCGACGACAATTGCAAGAAGCACCCGCAAGGAACCTATTGCCACCAGGAACAACAAATCAGTGGCTATTGCTGTCCGGGTTAGTTATCCGATCATCCGCTTTCCCACTGCCCTGTTCGTTTCAGTTCCGCCCAATGACCACTGCGCTCAAGGATCTCCGAACACCGTGGACAAGGAGACGTTGGTTTACGACCACGCGAAGGAAGGGTGTCGTCCCTTTAATGGAGACGAAAAGAACGCTTCCAAGACGTGGTTCAACTCAGAAGTAGGTGGAAGCGGATGTTCGCGAAAGTCTGCAAATTTGCAGCTGATCTGCGAGCTGGCGTGCAATCGCAACAAAAGTGTCTGTGAGGGCAACATGACGCCGTTCTTCAGTCTCGCAGAGGATGGTCACGGAAAAGTAACGATCTGCACCAAGGACGACGACACGGCCAACGACTGCCCTCTGCTGCGCTCCGACGGAACTCCCTGGTACTGCTCGTTCAAGAAGCCAGGCAAAGGTCACTGCTGCCCGGGTTCGCTCTCCTCTCCTTGCCTCGCTTATTCCACTCGAATCTCAGGACGTCGTCTGGACACCTACGCGAAGCCTCCAATTCAAACACCGAGTGCGCAGGAGTTCGAGTGGCCCGTAAGTTCTGACCGCTCAACACCCTCTCTACAATTCTTTTCAGGCCATGTTCCCGCCCATTTCTCCGAAGGTGAAAGACGCGATCAACAAGGTGATCACCACGTCTACGAGCAAGACCACGACGAGCTCAACGACGACGTCAACAACCACCTCCACGGCTTCGACCTCGACCACCACTTCCACTGCCTCGTCGACGTCCACGTCGACGGCCACGAGCACCACTTCGAGCACGACGCCCGCTCCGACCACCACTCAGCCGGTCGTTGTGCCGCCGCCGCACCCGGAAGAGCAGCCGCACGACGAGGAGGGCGAAGAAGGGAAGGTGGCGCACGCGGAGGAAGGCGGCGGGTGAGTTCTCGCCGTGCTCTCGCCTCACTAACTGCCCGGCTGCAGAACGAACGTCGCCCTGATCGTCGGCCTGATCGTGGCGGGCCTTGTGGCGTTGGGCATCGCGTCGAGTGTGGGCGGCTTCTTCCTGCACCGCCGCAACAAGAAGCAGGCGGAGAAGGAGCGTGAGTTCCCCTCCCTGTTGCTCGCACTCCCCGCTTGCAGGCACCGAGCAGCTGGCGGCCAACGCGCGTCGCCTCGACGAGTTCCAGGCCAAGAAGAAGCAGGCGGCCCAGCGGCAGGCGCAGCAGAAGACGGACGCCAAGAAGCGGCGGCAGGACCTGCGCGGGAAGCACATCCCCGGCCTGCCGCCGCCCGACACCACCGGCATGGTGCCCGACCAGATTTCTGCGCGCCACTTCAAGTACATGGGCCCGCTGCGGACGGAGCTGAACGACACGAACATTCCGGTAGGTGAACATCCACGTGCTCATCCCTTATTCCTCTGTCGCAGTCGCACGAGCTGAACGACGACTCGGGCCGCTCGCCGCCGCCGGACGCCCACTTGCAGTGGGACGACGAGCAGAACCTCGTGTTCGACATCGGCTCCGAGGTTGAGATCGTGACGCGCAACGGAGTGCCCGTCCCGCCGGCCAAAAAGAAGCCGAAAACGCCCGCCCGCGCGCCGGCCGCTCGCCCCAACCCCAAGGCAGAGGCCCGCAACTTGAAGGCCATCCGTGACGATTAGGGCCGCCGTTTGTGTCAAGCAGTTTAGTTCTTTGTGATGTGAAAGATTAAATAAAAAGAGTATCTTGAAGCGGTCGGTTGAGTGGCGGCTCGTTGCCGCTTGATCCAAGAGAAGGGCAGAGAGCAAATGTCGCTCTAGAAGAGCTGGTCATTGAATCCATTGCTTCTACTTCCGCCCAAACGCCAGACTGTTCGGTGCAACGGGCGGTCTTCAACAACTCGATTGAGTGTTATCGTTGTCCGATGAACACGCGTGTTCAGAAAGCAGTGACTCACTCCTGTTTCTTCTCCGTCGCCGTTGGAATCCGCACGCACATCTGCGGCCCGCTCTTCGCACGCCGTATGCGCGGCGCAAAGAGGTTTGCGCGTCGCTCGAATTGCCTCTGCGAAAGACGCGCGCCCAACGGCCGGCCGGCCACCCGCCGAGAAAAGCGGCGGGAGACGGCCGGGCGGTTTCTTTTCCACGGCGTTCGTTGCGGGCGGGTGACGCCGAATTCTTCTTTTTTCACGCCTTTTCTACGATTTTACCCAGGTTTTAGGCTGTCTAACCTCGATTGTGCGGGAGTGGTGCTTGCAATGGCGCCCACCGCTCGCTCCAAATCAACGGCCAAACGGCCTCCAGCAGCCGCCGCCTCGTTGGCGCGTCACGAGACGCCCCAAACGGCGACGGGCGAGCATTCTTGCGCCAAATGCGAGGCGAAATTCGGCCAGCCGAAAGACCGCAACAAACACGAACGGCGACGGCACAAATATTTCCGTCGAAATCTTCGATGGAAGGGGGCGGTGGTGGCTCAACTGGTATGCAGTCGGACTTCCCGTCGGGTTGGCGCTGCATGCTGGTTCGACCCCCCGCCCGCTCGACATTCGACCCCTGGCGAGGGCGACGGACTTCAGTCTGGTCGAGTTGCCATACTGCGGCCGCTTCGGCAGCTGCTCCACCGCGGAAACCCGCTGAGTGTGGATGTAAATTTGTCCTAAAAATTTGTCTTCGATGGAAGTATTGGCAGCGGTTGGGCCAGGAGACGACGGTGAGCGAGCAGCTTTGAGGTTTGATCCTCATTCTCTTCGATTACAGGCCACTGACGAGCTCGATGAACAGGCAAGCAGACCGTGATGTCCGCCAATCTCTCGCTAACTTCTTTTAGTGGAGATGTCCGGAGTGCTTTGTGGCCTACCCGCCGCAAAGCCAGGCCGCTCACCTTCGCACCCACTCGACCACCACGGGACACGAGTGCTTGCTGTGCACCTCGCGCTTCCCACGAAAGCAAGCTCGCGATTGGCACGAGAGGACGAAGCACTCCTTCGATCGCTACCGGAACGAGCAGGACGAACAGGACGGAACGAGTGGGACGACTGCCGGTCAGTCGGGCAGAAAGGTCGGTTTCCACTGGCTGCCTTCTGACTTCGAATTTCTCTTTTAGCTTCCCTGCCGGCACTGCGGAGTCGAGTATCCGATCACCCATCTGAAGCGACATGAGCGCTCTTATTTGGAGGATTTCGGCTACACGTGCGGTCTCTGCGGCTCTTCCTACGCCCAACTCGCCCACCGAGATCGCCACGAATTCACCATCCACGACTACAATCGCTACGCCGAGCGGGCGAGTGGAGAGCAGGCCGCAGTCGATGTAAACGACAATTCACTTCTCCGACCTCTTTCTTCCGTTTGCAGGCGCCCGCTGGAGATGCCGAGCAAGCGGTCGATCAATCGGGCGAGGACTCGAGGAACGAAGCGGAAGAGAACTCGAGCGACGAGGAGGAGCCAAATGGCCAGCCGGCAAATGGAAAAGCCGAGGATTCCATAAGAGAAGACGAACGGGCACCGAAAATCCAAGCCGTTTGATTGTTGTTTGTTGAATAAATCAGCTCTTGTTTCCCGACTTCTCATCTAAAAAAGAAAACGTTTTCGTGTTCCCAACCGAGCCGATGCCAAAGAACTGAGCAACAATCGACTCTGTTTGTCATGTCCAGTCTGTTGTGTTCAGCCGGCTGCCAGACCGGGAAGGCGATCGATGGCGGCGATCTGCGGAAGAGCAAGCGGTTTCTTCGATCACACCGTCGAGCGAACCGACCCAAAACCGAGCACTCACTTGCTCGCCGCCTGGCCGCGAACTCGAGCCACAGCGCATGGAAAACGAACACCCGATCCGCCGAGTGACCGACGGGCATTTGGCGCGAAAATAGCGGGCTTATAGTGGGCCTCGTTCGAGTGGATTGTTGCGTTCCGCTCCGATCCCTGCACGTTCGGAAGAAAGCTTTGAGTTAAGGCGCGGCGGTTGCAGAGAAGAAAGAAAAGAACGGCGTGCATGTGAGTCGTTTCCACTCGTTCGATTGAAGATTAGTCGCTCGACTTCAAGGATGGACTACTCGGTGATCGTGGAATTCCACGCGGTTCACGAGGTCCAGCTGATGGTGCCCGTCTCTTTTTGCATGCTGCTCGTGATCCTCCCGCTGCAAACAATCGCTTCCTTCTTCTCCAGGGCGGATTTTAAGTGAGCTCCTTGTGCATTACAATTCTTTCCACCGACCTTCAGCTTCCTTTTTGTGGAATTCGCTCCGTCGAACGAGGAAATCAACTCCAAATTTGTGGCCGGCTTCATTGGAGGCGCGGTCGTCACGTTCGTTGCCGTCGTTGGGATCGCCTTCGTTCTGCGCAAAACTCGTTACTTCAACGTACATTCTTTTTGGATTCCTCTCTCACCGCTGTTGCTTGCAGGTGATTGACAGAGGAGTCATCTTCTCGCACGCGGCCTTGTTGGGAGTTTCGGAGGTGCCTGCTTAAAGTGAGTTCTTTTCCACGTGTTCCCCTCAAGTGTTCGTTTGCAGGGAGCTCTTGGAGCGGTGGAACGTGTCGATGGACGGGATCTCCTTCGGCCTGTTCGTGTGGAACGTGAGCGTGCTGGTGCTGCTCGTGCTCTACTGGAAAGAACCCACTCGCCTCGTGCAGGGCTCGCAGATCGCAGTGTGCGCTCTAGCCGCTCTCGTCCTCCTCAAATTCCTCCCCGAATGGGCGGTTTGGGCCTCTTTGGTCGTGAGCTCCGTTGCGGACATCTTCTTCGTGCTGTCGCCGTACAGTCCGTTCCGAGCGATCCGGAAGGCGGAAGAAGAGCGCAACGACAGGCACAATCGTGTGAGCAGCTACTTGTGTACACTCCACCGTTCTGCTTTGCATTTCGTGACGTCGTTTGCAGCGACGGCCACCGTCACGAAGCGCATCAAAAGCAATAATGCGCCTGCTTCGACCAACGTTGATCGTAGCGGGGAGAACGGCTGGATCCAACTGCCAGTCATCCACGCGCACGGCCGGCAAACTGACGCTTCGCCCGGCCACAAGCGGTCTTCAAGCGTCCCCGCCCTACGGGAAAAGGCTGAAAGTCCGCGAGACGTGCCCAAGACCCACCCGCCCGTTCGCTCTCGTCAATTGACGCACGAAATGGAGTTGGGACTCGGCGATTTCGTCGTCTACTCGCTGCTCGTCGGGAAGGCGAGCACGAGCGGCGATTGGACTGCGACTCTCGCGTGCTACATGACCGTCTTAATCGTGAGTGCTCCTTGTTTCTTGCCAGTCACTCCTTTCGGCTGCAGGGAGCGTTCGGCAATTCGATCTGGTTGATGCTCCGCAAGAAGCCCGGCGCCATCCCCGGGCTGCCGATCCCGATCTTCCTCGGCCTCCTCCTCTTCTTTGTGACTCGCGAAGTGGCCACTCCGTTCATCACGAACGTCTACTTGCAGCAGTTCTTACTTTGATGCTGTCGATTTGCTTTGAGCAGAAGGAATAAAGCCGCTGTTTCGAAACGAACATTGCACCAAGCTCGAACAGAGGGCGTCGACGAGCAGCGGTCAAGCCAGTCATCCCTTCAATCCAAATTTGAATCAAAGAATGGAAGATTTCGGCTGCAGTCCCGATCGCTCACTTTTCTTTCCTTCACTCGTGATCGCCAGCCGTCTCGAATGCCGCGCGCCCGCTCGACTTCCGCCGCCTCTTCGGTCGTCCGCTCGCCGGCCGCTCGCTCGTCGTGCGCCGTCTGCTCGCGGCGGGCGTCGGCGAGCCGCTCGTCGTGCAGCCAGGCGGCCGTCTGCCGCATTTGCCAGTCGGAGACCGGCGTCCTCGTCCATCCGTGCGTGTGCGACGGCTCCGTGAGTTCCCGCTCTCTCCACCCTGATCCCGCGTGCAGATGGGCGGGATCCACGAGCGCTGCCTCGCCCAATAGTACGCGCACTCGGGCAACACGCGCTGCGAGATCTGCCTGGCGGAGTACGCGCGCACCGCCCGCGTGCTGAAGCCGCTCGGCCAGTGGGCGCGGCCGCAAGTCACCAGTCGCGCGGCCTTCAAGCTGCTCGCCCTCGTCTGCTGCGCCCTCTCGCTGTACGAGGTGAGTTCTCCGCACTGCTGCCCACTCACTCATCTCTCGGCCGGCAGATGACCCTGCTGATCGTCGAGCGGCGCACCTACGAGCGGCTCGTGCAGCACCACTCGGGCGTCCGCTCGCACGACATCGGCCGCTTCGGTGAGTCCCGCCCTCTCGCGCCCACTCACACGCCCGCTTCCAGTGGTCGTCGGCCTCCTGCTGCTGGCGGCCGTCGCCGTCGTGATCGCGATGATCGTGGACGTCGTCCTGTACGTCCGGCAGCAGTTCGTGTGTCGCTTCACGGAGCACGAAAAGCACAAGCGGACGAAGGCGGCCGCCAAGGAGAAGGCCGCTCTTTTTTCGTAAGGTTGTGATGTGAACCGAGCAATAAACCCTTCGAGTCATCCGATTGGAGTGGTGGGGGATTGCATCATCGACCGCGCAGTGCCGCCTAGGGGTTTATTGGGCGCCCACTCGGCAGTGGTGAGTGAACGAGCGGACTATTTTTTCGTTATTTCGCCCGCACGAATGTCGTTCGCCGACCTCGTCCGCCGTTTGATGCTCCAGCGAAAGGCGAGCGCTCGGAATACGACGAAAGCGGGGAAGCCGCTGAAGGAGAAGCGGCCGGTTGGACGGCCGCCGAAACTCCACAAAAAGAAGCCCGAGGGGCGAACAACGACGACGGCGGCGGAGAGCAACGAGACGAAGCGGGGGCCCGGACGGCCGCGGAAGCACCCGCTTCAACCGGAAGGTGAGTTCAGTCGAGAGATGAGCGGCTCTTTCGATCAACCCTCCAATTGCAGATCGTCAGCCTGTGCCCACTCTTCGTCCTTCTTCGCCGTCACCCACCGCACCGGAGCCGCAAAATACAGTCGTCGACAGCAAAGCGCACTTCGTTCTGATCGATTTGGAGTGACCTCCGCATCCCCCCGCAGTTCGCCCGAATAAACAGTTGACTGCACTCGTTTATTCCCCCCTCAGAAGACGCCGAACATCTTGGACTTTTTGCCGCGGGTCTCCGCTTTGGGCGTCTTGCGACCGCTCGGCTTCGGCGTCGAGGCCTTCGAACGAGAGCGCGAACGGGACTCCGACTTGGGCTTCGAAGGGCCCCACGTGACGAGCGGCGGCTCGTCCTCCTCGTGGTCCATCACGACTTCGATCACGTGCCGGCCTGCAAGCGGGAGTGAGTGAGCAAGAAGGAAGAGAAGGACCGAACGGACCTTCCGCTTTCTCCACGACGTTATTACCGCCCTCCCGCGAGTGGTAGACGACGAGCTCGGGCTGCCGGTCGCCGAAGTCCGCCGACACGACGAGGATCTCGAGGGCCACCGACTGGCCGGGCTCCAGCGACTCCACGGGCGGCACTTGGAACAGGTCGAGGCAGCGAGTGCGCACCTGCAGCCCGAAGGAGAGGGGTTGATGCAAAGGAGAGAGCAAGGGGACGAACCTTCAGGTACTGCCGGGCGTTGGTCGTGTTCGCGAGGTAGACGATCGCCCGCTCGCGCCGCCAGTGCTTCGGGTCGATGCGCAGGACGCGCGGCTCCACGACCATCTTCTCGCGCATCCCCACGAAGGCGCCGTTGAAGGCGGGCTCGCTGAAGCCGATCTCGCCGTCCACGGGCGCCATCGGGCAGAACCGAGCAGCTGGGCGGGTCGGCAGCGATCGAAATGAGAGGATGGGGGCGAAAGGGGAGCGGTCTTGTAGCACAGCCCATGCAAATGCCAACGACCGGCAGCCAGCGACCGCAACGCTCGGCACTCCTTCCACCGCCCGTTGCCGCGCGATGGCGGCCGTCTTCCGCTGGCCGCTCCCCGACTTCGCCGCTCGCTTCCGCGCCGCCCAGCCGGGCGACTGTTGGTGCAGCCCGCCGTTCAGGAGTGCGCCCTCCGCGGCGGCCGTCCACTTCTTCCAGCTGTCGCCGAAGGACCCCGACTGCCGCGTGTCCGTCCGCCGCTTGCCGTCGAGGCGGACGGCCGATCGGCGGGCCTCCGAGTGAGCGCGTGGATCGAAAGCGACGGGCAGCGGCTGGAGTTGGGCGGTGAGTTGCGAGCACTCCCTTTCCACTCACTCCTCTCATCCCTCCGCTGCTTGCAGTCCAATCGATCGAGTGGGAGGTGAATCGAAGTGCGGACTTCGAGGTGCCGCCCGCCCTGCTCGCGCGCCTCCTCCGCGCGAACGGGATCGCCGTCTGCTGCACGGCCGAGCGGTTCGAAGTCCGCGCCGAACTGCCCGCCGCCGTCGCGCCCACCGCCTTCCGCTGGCCGCTGGGCGGCGTCGAGCGGCGGCTGCTCGCGGTGGGCGACTGGGAGAGCGGCGAGTTCGTCGCGTGCGCGCAAGGCGACGTCGCCTTCCGGCTGCAATTCTCCCGCCTCGCCTGCCCGAACGCCCACGGCGAGCGCGAGAAACTCCAGCTGCTCGTCGCGCACGCCGGCCGCCAATCGGACGAGCCGTCCGCCGAGCTCCTCCTCGACTACGCGCTCTGGGCCGAGAGCGCGGACGGGCGACGGCGGACGGCCAAAAGAAGTGAGTTCTTCGGAAGTGTTCATGAGTAGTTGTTCGTGTTCTCGTTGCAGGAATCTCGACCGTCCTGTTCGAAGGCGGCGGCCACTGGCGCGAGCGGCTCTCCTTCGGGCACCACGTGTCGGCGGACGAACTGCGCGCCTTGAGCCAACCGGACGACACGCTCGTCTTTTGCGTCCAGCTGGAATTCCCGCCGCCCACCGCCCTCGTGCCCCAGCCACGCCCGAAACAGTCCACGGATTCGAGCCAGTCCCGATGTTCGACCTGACCCTCCACTCTTGCGGATAAACACGTGCTCTTTGGATCGTTCGTTCGATAATCCGAAGCAATAAGAACTGGCGCCGGTACCATGGAATGTTTATTCACTGCACTTTATGCGGTCAACAGGAAAGGTATTGTTTCCTTCTTGCTAGCTACTCGGCACTCGGCTTCGAAGAACGAAGAGCCGATGACTCACTCCTGCCTCGGAATGCACGCGCATCTGCTGCCGATTGATGCGATTGACGGAATGTTCGTGGGCTTTTCGGGATCGCCGCCCGCTCGTCTCGCGGCCGCGTCCCCCGAACGCCCGATCGCGAGCCGCCGAACAACAGGAGGGCGGGCGGCGAGAGATCGCAGACGGCGGAAGGGGCCCCGTTCGTCGCGGAAATTTCCGTTCGGCGAAGGGCGTGAGAAACGGCCGAAATGGCCGAAAGAAAGGTGGTCGTCGGTGTAAACTGGCCTCGAATCTAATCGTCAGTGAGCAGTTGGCTCCTCGGCGATCACCGTTTTTCGGCCACATTCCCACTCACGCCGACTTCTTCCTCGTTTTACAATGAGCGTTCGTAGTTTTCTTCCGCATCTAGCGAGTGAGATCCAAACGAGAATGACACCCCGATAGTCCCCGTTTCCCAGACTCGAATTGAGCGGAGAAGCGATTTGCGCCGCGATTCCAATCGACCTGCCGAAAGGCCGCGCGCGCGTCCCGAGGAAAGCGGAGAGAAAACGGCGGCAGTCTGGCGGTCGCGCGGACATTCCGAACGGGGACGCGTCTTCCGTGCTCGTTTCGATTTCAGGCCGCCACTCCTTCCACTCCACTCGCGCGATGCCGCCCGCCACTCGCTCCCAATCGACGGCCGCGGGATCTCCGGCGGCCGGCGAGTCCCGCGCCCATCTGCCCGGCCGCAACGAGCGAAAGGTGGGCGATTTCATCACCCTTCCTCTCACAATCACCTTCACTTTCAGGCGACCTGCGGACGTTGCGGCCTGGAGGTGAAGGCGTCGAATTTGCGGCGACACGAGAGCGCCCACTCGACGGCGGGCGCCTTCTCGTGTGCGAAATGCGGCGCAAAGTACGCGAAGGCGAACCGGCGGAACGAACACGAGCGGCTGGTCCACGAGTTCTTCCGTGCAACGACCAAATGGAAGTACTGGCAGCGCTGGGGCCGGGAGACGGCGGTGAGCTTTGAGTTGTCGTCTTCGCTCATCTCCCCCCCTGCAGGGCAATGCGGTGGATAGAGACGAGCCGAAGAACAAGGTACACGCATTCTACCACTCATCCAACCGCCCTCTCAGCGAATCGCTTTCCTTCCAGTGGACCTGCCCGGAATGCCACGAGGAGTTCGCGCCGCAGGGCCGCGCCGCCCACCTGCGCACCCACTCGTCCGCCGGCCGCTACGCCTGCCGCCGCTGCAGTTCGCGCTTCAAACGGACGAAGGACCGGCGGGTGCACGAGCGAACAAAACATCGCTACGTGCACACGATCGAACGCTGCGGAAGGGAATCCGAACAGCCGCCGACGCCCGCCCTCGTCCAACCGTCTGCCAGTCGGATCTCGCCGCGCGCTGTCCGGCGGGCGTTGGAGAAGAACCCGACGGCCACCTACTTCGATCTTGAAGACGTAAGTCCTCTCTCGACCTTCCACTCATCCCGCTTGCAGTGCCGCCAGCAGTTCGGAACCTCTCTGCTGGACGGCTGGAGCGAAGAGCCGACGGCCAAGCTGCTCGTCCTGCGCGCCGACTCGCCCGACTGCGCGCTGCTCGCCGATCTCCCGCCGCCCGTCTGCTCCGCGCCGATGCCCCGCGCGGAGCTCCCGCCCACGGCCGACCGGCGCGCTTTCGTTCACGTGTTCGTGAAGCCGAACGCGCGGGAGCTCGGCGATCGACTGCGAGCGGCGATGAGCAGCGAATTGACGTTCGAGGAGTTTGCTGCCGAAGTGCTGCCCACCGCTCGCGTCTCGTCCGCGCTGCTGGTCGCTTCGGCCGCCGACCGCAATCGTGAGTTCGAGTGAGAGCGCTCAATTCTCCTCATTGCTTTCAGGCGTCGCTGCTGATCGCGAGTTTCTCGCCCGCCAAGGAATCCACGTCGTATAATCGAAGGAAGCGGAAGAACACCTGATTTTTGACTGTTGCTTGTTGGAATAAACCGCGTTCTCATTGCACGCAAACAATCAGCCGTTTGTTCTGCTATTCGAACACTCAAGCGTCTATGTTGTCCAGTAAGCAGCGGTCGTCGTCCAGTGAACATTCACACATGAACAAACCCTGCTCGCATCGAACTAACTTCATCCGTTTATTCAACAAAGACTAATGCGACGGCTTCGACGGGATGCAGTCGGCGCCTTCCGCGTCGACGTAGAGCGGGTAGTGGAGGCACTTGCAGAAACACTCCGTCGCGTCGCCCAGCTTGCCCGCCCGCACGTCCTTGCCCTGCAGCTCCTTGAGGACGACCACGCCGCGCTCCCGGCAGCTCTGCTCGCAGCAGGCGTCCGTGCAGCAGCCGAGGAACGCGCCGTCCATCAGGTACGTGTAGGTGACGTCCTTCTGGCTGAAGTCTGCAAGCGGATGGGCGGAAGAGCAAGGCAGAACTCACTTTCGCGGCACTTCTTCGACTCCTCCGCCAGCACGATCACGAGTGGGACAAGGAGGGCGACGGCCAGAAGCTTCATTCCTTAAACACAGGAAAAGAAAGCGTGAAGAAGGAAGCAAACAAAAAGTAAGAGTGGGATGCGCAACCGGTAGAATTCAGCGATCAACTGCTCAATCCAGCGTGTTTATTTCGAGCTCAGATCGGGGGCGGACTTGGAGGGCGGCGATCCGCGGAAGGAGCGGGCGGCAGGTCGGCCTCGCGTTCGATGGACGGCAGCGAGCGGAGGGTCGCGTCCTCTGCGTACTCGAGTTTGAGCTGAACGCGACGATCAATCGATTGCTGCTTGTCGCCCACTCGCCTCTTCCACTGGCTTCAGCGAAGCGGGCGGCCGGTCGGGCAGCCGGCGACGAGCGGGCGTGTGCGGGAGACGCGTGTGGGCGCGAATCGAAGCGGCGATCACGTCCGCCGAGTGGTGGGTCGGCCGCCCGACCGACCAGCGCGCGGCGACCACCGGCGGCCGTTCGGCCGGAGGCGGCCGCTCGTCCGCTCGGAAGTCGAAGCGCGCGTGCAGCCGGCGGCCCGCGTGGAGAACAAGGCGGAGCGGGCGACCGCTCGACGGCTCTTGTTCGTGCTTGGCTCTAGCTGCAAGCAGGTGGAACAAACGAGAATAATCGACCCACCTTTTCCTTCGATCCCCGCGCCCGCCGTCTTGCCGCCGAGCTGCCCAATGGCCCGCCGGATCGCCCGAATTTCGGCCGCCCTCGCCGCCTCGTCCGCCGCCTCCTCGCGGTCGTGTCGCTGCAGCAAACGATCCACCTTCCGCATCATCGCGTCTACGGACAGCGGGGTCTGCAAGAAGGGATGGACTAGAAGGGCGGAGAACTCACGGCGTTTCCAGTCTCCTCGCCGTTCATCCCGAACGACCGCAGGCTGCGAGTTGAGGGAGTCGAAATGAACACGGGAGTTGCACTGCTTCGATGCTTCCATTCCGATCGCTCTTTCAACTAGCAGTCGTGTTCGTCACGAAGAAGAAATGAACCGAAAGACGCGTTCGAGCAGGCAAGAGAGGTAGCGGACGGGTTTATTCGGGTCAGCAGTTGGAAGTCGGAGAGAAGTCGGCGCCCACAATCATCGCCGCTGCCTCCCGTTGCGCTCCCGCTCGAAGCGGTGGAACCACCGGCGGACGGTCGGCAGGGTGGTCGCCGCGGGCCCCAACTCGGCTCGAATGCGCGCGAAAGCCGCGCCGGCCGACGCGTCCGCTTCGAACTCTTCGCGCATCAGCCGGCGGACCTCCACCTGGCGGGCGCGCGTCTGAGCGGAGGGGAGTGAGTGGGTGGATGGACGGGAGACTCACGTTGTTCGGCGGGGACAACGAGCGGCCGGTCGTCTCCTCACCCGGCGTTCGACCGGCCGGTGGGGAGGCGGCGAGGCGGACGGGCAGCTCTTGGACGACCTCCAGCCGGCAGCAGAAGACGACCGCGTTCTCCGCGCCGCCCAGCGCGAAGAGCGACCGCTCGTCCACGTGGTGCACGAAAGCCCACTTGCCGCAGCGGGCGCCCGACGGGAACGTGCGCGTGAAGGCTGCGGAGAGAAAGGAGTGATCGAAAAGAAATCCCCGTGCTCACCGCTCTTCGGCCCGCAGCGACGGCCGTCGACGCTCTCCGCCCACAGCGCGTACTGGAGGGTGAGCGGGCGGGGCGCGACGCCGAACGCTCGACCGCTCAGCCACAACTTCAGCCGCTCGTCGTGGGCGGTGGGGCGCGGCAGGTGGGCGAAGCCGAGGGCGAACTCGAAGTGCCCGTGGCCGCGGAGCGTGAAGCCGCCGCTCGTCCGTTCGCCCACGCCGAACAGATGATGCTGGAGCGGGCGGGAGTGAGCGAAGGACGAGCGGACGAACCTCGAGGTCGGGCAGCGTCCAGCGGAAGACCGCCGGCTCGCTGGCGGGCGGCTCGACGGCAGCGGGCGGCAAGCGGCGGACGTCGCAGCAGAAGACGGCGGTCGGAAGTTCGAGCAGCCGCTCCAGCTTGTCGCGCGGGACGGACAGGACGGGCAAGTTGGTCGTCGGACGGAAGGTGCCCGTGTGTTCTGCAAAGAGAGGAGTGGACAGCGGGATGAGCGAACGAACCCTGGACGGTCGTGCGGAAGGCGCCCCGCTCGTCCTCGATCCACGTGCGCGTCCGCAGCCGCGCCACCGCCCGCCCGCCCACCTCGACGGCGATCAGGCGGAGGACGAGCGAGCGGGCGGTCGGCCGGACGTCCACCGTCGCCCGCACGCACACCCGCACCGGCGGCCCCGCCCCGTCCACGTGGAACACCCGCCCCATCCAGTGGCTGCCCGGCGGCGTCGCGAGGAAGCGCGCGCGAAAGTCGGCGATCGGCCAGCGGAATTCCGTCCGGCTGTGGTGCGTGCACGTCGCCATCGCTCCGAACGAGCGGCCGCTCGACGGGGAGTGAGTGGGAGGAATGAACGGACGGTCCGTTTGGTCAGCTCGTTTGTCTTCAGCCATCTTCCGGGTGGGCGATGCAAAAGCTGACGATTCTTGCGATCGGCATGCCAAAGACTTCTCTTTTCATCCCACCTGACATCACAGCGCTTGTCTTCTTAACAGCCGAGCAGCCGAATGAATGGAAGTCGTGAGTTTATGCTCTGGACAGCGAGATCAGAAGCCGAGCTCGTTCTTCGCGAGGTCGGCGGCGGTGAAGGGCGGCAGGTCGCCGTTGGCGGGCGCCTCCTCGGCGGTCGTCTGCTGGCGGTTCTCCGTCGAGGTCTCCATCGTCTTCACGTCCCTGCAATGAGAGGTGAGAGCAGGTTGCATCGCCCGGGGGAACTCACACGCTCTTGTCCTCGGAGACGGTCATCACGGACGCCTTCCGGCCGACCGCCTTCGTCTTGCCGGCGGTCGTGGACACGCCGCGGAGCTCCCAGTCGAAGGGGTCCGAGTACTTGACGTTGTTCTCCAGCATCGCCTTCAGCAGCAGGTCGAAGAGGAGCGCGTAGTCGGGCCGTTTCGCGTAGTCCAGCGTGCGCAGGTGGGCGGCCATGCGGCGGAGGGCGGGCGGCGAGCGCTGGAAGAGGCGCTCGTCGCCGGTCGCCTGCTTCGAGGCCCCGATCTCGTGTTTCTCGCTGCAACGGGCGGTGATTGGAGGGAGCAAGAGTGCGCTCACCGCAGCTGGTCCCAGGGCAACGGGCCGCGCATCTCCGCCAGCACGTACATCATCGACCAGAGGTCGTCCGGACGGCCCTGCTCGGCGCGCATGTGCGTGTTCGCGCTGCAGTACTTCGTGGTGCCCCTGCAACGAACGGAGGGTGAGCAGGACGACTCCAATGGACCCACCGGAAGAGCGTGTTCTCGCGCGCCTTCCGCAGCTCCACGCGGCCCGCGTGGCGGATGACGAACTCCCGGGCGAGCCCGAAGTCCAGCAGGTGGACCATGCGCGCGCCCTCGCCCTTGCGGCCGATTGCCAGGTTCGCCGGCTTCACGTCCCGATGGATGTAGCCGATCTCGTGCAGCTGCTTCAGCCCGTAGAGGATCTGCAGCCCCACGCGCAGCTGCGTGCTCACGGAGAACTCGCGCCGACACTCCTTGAAGAGCTTCGACAGCGAGGCCCCGAACAGCGTCATCACCTGCAGCCGGAGAGGAGTGAGAGGAGGAAGGGAGCAGTCCAACGAACCATGTAGGAGTAGCGGTCCTTCTTGCCCGCACTCAGCAGTTGGGCGACGAACTTGCGACCGTGCATCCGCTTGAGCACCTGCACCTCGAGCTTCAGCACGCTGCCGCCCGCCACGAAGTTCGACTCGGCCTTCATGGCGGCGCGCGCCCGCGACTTCTGGTCCTCCACCAGGTAGACGGCGCCGCAGCTGCAAGCGGGCGGGAGTTGAGAGGACGCTGCAATCCACCGGCCACTCACCCGCCCTCGCCCAGCTTGTCGATGATCTTCCAGCGACGGCCGACCACCTTGCCCATCGGCAGCTCCACGGGGCCCGCGTCCTCTTCCACCTGCACGGACGGCATCGCGGCGATCAGTCGAGAGCGGGAGAGCGGAAAGGGGCGAGAAGCGGGTCGGAGGCAAATGGCGGGCGCAGAGGAATGAGGCGGTTTTATATGCGGGGATTTGCATGACTGCCCGGTCAGGTGGCGGCGTCGGGGTAGGCAAATTCGGGTGTTCTTGTCGGGCAGCTGGATTCGCACTCCGCTCGTGTTCCACTCGCTCTCCTCATTCGAGCTCCCCGCTTCGCCCACCGCCTGTCCGTTCCCCCATCCGCTCTGTCCGTCTGCCCCGCGATGCTCCAAGCGCTCATCTTTTTGTGGGTCTTCTACGAGATCTACCGGTGAGTTCCGCCCCGCCCGCCGTCCACCCACCGCTTTCAGCTTGACGTATCCGACGGAAGGCGGCCTCGCGGCGGCCATCGGGGAGGCGCCGCCGTTGTTGCGGACGGGCGTCGGCCGCTCGGAACGCTCGACGCACACCGCGGCGCCCAAGTCGCCGGCCACCCGCTCCCGCAAGTCCCGCCGCGCGGTGCCCGTCGAACAGAAGTGGGTGTCGCCGTTCGAATGAGCCCCTCTCCTTGTCCTTTGTTCTCCGTTGTACGCGTGAAATAAACAGTTTGCTTCCGATTCCATTGGATGTGCGGAAGGAGGAAACTGCAAGACGGGGACGGAAGGTGGGCTCTTCGGTGCCCCGACTACGTCGCCGGCTTTTTAGTCACATCACCTTTCCTTACTCGTTTTCTCACGTCCCGCTCGCCATTGTTCTCGCAGAAAGAAGATCTCTGGGGAAGGCGATCGTGGGCGGTTGGCGGGCGCCTTGAGAACGAACGGAACGCGCGGTCCCGCCGACAAGCGGTGACTCACCCAGAGAATTCGCGAAGAAGGGGCCTCTTTCTCAACGCGGCCGAGTGATTCTTGCAGACAGCCGGCCGCTTTCGCTCCCCTTTTTCTTCATTGCAGCGCCTATTTGTGGCGTTTGACTGTTTGTTTGCTCAAAAAGTGGGCAGCGAGCGGCCATCGCGTGTCTGTCGACTGCGAGGATGTTGGCGCGTTCTCCGTCACTCCTCACGCGCCTCCCTTTGTTTCAGCGGGGCAATGGCCGAAGCGGGTCCGAGCAATTCCCGCCACAAACGGAAGCTGACGGCCGCGACGTCGCCGATCATTCACCTCTCTTCCACCGACCTTTGCGGCTGTGCGAAGTGCTGGAAGACTGCCGTCTGCCGTCCGCTCGGCTGCAGTTCTGCTCACAAGGGGAGGCCTTGAGTTGTCCGTGGCCTTTCGGGACGAGACCGGGCTCGTTTTGTAGGTCTGCGCGAGAGAAACAAAAGTCACTATTACCATTTTTGCTATAACCGCCGTTCCAAGGAGCTACAGCCCGCCAAAGATCGCTGTTTTTGACCGCTTGGTCCCCCCTGTGGTCATCGTTTTCTCCGTCCAAACCGCCTTCCGGCTCTTGGGCGAAGTTTTCATGACGTCACCGTTGTGTCGCCGTGGCCGAGTGGCGAAGGCGGTTGACTTGCACGCTGGTTCGATTTTTTGCGTTTTTAATTTGATGTTTTTGGTCGAACTCTGCTTTCTGATCATCATTTTTGTTTGTAACGATGTAGTTTGATGAGAGGAATCGATTGGTGCCAAAATCTCAAGGATGAAATTTTCGACCAAAATCGATGGGCAACCCCCTTTGGTCGCGGATTTTGGTCCATGAAAAGGCTCGTTTGAAGGGGAAAACTGATACCAAATCACGCGGTTTTTGGCATGTGGCTTCTAGTCAGTCCGGTGAACCTATTTAGAAAAGAATCCGCCGAACAAATCGATCACATGCGGCTTCAAACGCAGTGACCCCTCCACTGGGGCTGGCGAGTGACGGCTGCCAAAAAGAATACGAATTCGAGTTTTACATTCTAGTTTTGCGTTAGAAGTGATCAAAACAAACAGGGCGCACGGAACATCACGTTGTTTTGCCAGAAATGCAGAAGAAATTTCGTCCGACCTTGGGGTCCCCCCTTTGGTCGTTCAGTAAATTGACCTTTGGCGGGCTGTAGCTCCTTGGAACGGCGGTTATAGCAAAAATGGTAATAGTGACTTTTGTTTCTCTCGCGCAGACCTACAAAACGAGCCCGGTCTCGTCCCGAAAGGCCACGGACAACTCAAGGCCTCCCCTTGTGAGTAGAAGGCGGGAAGAGAAACTGAAAGGTACGCGAAATGAGTGGTGAGGTCGCTGCAAGTGGCGCGCAAAGTCAGAGAGGGAACGCCCGAAAGCTGAAGGCGACCGCTCTCGGGCCAAAGAGTGGGCGAGACTGAAAGCCGACAGAGAGGACCGACGCCTTCCTGCCTTCTGCGAACCTTCGAGAAGAAGGCGGCGGTGGGAGGGCGAAGTGGCAGATCTTCGCGAAGCATCCTCTCATTTCGCCTTTCCCAGCCGCCGTTCGGTCCGCTCGTTCGTGAGTGTAAACAGCGGTGAAAAAAGCGGAAAGCCGCAATTTGGGCCGCCTATCCCAGACAAATCGATGCGAACGGGCGAACGGGCGCGCGTTCCGAAAAAAGGGCGGCGCGCAGATGGGAAAGCGGAGGAGCAAAAGCATCGCCGACAACCGACTGACTACCTGCACCTGTTAGCTTCGTTTGCCGGTCGTCCTAATGGGGCCGCCGCGACCCAAACGGCAGGCAATGCGTGAGATGCATTTCGACATCCAGCGGAAAGCAACTTGAAGCAGGAAACAAAGGCGCAACGGTCACATGCAATCACATCAACGAGTTGCTCCTGCTCGTCCGCATCGAATGAACCCCCACAACCCAATGCAAATTTCCGTTCGAACACATGCGCTCCCGCTCGCATGTTCATTCGTTTGTGTTCCCTGACCACCAGCAAGCGGCCTCTTTGTTGGCCACCCGGGACGTTCGAGGATGTTTGGAAGGACGCTGGCCGGCCGCATCCCGCGGACGATCGCTGTTTGGGGCCGCCGGACGACCGTGAGCTCTTCGAACGTGAGCGAGAAGAAGCGAGCAGGCGGTTGACCTTTTCGTCGTTCAGCTCCCGCCCCATCGCCCGCCTCCTTCCGATGAGCACGAAGCGGGGCAATCGATTCGCCTCCCGGCCGTCGTGCCCGCTTTCTTCCCGTACTTCGTGCACTCGCTGGAGGCGGCGATCGCCTTCCAGTTCGCCAACGAGGGCTTCGTGCCCGCCGTGCGGACGGCCGCCGACCAGCCGCCCGTCGACCTCTCGCGCGTCTTCTTCGCGCCCACGTGGAAGGTCCTCCGCCGCGACCTCAAGTTCGTCCCTTCCTTGCCTTTCAATCACTTCTCGATTGCAGCGGCCTCAAGCTGCTGGCCTCGCTCAAGTGGCGAATGCGGCACGCGTTCCGACGCAACCAACCGTTGCACATCTACTTCAACTATTGGGTCCACACGACGCCGAAGAAGCAGTGCGTGATCGAGGTCGAGACGGGCCGCTCGTTCACGTTCAAGGAGCTCAACGAGCTCTCGAACAAGTACGCCAACTATTTCCGCGTGAGTTCTCAACGGAAGAAAGCGAATGATCGAGTGGATTGCAGGAACGCGGGCTGCAGCGAGGCGACGTCGTCGCTTTGTTCATGGAGAACTCGGCCGACTTCTTCGCTCTGTGGCTCGGCCTGAGCAAACTGGGCGTGGTGACCGCGTGGATCAACACCAACCTGAAGCAGGAGCCGCTTGCCCACTCGTTGCACACCGCCCACACGTACACGATCGTCACGACGCGCCAACTGCTGCCTTGTTCGTCCATTTGTCTTCTACATTCAACGACCTTCTTCTTTCAGCCTTGCTCACGACAATCGACGAGGGACTGCTGCCCAAAGACACGACGGAGATCCTCACCGTTGGCCCCAACGACCACTCGCTTTCCGACCTGACGGTCGAGGCGCAGGACACCAGCGAGCCGCCCGTTCCGAAGGGACTCAACTTCGAGAGTGAGCGCTCACGCGGAGCATGGGATTGATCGAATCCTTGCAGGCACCCTCTGCTACATCTACACGTCCGGCACGACCGGCTATCCAAAGGCCGCAATCGTCAAACACTTCCGCTATTATTTCATGACGCTCGCGAGCGGGAGCGCCTTCGGGATCCGCGGCACCGACCGCATCTACATCAGTGAGACGCTGCCTGATCATAAGGAAGTAACCCACTTGCAGCGATGCCCCTCTACCACTCGGCGGCCGGCATCATCGGCATCGGGCAGACGATCGTGCGCGGTTCCACGGCGATCATCCGCCGCAGCTTTTCGGCCAACGAGTTCTGGAGCGACGCGATCCGGACGGACGCCACGGCTTCGCAGTACATCGGAGAGATATGCCGCTATCTCCTCGCCCAACCGAAGAAGGACGAAGAGCGGCGGCATCGGATTCGCTTGATGTAGGCTATTTTCCGCTTTCTGAACGTCTTCTTCTACTCTTCCTCTTCTTTCTCCTCTTTTTTTCTCATCCTCCTTTTGTTTTCTACTTCCAATTCGCGATAGGTACGGCAACGGTCTGCGCCCGGAGATCTGGGCCGAGTTCGTCGAACGGTTCGGCATCAAGAAGATCGGCGAGTTCTACGGCAGCACGGAGGGCAACAGCAACATGTGCGTTCTCTCCATTGACCACACCTCCTCATTCCTTCCGTTGCAGGGTGAACATCGACAACCACGTGGGCTCGTGCGGCTTCATCCCGACCTTCCCGGGAATCAAGAACTTGTACCCGATGCGCCTCCTCAAGGTGAGTTCTCTGCAGGTTGCAGGCAAACTCCTCCTGGCTGCAGGTGAATCCGGAGACGAACGAACTGATCCGCGACGCGAACGGCCTCTGCATCCAATGCGAGCCGGGCGACACGGGCGAGGTCGTGGGGATGATCAAGAACGATGCGCAGACCTCCTTCGAGGGCTACTTGGACCAGGCGGAGACCGAGAAGAAGGTCATTCGGAACGTGTTCCAAACGGGCGACGCGGTCTTCGCCTCCGGGGACATCCTCTACTGGTCGAAGGAGGGCTACCTGTTCTTCAAGGTCCCCCTTCTCCGCCAGCTCTCTCTCATCCCACTCGTTCAGGACCGCTGCGGCGACACGTACCGCTGGCGGGGCGAGAACGTGAGCACGATGGAGGTGGAGGGCGTCCTGCAGCCCGTGATGAGCATCCAGGACGCCACGGTCTATGGCGTCGAAGTGCAGGGCCGCGAGGGACGCGCCGGCATGATCGGGGCGACGCTGGTCGAGGGCGCCGACATGGACGTCCGTTCTCTTCCATCCTTCCACTCACTCACCCCCACTTCCACTTGCAGAAGACGCTGGCCGAGTTGTCCGAACGGCTGCCCGAGCACCTGCCCGCCTACGCCGTCCCGCTGTTCGTCCGCTTCTGCAAACAAGTGGAGCGCACGGGCACCTTCAAACTGAAGAAGGCCGATCTCCAGAAGCAGGGCTTCGACCCGGCCGCCTGCAACGGCGATCCGCTCTTCTACTGGAACGCCGAGGAGCGCAAGTACCTCCCGTTGGACACTCAGATGTTCGTCGACATCCAAACGGGCGCCTACTCCCGCATCTGAGCACTCACTTTGGTGTGAAGCGGCAATAAACCCGAGAACAGACGACGAGAGGGGGAATCGCGTTGAACGGAGGATTCCCCGTTGTGCACCTGCATGCTGTGGAACTCCTCAAGCCAACGAACTGAGCGGTTCAGTGGATTTTTACTTCGTTCCTATCTAAAGAGTAACAGGCAACAACAACAGCAGGCGAACAAGGACAACAACGAGAGCAACAACGAGCGACTGCGCTCAGTACATTTGGTCGATGTGGCTGGAGCGGGGCTTCTTGATCTTCTCCCAGTTCTTCATGACCAAATCGTGGACGGTGGCCAGGTGGTTGCGCGTCTCCATCAGGACGATGCGGAGGCTGAACAAGTGCGTAGAGGGAAGAAGAAGGCAGTGGACTCACTTGATGAACTGCTTCTCGTCGGTGTCGATGATCGCCCGGCGGTAGTCCTCCACGTGCGGGTACTTGGCCGCCTTTACGATCAGTTCCGCTCGGCTCAAAAAGTAACGCGACATCTGCTCATAGAACGTAGCGGCCTCGCTCTCCACCGTGCGCACCTCGTTGAGCACTTCCTCCTGCAAAGCGACAATCAAAAAGAAAGGAAGCAATCGACACAACAGACCTGGATCTGGACGCCGAAATTGTTTCCATCTTCGATTTTCGGAATAAGAAAAGTGAGGAACATCTGAAAGAATTCATTACGAATGTCCGCAGGATCCCGGACGCACCTTCACTTTGTTGATCTCCTCCACGGTGTTCCGGAGCAGCGAGCGGGCGGTGGACGTCATTTCGGCCAGCTTGTCGTTCGACTTGACCACGCCGCCCGAGAACACGTACACGGGCGTGCCTGAAGGTCGAGGGATGAGTGGAAGAGGTGGAAAGAAGGACTCACTCGTAACGCCGCCGGCCGGCCGCATTTTCTTCGGCGGGTCCACCTCCATCTCTTGGGCGCCGTCCACTTGCTTGGGCATCGGCACGATCGAGTTCACGTCCGGCAGGAGGTCCGTGAGGCGGTCGTGCGAGAACTCGCTGCTGTTGAGCAGCTCGTTGAAGCGGAGGACGCTCGCCGGGAAGCCGTTGCGCACGATCTCCTCCGCCTCGACCAGCAGATTGTCGCGGTAGTTGGCCAGCTGAAATCGAAAGAGTAATGCAAGAAGAAGCAGATGAAACCCACGTCCTTGTGGTAAGCGCTCTCGGCCAGCTTGTCCTTCTGAATCCGCTGGTTGTTCGCGCGCTGATCGTTCTTCATCGTCATTCCTTTCGCGTTTCTTTGAGGGCGGAAATCTGAAAGGAATCCCTCCCCCTAATGCGTGATGTCCGTCAGTCACGCAAAACGAGTTTCATGACCCCACAAAACTCACACATACCAAGTCAACTACGCTGATTACAAAATGAAAACCCGTTTTTTGAAATTCGGAAGCATTCCCGAGATATTTGAAGTAAAAGGTCAAAATGACGCGATTTTTGGCCATATTCGGCCCGCTTTTTCGAGTACTTCCCGTGCTCCAGGTGACGTGAGATTTGGCACGAATGTAGATCTCGACGTCGTTTTCCCGCTCCAATAAATTGTTTTTCGAAAAAATGTCGTTGTAGCGAGGGAGCGCCGTTCCCGCGCGACCGGGTTTTAAGGTCGGTTTTTCGCGATTATCTCCAAAAGTGGGCAGATTCACGAGCCCAAAAAACTAAGCGACATGCATTGGACACTGGGTAATTGAATAGTGTGAACAGATCGATCAAAATCAAAACCGTTAATATCGAACCGGGGGGATCGAAAATTTTGGCGTCAAAATTTTTTGCGGTTTGGTCGGTTTTTCATGCTTTTAACGAGTCCGTTGGCGTATGAAAACGCATCAAACGTGTAGATTGTTTACTCAGCTACTCAATAAAGCAAGAATTGAGCCAATCTGCCGATTTTGAGCGATGCTGCGGCCGTTTTAGTGGAACCCTGTCGAGACCATTTTGCGCCGTGCGGTAGATCGATTCTTCTGTACTTCTTTTGCGGTTTAAGTGTCAAAAACTGTTTAATAAGCATCAAAAACACTCGCTACACGGTGTCGAGAGTTAAACAACGACGTACGGAAGCAGGGAGCCGCCGAAGGCGGCGCCTATGCTGGTTTCGAAATAATTCACGGACAAAGAGCAAAATAGATTGCCGCGAGATTAACACAACAATAGCAACACAAAAATCCACGGTTTTCGGTAGAAAAGCGAACAAATCCACAAAACAAAACGATGATTTCCAGCACGTTCGGGAAAAGCGGAGGCCAGACGCCCGACTCGAAATTCGCGTTCAAAAGCGCGCTCCTGGCCGCTACCTGCACGCCCCGCTCGTTCACCTGCCGATCGCTCGCTGTCCGCCGGATGAACGAGGCGATCGAAAGTGGGTTGTTGGCTTGGGTTTCGTTCGTCGGTCAACTCCAAACCGCTTTTCTCGACGATTATCCCGCATGTTTATTCCAAGTCACCACAATCCTTCGTTCACATTCCGAGTAGAAGAGCAAAGAAGGACGAAAAGAAGAAGATCGAAAGATTTCTTTCGGCTACGGAGTTGAAGACGACGGTTTGTGATTCGGCAGCTTTGGTCTCGTTCATCCCGCGCAACTCGCTGTCCAATTTGATCAACGTTTGGAGCAGGACGAGCTCCGTGGTGCCCGACTCGGCGCGATCCTCCGCTTCGTCCACCTTCTCTTCGATCACGATCGCCTGTCCTCGCCGGCCGATCGGAACGGACTAAACGAAAGAAGGGAGTGATTGGAAAGAGGGGAACTCACCGTGATGGGAGTGATTCGAATGGACGGCGGCGGGTAGTCGACCGTCTTGTGCGGCTGAAAGAACGAGAGGAGTGATTGAATTCGAGCAAGCGGACTCACGATCTCCACAATCGTTGCCTGATTTCCGGCAGCCAAGCGGAAGGAAATCAAAAGGAAGAAGAGCCAACGTTGCATCATCGCCGTCCTCTTCGATTGCTTCCTTCCTCCACCTCCTTTGCGACTCGCGATTTCTGCCCTCCATTACGGCGGATCAGGGGGATCGGCGCCGAAAGGTGGGCGGATTACTCGCTCACTCCCACTCGCCGGCAAGGACGACCGGAAGACACCTAACGACACGTGTGTTGCAGGAAGAAGACGTCGGAATGAGTTCACGGACAAGCACCTCCGAGCAATCCTCTGCTGCAACCGTCCGCTCCTTTGCGAGCCGCAACAAACGAAATTTGCATTCGAAACCGGACGAACCGATCATTTGCCGCAGTTCGCCGCCGCCCCACCATTTGGGCCAAGAGCGATCGAACGAGCGGCTGCAATTCGAAGCGAACGTAGCGAAATGGCGGAGGACCCGAAGGCGGCGAGTGTGCGCGGCGACCTCTCGACGGCCGTCGAGAACGCGGCGACGGGCTCCAACGAGGAGTCGAACTCGAGCTCCCAATCGAACCCGCCGTCGGCCGAGAACCACTCGCTTGGTGAGTGGGTGGAGGAGCAGGACGGGTGATCGGTGGAGGGCTTGCAGAGATCAAGGACGCGCAGACGGCGAAGGAGCCGAGCGTTCGCTCGAAGCGCAACTCCGGCCGCCGCTCTGTCCCGAACGCGACGGAGCTCCGCTTCGTGAAGGTGCACGGCCGCTCGAACCTCGCCCGCGTCCAGCTCCTCTTGTGCAACATTTCGGACCGTCCGATCTTCTGGAAGCTGAAGGCGAGCAATTCGGACATTTCGGTGAGTGCCGCCCCTCCTTCCTCCCAACACTCCTTCGTCCCTTCAGGCGCTGCCCTCCGGTCAGGGCCACTTGGCGGCGCACGCGTCCAGCCGCTGCGTGTTGTCTTGGCATCGCGCCGCGCACGTGGCCAAGTGGGAGGAGGCGGCCAAGCCGAAGCTTCTGCTCGTCACGCGCTTCCTGAACGCGCAGAACGAGCACACGGACGACGTGACTTCGGTTCGTCTGCTCGCGTACGTCGCGCCCACCGGCTCGTGCCCGGCGACCAACCCGCCGGTCGAGCAGCTCCTGCTGGACGCCGTCTCGAAGCCCAAGGAGGAGGGCGGCGAACAGAACGACGAGATGAGCATCCGGAAGTGAGTTCTGCGCCCCCCTTTTTCACTCCTCCCTCCTTGCAGGGCGATGAGTCCGGAGAAGATCGAGCAGCAGAAGTTGAGCCCGCTGACCGAGTTCATCGTCGGCCTCACGCCCCAGCAGCTGTGGATCCTGCTGCTCTGCTTCGCCGTCCTCCTGATGGGCGTCTACAACAACACCACTCGCTCCCGCCATTGATGCCGTCTGCTTGTCTTCTTTGTGTTCCGTGGAGTAAAATGTTGTGAACAACGGAACGGCTGTTTGAAGGACTTCCGTTCGGATCACGTCCGATCAATGGACCGAAAAATGAGCTGGGATGAGAGCAAACTGAAACAAGCAAGGGCCTATTACGGATCGATGACGTGTCAGCAGACGGGCGAACAGAGGCGCGAGCGGCGGCCATTCGAATGTCGGCGTGTTTTCCGCGTCCCGTTCCCTTCCCTCCGCTCGCTGCCCGCCCGTCCGTTCGCCCAAACGGGCGCCCGTCTGGGAATCGCCGCCGACTCGCCGCGTCCTTCTTTCTTCACCGCTGTTTACACCCGAGCGGGCGGGCGGCCGCCACGCAGCGAGCGGAATTTTCGCGGAGATTTCGGCCGCCGTTCACCTTGACGCTCCAATCGAATGGGCATCCTGCAGCCCGCGCTATCCTGCCTCCTCCCTTCGTCCCGCAAATCCCCACTCATCCCCGCTTATTACAGCTTTCTTCTCCCTTCTCGATCGCGAATCTCGAAGCGAAAATGGGCGCCTAGTGCGTGACGAAGCTGGAGAAGACTGCGGATAAGAAAGAATTTCTCGCCTTCCACCTCTCCGCCTTCCTCAAGACGCTTCGTAGCGAGGAGTACGCGAAGAAGAAGGTTCGTGCCCGCCCTCCCTCCTCCTCCCCTCCTTCCTTCTGTCTGCAGGTGTGCGTGGTGGCGATCGCGGGCGAGTCGCGGCGCGGCAAGTCGTTCTTCGTGAACATGACGCTCCGCTTCCTCCAATGGTCGCTGAAGAACCCGCACTTGGCGCCCGTCCCGCAGAAGTGGATGCTCGAGCGGGTGGACGGGGCGCCCGAGTTCCGCAACGAGGAGGCCGCCTGCACGGACGGGATCAACGTCTTCGACCGGCCGTTTGTCGTGAAGGGCGCGGACGGCGAGGAGCTCGTCGTCCTGTTCGTGGACTCGCAGGGCACCTTCGGCGAGGAGACCACCGAGACGGGCTCCGCTCTCCTCTTCGCCTTCACGCTCCTCATCTCCAACCTCTTCGTGAGTTCCCTTTTCATCCAATGTGCCCACTCCTCTCCGTTCAGATCTACAACATCGACCGCGAAGTGCGCTCCAAGCCGCACCTCAAGAATCTCGTGGACTTCGCCACGATCAGCACGGAGGCGCTCGTCGGCAACTCGGAGGAGGCGAACAAGAAGCCGTTCGCCGCGAGTCCCCCTTCACTCTTCCTCTAAGCACTCACATTCGCTTGCAGAAACTGCTGTTCCTCTCGCGCAACAACGACCTGAACGCCGTGCACGGGATCCGCGGCTGGAGCGGCCGGCTGAACGAGGTGCTCGGCATCGCAACGAGAACAACGCGGAAATGCACGAGCGGATCGACGGGCTCTTCCGCGCGTTCGCCTGCTGCCGCCTCGCGTCGCCCGGCCGGAAGGTGACCGGCGACAAGTTCGACGGCAATCCGGAAGGTGGGTGGTCGGCGACCTCCCACTTACCTCCCGCCCGCTCGTTGCAGACATGGAAATCGACTTCCGCGACGGACTGGACCAAGCGATCAAGTTCCTGCTCGCCGATCTCGAGCCGAAGTGCGTGGACGGCCGGCCGATCACGTGCGCCGAGCTCGCCACCTTCCTCGAGCAGTGGGCGGCGGCCTTTGAAAGCATCAACCTGCCCGCCCCGACGTCCATCTTCCAAGTGAGCACTCCCCCACAGAATCCAACTGAACGGGCGGATTTCAGGCCTCGATCAACGCCAAGTTCCAAATCGCCGCCTACAAGACGGCGATAGAGAAGAAGGCGGACGGCGCGGAGGAGCGTCTGGACGACGCGAAGGAGCGCGAGCGGGTCCTCGCCATCGTCCGCGGCGTGCGCGTGCGGGCGGCCGCCGGCGAGCACGAGAAACACGAGCGCCTCCTCGTCGCCGCCCTCGACCGCGAGTTCGAGCGTCTGGACGCCATCAACCGCGCCCTCTGCCAGAAGCTGAAGGAGCGAAAGGAGCGCGAGCGGGTTCAGCGCGTCGTCCAGCACTACCAGCAGCTCCACAACGAGCTCCTCGCCGACTACCGCGACGTCGTCCAACCCAACTGCCGCGGCGAGCGCGACGCCTTTGAGACGATCCACGAGGGCGCCGCCGCCCGCGTCCTCGAGGAGTTCGCCCGCAAGACGCACCCGGAGGCCACCGTCGAGGAGCACTGCCGCCTGACCGCCCAGCTGAAGGCCGCCCTGGACGCCGCGTACACGAACCTCCGCGCCCTCAACGAGGCCGAGCGCGAGAAGCAGCGCAAGCTGGAGGAGCGCAAGAAACGCGAGCGGTCCCAACGCGTCGTCAAGCACTACAACGACACGAGCAACGAGCTGATCGCCGACTACCGCGACCTGCTGAAGGGCAGCTGCGAGGGCAACCGCCAGGAATTCCAGCTGACGCACGAGCGGATGGCCGCCCACGTGCTCGCCGAGTTCAACCGCCGCGCCCACCCCGAGGTGACGGTCGAGGAGCACCGCAAGATGGCCGCCGAGTTCAAGGACGCGCTGGACACCGCCCACCGCAATCTGCACGCGCTGAACGAGGCCGAGCGCCACCGGCCGGGCGTCGGCACCGTCATCAAGGGCGTCGCCAAGACGGGCGGCGCGGTCGCGGGCGTCGCCGCCGCCCCCTTCACGTTCGGCCTCTCGCTCATCCCCGCCGTCATCTCCGCCGTCAGCGCCGTGGAGGACTTCGACAAGCTGGCCAAGAATCACTGAGCTCATTCGTCCCCCCTTGTTGTTTTCATTCATTGTTTCTTGTCTGTTTTGGAATAAACTGAATTGAAGGTACGCGGGACGCTCTTCTTTCGGCCGATGATGGCGCTTTGGGTCGATGAACGACTCTGTCTAACTGCACCCATCCCCTCCTCCTCGTCAGCTTGCGTACAAATGAATCCCACCCGCAGTCCGAAATTTGCATGCATAACTCCCGATAGGTGTCGAGGTCGCTCGTTGGGCTGTCGGCAGTCAGTCCACTTCTCCAGCACTTGGACGAGCCGCTCGCCCGCGAGGATGTCGTCCGTCCACCAAGCGATGGGTGGGTGGGGAGAGGCCGCGCTGCTCACTCGCCGCTTTCTGCAGATTCCACCGGCTCGCCCGCCCCGTTGAGCGGCTCGTCGGCGCGCAGTCAGCCGGAGGCCAAGGAGAGCAGCACGCAGTCCGAGGGCCCCGACGAGCCCGACCGCTCCTCGCGCTTCACCTTCGGCTACTCGATCAGCGTGAGTCCCCCCATCCTCTCATGCAACTGCCTGTCCTCTCCGCAGATCAAGAGCGCGAACGGCGCGAAGACCACCGACTACCTCCTCACGCGGCGCATCGGACGCGGCGGCTTCGCGGAGGTTCGCCTCGGCAAGCTGCGCGACGACCGCCGCCGCCGCTTCGCCGTCAAGGTGGTGGACCTGCGGAAGCCGAAGGCGCAGCGCGTCGGCCGCCAGCTTCACTGGGAGGTGGAGATCCTGCGCCGCTTCGAGCGCGCCGAGCACGTGGTCCAGCTGCTCGACTGGTGAGTGCCCTCTCTTCTCATCACTCCCGCTCGCCCGCTGCAGTCTTGTGGTGGAAGAGGACTGCATCTTCATGGTCCTCGAGCTGGGCACGCACGCGCTCGACTCGCTGCACAAGGGCGGCCGGAAGGGACGGACGGACGCCGCGCAAGTGCGGAAGTGGTGGCTGCAGTGCGTGCGGTGCGTGGAGCAGGTGCACGCGCTGGACGTGCTCCACTGCGACATCAAGTCGAACAACTTCCTGCTGGTGGGCGAGCGGCTGAAGATCATCGACTTCGGCTGCGCGGCGCTGCTCGGCCCGCTGGACGAGGCGGTGATCCGGCGGAAGGCGCTCGGCACCACGCGCTTCATGTCGCCCGAGTACATCCAGCAGAAGATCGTCGGTTCCCCCTCCCCTTCGTTCAATGCTCCCTCGCTCCCCCCGCAGGCATCGAAGGGACTGGACGTGTGGTCGCTGGGCGCCACGCTCTTCTGGCTGCTGACCGGCGAGAAGATCTGGCGCGAGCCCAAGGACAAACTCCGCCGCGCCATCACCACCAAGGAGGTCGACCTGAGCGCCGTCGCCGAGACGGAGATCCGCAGTCTGCTCTCAGTGAGTCCCCCCGCCCTCCGCTCACCTCCCGCTGCAGGCGATCTTCAACCGGGATCGTCGTTTGCGGCCCTCTTGCGCGGAGATCCTCAAGTCCGCCTATTTGAGTCGTGAGTCACCCGCCCTCCCGCTCCGCTCACTCTCTCGCTTCCAGCCGCCGACGATCCGAAGGCCGCCCGCCGTCGTCGCAGTCAGGGCGGCCGCTCGAAAAGCCGCACGCGCTCGGGATCCAGCGGCGGAAAGAAGCCGCGAGCCGAGTGATCGCTCCTCTCTTCGGCCTGAATAAACGAGTGATCGATCGATTGGTGTCATTTGTTGTCGACTACGGAGAGTAAGCAGAAAACAGTGGGTTCTTAGTCATCGGCTATCGAGTTGGTTGTTGTTCCCAACGGCACGCAGATGTTCGCCCGTCCGCGAGTGTCGAAATTGCCCGCCGCTTCCCACCGCCCGCTTTCCCATCGGCCCGAGCGGAACGCGGCGGCGCGAACGGGCGCGCTGTGCGCTCTTTTCGAATCGCCGGCCTTTTTGCGGGCGGCGGGCGCGGCGTCTCGCTTGCTGTTCGACCCGATTTCTCGCTTCTTTTCAGTCCTCCCCGCTTCCAATCGACCGAATGCCCGTGCGCGTGGACCAGCCGCTGATCGGCGGCCATTTCGTGGAGGACGCGGCCACCAACCGCGTGCTCTTCGACGAGCCGCCGGTCCGCCGCCTGAACGAGCGGCTGGTGGGCGCGGCGGCCGGCGGCGTCGACCTGCTGGACGGCGCGGAGAAGTGGGAGGAGGCGCGCAAGTGTCCGAACAAACTGCGCGGCGTACTCGAATTCCTGCAGGCCCGAATGCTCCACTCCGGTCCGTCCTCCTCGCTTCCTTCCACCCGCTCACTCGCCGTCGATTGCAGGCGGCGGCTTGAGCGCGGCGGTCGGCGGCGCGGACGTCGTCAGTCGCCAGAGCCTCCTGAACCGCGTGGCGACGACGCCCTTCTTCCGCGACTCCGCCTTCGATCCGGGCTTCTCGTTCGTCGCGTGCCTTCTGGGCGGCGTCCTCTTCCTCTGCGAGCTGCCGGAGGCGGCGGGCGCGGCCGGACGGCGTCGCAACAACGCGTTCATCCGCGCCAAGCTGGAGCACCTGCTGACCGCCGACTCGCCGGTTCGTCCCTCCCGCCCACTCACTTCTTTCTCCCGTTCAGGAAGCGGACGTGAAGGCGACGGCCTCCAAGTCGTGGAACGTGCTCTCCGCCTGCACGCTGGAGGCCGACGGCGTCGCCCACCGGCTGCTGCTCGCGACGACGGCGAGCGCGGTGGATGGCCGTGAGTTCCGCCCGTCCAACCCGCAATCTCCTGCTTGTTTCCAGTCGGCAACTACGTGCAGATCCTGCCGTTTGCGGCGAGTGGCCCGCCCCGACTGCCCGTCCACCTGCAACTCCGCTACGCGCTGCTCGGCGTCCTCAGCGGGCAGCGGCGCGTGATCGGCGGGCAGCACGAGCCGCGCGGCGGCCGGCTGCAGCGCGTGGTCGAGCTGGACGCCGCCGCCCTGCTGCAAGACGGGCAGGAGGCGAACGCGGAGCGCGGCCTGGAGTACCTCGCCGACCTGCTCGCTCGCGTGAGTCTGCAACTGCCCGGCACGCCCGCTCATCCCGCCGCTTCAGGTCCGCGCCGCCCTGCAGGCCGAGGACGGCCTCCTGCTCCACGTGCAGCGCCCGAAGAAGCAGCCGGCCGTCGAGATGCGCCCCGTGCCGCCCGACCAACGCGCGCAGTTCGACTTCGTCGGCGAGGAGTTCCGCCGCCTCGTTCAACAATCCGCCCGCTAATCTCTTCGTCGAATAAACTGCCGACTCTCCTGCTCTCGCTGTTTATTCGGCTCAATGGGGAGAAGAGAGCGGCGTGCGGTCGCGGGAGTTCTTCTGCTCGTCCGACTCGGAGCTCGGGGCGGCACTCGGGCGCGTCTTCTCGTAGAACATCAGGTAGGGCGTGGTGGAGCGGGCGGTCAGACGGCGCAGCTCCGCGAGACCCACGACTTCCACGAGCTCGTCGTCGAAGAGGCGCCACTCGGAGAAGTCGGAGCGGCGGCGGCGGGCGCAGAAGAAGTGGCCGTCGTCCAGCGCGCCGCCCGCGTGCACGACGAGCGCCTTCAGCGTGTAGGCGGCGCCGCTCTCCTCCTCGCCGCCGGCCGTCGGGATCTCCGCGAGTGGGACCTGGAGCGGCGGGAAGGGGACGCGCGTCCGCTTCGAGAGCACCACGCGGCCGTCCTCCGTTTCCACTGCAAGGCGAGAGTGAGCGGAAGGAAGGAAGGGCGGGAACTCACTGCGGAACAGCTTGTAGTGAACGACCAGGCAGTCGGGCAGCGAGAGCGGCCGCAGCGTCCGCACGGCGTCCACCTTCCGGCCGCAGTGGTCGCACTGGAACTGGGCGTCGTCCACGAGCAGCTCGCGGCCCGTCCACGCGCTCCAGAGCGACCAGTCGGCGGCCTCCCGCTCGCCCACGTCCACGCCTGCAACGGGCGGTCGTTGCTCGCCGGGCGGCCACTCACTCAAGCCGACGCACTCCTCCGTGGAGTCCGCCTCGCGGCCGCACTCGCCGCACGTGATCCGCGAGCGGGTGCGGAAGAAGAGCGGGAAGTCGGCGAACAGGCGGCTCGTCCGCGGGCGGCCCTCGTGCGCGTCGTGCACGTCGCTGAACGTCTCGCAGGCCTCGGTGATCATCGAGAGGAACTCGTGGGCGTCTTGCGGCCGTCGCCCGCCGAACTGCGCGTCCAGCCGGCCGGCCAGGCGGAGGAGGCGGCGGGCGGACGGGCCGACGCGCGAGCGGCGGAACTCGCCGATCACTTCGGCCAGCTCGACCACGAACTCCAGCCGCAGCTGCTGCTTCTGCAAGCGGGCGGATGGAGGAGAACGGAGGGGGCGCCCACTCACCTCGTCCACCTCGACATCGAACGCGCGGAAGGCCCACCGCCGCAGCTGCTCGAGCGCGTCCACGAGGGCGGGCAGCGACGCGAGCGCCACCACGACCGCCGCCAAGTAGCACGAGTTGCCGAGATTCTCGAAGCCGCGCCGCTTCTTCCGCGCCGGCGCCTCCTCGACGCTCGGCGGGTCGCTCGCCGCCGCACGCGACTCCCAGTTGCCCATCGCGAACGGCCGGTCGAATTCCAAATGGCCGCCGCTCGCATTGCTTTGGACGAGTGGAAGAGAGCGATGCAAATTCGCTGATCGCTTGCAGAGTTGCGTGAAGGAGGGCTTTCTAATTGGAGGAACGGATTCAAGCTTAAGCTGTTGTTTGTTCGGAAGGGGGTCTGTGTGACTCGCGCAAACGGAAATCACCGCTCACCGCCCTCACTATCGGCTGGTCTTTTTATTGATTGGCGAACGGAAAGGGGCAGCGGATGGACGAGTTCTTGGGCAGTTGCTTCATCACGTACGGGAGGAAGGCGGGATCGAAGTCCGCCCGCCGTCGAACCGAACGCCACGCGATCGCCGAGAGCCGGTCGGGGCGGCTGAAAGAAGCCGCTTGGTTCTTTTGATCACTCCCGTTTGTGCTCACTGAATGGCGAAGCGGTAGAGCGAGTCTTTCTCCCGGCTGCTCTTGTAGCCACACACGAAGAGGAGATTCTCCTCGTCCGAGTGCAAGAACGGTAACTCGTCTCCGAAATCCAGCTCCAACTGCCGCCACTCAAGTGAGGGCAAGTCGAACGAACACAAGCGGTAGAGGGACTTTCCGTTCACTTCCGGCTCGCAGCGGACAATGAGCGTCCTCCCAACCCACAACTGCGAGGTTTGTCGCTGCAAGGGACGAGTAGAGAGTGGAAAGCAGTAGTGGACGCACCCTTTTGTTCTCCTCCAGCCAGCCGGAAGTCGGCAGTTCGACCGCCTGGCCGGTGGTGGGCGAGACTTTCAGGAGTTTGCGGAAATTCGGATTTCCGATCCGTTCGGCCGACTTTTCGAATGCGAAGAGGTGTCCGTCGTTAAAGAGGAAGGGCTCGTGGAGATTCTCGGGCAGCTCCACCCGCTCTTTGACTTCGAACCGCTCGCCTTGCAGTCGAATTTTCTGGTAGAAATCGCGGTACACCCCGTTCTCCTTTCGGCACACCACGTAGTGCAGAAAGGCGAGGTCGTCCGCATTCACCACATGCTTCCAATCCTCCAATCCAATCTCCAGCGAAACGAGTGGTCCATCGACAACCACCTGCCGATCCTCGAAGTTCCACGAGCACCAACCGATTGAGTGCTGCTGTTGGCCGTCGGCAATGAACGTTAACCGGAAGAGCGCCCTCCGCACGTCCACCAGCCGGAACTCCTCTAAATGAACGGAGGTGGCCGTGGACGGGAGAGCGGCGTAGAGGTCGAAGTTCAGCGGTCTGCAGACGAGTGAGTGAAATGGGCGGAAGGAAGGAGAGTACTCACATCTCCTTCGAGTGATACAAATCGATCATCCGCACGGCTCCCATGAACCGATTGCGGGAGATCATGAAGCGGCCGTCGAACACGGACTGCTGCAGCGAGAAGCGGGACTCGATGGTGCCGCAGAAGGCGAGGTGGATGGCGGCGAAGCGGTCGGCGCTCAGCGACTGGCGGCCGCCCAGCTGGCGGCGATTTCGGCGGTCGGCGAGCGACGTGTCCCCCTTGCGGAACTTCTCGAACCACTTCTCCAGCGTCTTCTGCGTGACGACCTTCGGTCCGAACTCCAAACACACGCGCGCGAACGCCCGCTCCTCGTCGGCGCCCCGTTGGAATTCGGCCAACATCAGCGACCGCACGCGCATCCGATCGTTCCGCAGCATTGCGGAAAGAAGCGAGTGGCGGGCAGAAGGGGACGCGGAAAGTGGGCGAAAGGACGGCTTATAAAACGAGCCGGCGGCCGCACCCACTGCTTGCTGTTTGCTCTCGATGACGACGGCCGGGATTGCGAAAGAAGGAGGCCGTGTTGGTGACGCCAGAAGTTCGAGAGTTCGGTAAGCCCGCTGCTAACGGGAATGACGGTCAAAACAAGGCGGCTGATTCCTCCACTTCTTCCACACCCACCGTTTATTAGAGCAAAAATCAAACATTCGAATCTAGCGTCGCCGAGAACGAGTGAAATCGCTGCGAACCCGCTCCAACAAAGCGTTTATTCACGGACAGAACAGAAGAGAAAACGGGAGTTCAAGGGGCGAACTTGAGCGACGGCAGGCGGACGTGGTCGAAGTTGCCGGAGAAGTCCAGGACGACGTTCAGCTCCTCCTTCTCGGCGGGGAAGGCGGCGAGCGGGCGGCCGCCGTCCTTCGCGACGTCCACGCGGCGCAGGCGGTCGACGTCGAAGCGGCCACCGCGCGCCACGAACAGGCGGCCGGCGGCGAGCGAGAGGTCGGGGCTGCAGCGGAGTGAGGGGGAAGGAGCAACGGAGAACTCACCGCTTCTCCCGCAGGAACCACTCGAGGCAGCGGCGGAGCGGCTTGTCGGCCGCGTACATCCGCTCGCCCAGCTGCTGCCCGTCCGCCTCGAGGATCAGCAGGCGGAGGCGGACGCCGCGAACGGGCCGCTCCTCGCTGCCCGAAGAGAAGGAGGAGCCGACGGAAGTGGCCGAGCCGGAGGTGGACGAGCGAAGGAACGAGTCGGTGCGGGTGGGCGTGCACGGGGCGGGCGAGACGGTGCGCAGCGAGGAGCACTCGGAGGTCTCCTCCTGAAAGCAAGCAGTTAGGAGCAGTGGCCTTCATCGAGCGCTCACCACGTGGTCGGAGGCGCAGTCCAGCTCCTTGAGCAAGTTCTTGTAGCGGCGGTAGAGCTGCGGGCCGCGCTCGGAGGCCAAATCCACGAGCTCGGCCGCCAAGCAGTTGCGGTTCGGGCAGCCCGCGTTGGCGATGCAGAGCGCGCAGACCGCGTGCTCGCAGCCGCCGAACAGCGAGAGCTCGTGGGCGGCGCGCGGCCGACCGCAGGGCCCGTCGCAGCGCTTCAGGCCGGCGGGCGTGTCGGTCAACTGGTCGTCCTGCAAACGAGAGCGGCCATTTGATTCGTGAGATGAGTACTTACTGAGTCCTCCGCACTCTCGCTACCGAACGGCGAGCGGTTCACGCGCCACAGCTGCCGGAAGAGGTCGTGGCGGCGCTCCTTGCCGGGCAGCCGAGCGACCAGCGCCGCCGCCAGACAGCCGCGATTCGGACAGCCGGCGTTCGCGATGCACAGCGCGCAGACGGCGTGTTCGCAGCGGCCGAACGTCTGGAACTCCCGGACGGGGCGCAGTTGACCGCACGGCCCGTCGCAGCGGCGGAGGTCCGGCCGGTCGCAGTCGAGGGCGCCCGACGGCGAGAGGTCTGCAAAGGGGCGAATGAGTGAGCGGTTGTTCGTTTTCGCACTCACCGAGCTCCACGTTGGCCTCGGCGGCGGGGCGGGCGGGCGAGCGGCTGCCGAAGACCTCGGCGAACGAGAAGTTGCGCGCCTCCTCGGCCGCCGTCGCCGCGGAGATCACGCCCGTTGACGGGCGGCCGGGCGACTTCAGCGGCACACTCTCCGCGGAGCGGTCGAAGCGGAGACGGACGGGCTCGTGGACGGGCGCATCCTGCAGCCAGCGGACGGTGAGCGTCCAGCTCGTGTGGCGGGCGCCGGGCGCGCGGCTGCCGCTCAGCTGCACGTCGCGCACCTCCGCCCGCGCGCCGCCGCCCAGCCGGTGGGCCAAGAAGGGCGGCAGGAGGCGGACGGCCGGCTGCCCGCGACGCGCCCCCGACTGCAGCGGCGGCATTTCGACCACGCGCCGCGGGTTCTCGTCCAGCCCCTCGGCGCTCGTCTCTCCGCTGAACGACGGGAGTGGGCGACGAGCAGACGGGAGAACGCACCTGGACTCCGTGGAGAAGGACTCGCTGCTCGAACTCATGGGAAGCAACCGGTCGGCAGTGGACAAATTGGAGAAACTGCAAGCGGGCGGATGTGAGAAACGAACAGCATCGAGCGGAGTTTGCATTGGATAGCGGAAAATGGGCTGCTCAATCTTCCAGATGTCGCAAGACGCCGAACGAGCGGCGACCCCCGAAGTGAGTGTGGAAGACGCGCAAAGCAAGAGGTTCCGTGTAGCTGCCATCAGCATTGAACTCTCTCGAGCGGCCGGTTCTTGTTCACAAGTCATTTGCTTTTGTTTACCGTCAAACATCGACATTCCTTCTCCACAACGACAGAAATGACTGCAGACGACTCAAATCGAGCACTGCTTCGTGGAGACGTCTGCCATAAACGGAGCGACTGCACGAGCGGCAAAGCAGAAGAAGACGCTTATGAAGACGGGGATCGGGAGGGCGGGAAGCGACTTGCGGCACTCCAACAACAGCAGAGTGATGATCAGACCCTGAAAGCCGAAGGAGTGGGACAGAAGAGACAGAAGGCCTCACGATCAAGACGACCATGCAGCAGGCGGCCGTCGTTTTCCAGTCGCCCAGAGTGTTCGCTTTTCCGACGAGCAGCGAGTAGAAGATGAAGTCGGCAAGTCCCACTTGCATTCCATCCTCCGTTTCTTCTTCGACGGTACTCGAGGGCGATTGACTACAGGGCGTCAGCTGATCGACTGCGTCTCGTCCATGGTGAGAGGCTGGATAGCGATGAGCATTGTTTCCTGCTCGACGGACATTACGGTGACTGTCGCCTCAAACGATCGTAAGCAACCGTAGACAAGGGCTAACGCTTGCAGAAGTACGTGGGAGCAGGAAACCCTTCTTCGTTCCGCTCTACCATGAGTTCCTCCAACATCCGAAGGGGTCCGTTCGAGTGCAGGACGGAAAGGAGATCCCAAACGGCCAACAGGACGACGAATCCCCACAGCGTCCAGTCGGGCAGCAGTTCGACCCACCAAACGGCGATCAGAGCGGCCGTCACGATCGAAGAGAACTTCTGCAGACGGTGTGGTCCCTCCCAGTTGATGCAGAGCACGCCCAAGACGCCCACATTCCACAGCAAGAAGCAGAACGTGAGGAGGTCGACGGTCAGATCGCAGCCGTCCATCCAATTCCTGGGAGGAGAGCGGCAAAGAACTCACGCGACGGTCCAAACGGCCGGAAAGCGCCACACACTGACGCTCGACAGAATCCACCACGCGCGGATCACATGCAAACAGCGACGAGTGAAACGAACAAGCGAAGGGAACTCACATTGTAGAAGCGGTGCTTGTAGAGAAGGAAGAGGCCGAACGATCCGCCCACAACCAAGCAGAGGACGTTGAACAGATTGCCGGCGGTCAGCAGCAACCGCAGCTCCGAATCCTCCGCCTGCATCGACCATGGAGTGCGCACACTGAAAGAACACAAATAATCAGCCGACCGCTGCACGCAAACTCACGAGTGGACGACCCGTTCGGAAGCGAAACGGCCGCTTGTTCGCATCAAACCGACCGCCAGCAGCATCGACAGAGAAACGGCTCCCATAAAGTGGGCCACGTGAGCCGCAAGACGGTTGAGCTGCCCGCGCTCCATTTCGATCAACCCAAAGTGTAGCCGGCTTGTGTATTTCGGGGAAGTCCATGCAGTCCTCCGCTCTCTGCCCGCCTTTTCGCTCTAACCGCTGCCCATCACTCGATCGCTGCTCTTTGACCCACAATGCCCCGCGGGCAGTCATTCAATCGTTGCTGTTGTTCGTCGCTTGCCCCATAACGCATCGAACAGCCGCTGCTCTCGTAAACCCCACAGCATCTCTGAACATGTTCGAAACCGTACGACTGCAACGGAAGAAAGAATAATTTATTCCCTTCAACACAACAACGAATCTCCGTGGGTTCAAGCGGGCGTATACTGGAGGTCGGCCATCTTGACGGTCTTGATCGCCGGGAAGCGCCGCTTGATTTCGTCCAGCTTGTTGCGGGGGCCGGCGACCGCGAGGAGGTGCTGCCGCTCGTCGAAGAGGCGGAGGAAATGCGGCCGGGCGAGTCGGACCACCCGCTCGGCGTCCGCCTTCCAAATCTGCACGGCGAGGCAGCTGGAAGAAGGCGGGAGATCACTCGATTGGAGGAGGGAGAACTCACTCGATCTCCTCGGCCGTCCGCCCCCGCAGCAGGTCGAAGGCGGCGTTGTTGGCGGTCGCCTTCAGCGTCTCGTAGCGCGCGAGGAGGTTGCAGACGGCGTTCCGCTTGGCCAAGTCGAACTTCAGCGCGTCCAGCGGCGCCGTCCCGTTGAACAACTCGGCGACGAGCTCCTTGCTCGCGTCGTACGCCAGCACCGGCCGGGAGCAGCGGTCGAGCTCGAGCGTCAAGCAGTCGTAGGCGGACGAGTAGCGCAGGTCGGGCCCGTAGGAGAAGCCCTTGCCCCGCACGCCCACCCACAGCGCGCCTTCGGTCATCGAGCAGAAGGAGGCCATCGTGAGCAGCGCCACGTGCTCTTCGCCGCCAAACTCGACGGTCGACTGCGAGCGGCAGAGGACGTGCGTCGCCTCGCAGCCGTCCACCTTCAGCAGGCGGGCGGCCGGCGTCCACTTCACGAACGGCGTTACGTCCGCCTCGCGGGTCATCTGCAGAGGATTCGACAGAGGGCTGAAGATCTCCAACCACCAAACGAACCGTCAACTTCTCGACCGCCCTCGTTCGCTGCAGGAAGCTCCAGTCGGCGGCCGTCGCCTGCCCGTCCAGCTCCTTCGGGTTGCAGATGAAGTGGACGTTCAACGGAGCCTCCAGAATGGCCGCCCGGAAGGCCTCCAACTCGTCCACCACTTTCGCCGCCTCCCGCTCGCCCGCTTCGATCCGCTTGGCCACTTGCCGGTGGAAGTTCTGCAGCAGGAAGTCGTCGTAGAAACGCGACTCGTGGTCTGCAAGCAAACGATCGATGGAGCGAACGGGGCACTCACTCTTCTCGTAGTTCAGGCTGCCGATCAGCAGCGAGCACATCGAGTCGACGTCCCGCTTCTTGGCCGACGCGCCGCTCGCGAGGTTCTTGGCGATCGCGAGGACCTTCGGCGCCTCGAACTTCGAGTCGCGGAGGAGCGCCCGCGACCACTTGGGCAGCAGGTCGAACTCCTTCGCCGTCACCTCGAGCGAGAAGGCGAGCAGGTGGAAGAAGGCGGACGAGTAGCCGACGCCCGCGTGCTGCGACATGAGCTCCTTGGTCATCAGGTCGGCGGTCTGCTCGTCGCTGAGCGGCCGCCCGTCGACGGTGGTGGGCGACTTGAAGAGGAGCTCGGTGAGGATCATCGACCACTTGCGCAATGCGGGCGGCAGTCGCTTCAGGTCGAAGAGGAAGTACGCGCGGATGAAGTGCGAGTCCACGTCGTGCAGGACGGCGCCGAACGGGAGCGCGGAGAGCAGCGGCGAGGGCGCCTCGTCCGCGAGGAAGGCGGACGAAATGCGGAACTTCTCGACCGCCTGCTCGGGCCCCACGTCGTCGAACATCTCCAGCGAGGGCAGCTGCTGCAGACGGAGGGAGGATGCACAAAGAAGGAAGAGGGGACTCACGGAGCCGTCCTGCGGGTCGTCGTCCAGCTTGATCCTCTTGATCTCGCCCGCCTCGATCTTCTCCTTCAGCCGCTCCAGCCGCTCCGCCTCCTCGGCCGCCTTCCGTTCGGCGAGCTCGGGGTCCGGCCGGCCGACCACCACGGCGCACCGGTCGGTGAACAACTCGGCCATCAGGTCGGCCCACCAGTCGACCGGCTTCCGCAGCAGCTCCTCGTAGATGGGCAGCGGGTTCATCACGCGCTCGAACTGCTCCTGATCGTCCAGCCGGTCGGCGAACAGCTGGTGCCCGATCAGGCCGTAGAAGATGACCGACGAGATGTCCGAGTCCAGCTGAAAGCAGCACAGAGTGATCGAAGGGAAGAAAGTGAACGAACCGAAGCGTAGATCTGCTTCACGCTCCGCTGCAGGATGTTCCGAATTCGCTCCAAATCCAACGCCTCTTTCGTCGTGGTCGCTCGGAGAACGTCAAAGAATCTGGAGCGAGGGGGTGAGTAAAGGAAGAGCTCCACCGTTCACCCACTTGTCGGGCAGCTCGTCCACTCGATCCAACGAGACGCCGGAGAACTCGACGGTGATCAGCGAGCGGGGCAGCTCGGTGGTCTCCAGGCTGACCGAGTCGGCGAACGGCTCCTCGATGAGGATCATTTCGCGTTGGAGAGGAGCGGAGGTCGTCGTCGTCAAGTACGCCCCGATCACCTCCACCGCGTACAGGTACTCCACGTCCTGAACGAGCGGAATAGTGAAAGAACGAGCAATCGAAGCGGACCTTCGCCGAGCGACCCATAAAGCCGATGGAGACGACGGCCTCGTCCTCGCCGTCGGAAGGCGCCCGCACGACCTCGATCTCGTGGCGGCTTCGCGTCAACTTGGGCACGTGGGCGTTGAGGAACGGCCGCTCGAAGGCGGCGGGGGGGCGGTTCTCGGGCGCCGCGTCCAGCTCGTCGATCTCCCGCAGCATCGGTTCGAGTTCGAAGGTGCCGCAGAGGGCGATCCACATGTTGCGGAGGTTGTAGAAGTGCCGGTGGTAGTCCTGCACCCGCTTCAGCGAGCACATCTCCCGCACCTCCCGCGTGCGGCCGCCGGACTCCACGAAGAACGAGGGATTGGAGGGGAAGACCTGCAGGACGAGGGGAATCAACGGAGAGAAGAAGCGACCCACCAGTTCGGCCACCTTGCGGTCGACGAGCTCGTCCAGGTCGTTCTCGTAGCCCTGGATCTCGCTGTAGACGACGCCCGCCTCCTCGCCGTCCGCATTCACGTGGTACACTTCGCTGGCGTAGTTCTTCGGCGTGAGCAGCGGGTTGATCAGGTGGTCGGCGTACACGCGCACGAACTTCCGCATGCCGCCCGCCCCGAGCGTCTTCACGTAGTACGTGGTGTGGTCCTGAACAGACGGACATTCATTGAACAGAAAGGAGAGTGGAGGGGAACTCACGAGCTCGGTGTAGGCGTTCGTGCCGCCGCCCACGGCCATCGCCTTCAGCGCCATCAGGTCGAGGGCGCCCTTGAAGGGGATCGAGCGGGAGCCCATGAAGACGAGGTGCTCGAGCGTGTGCGGCAGGCCGTCGTTCGTTTCCACTTCGGTGGGCACCACGATGTTGCACGCGACCACCGGGCCGGGCGCCTTCGCGACGGCCACGTGCAGGCCGGTCCGCCGCGAGCGGTACACGTCCACGGGGATCTTGTGCGCGTAGTCCGCGTGTAGGACGTGCTCGTAGTTGCCCAGCAGCAGCGTCGACATCTTGCGCACGATCGGCGGGCGTAATCGACGCAAAACGGCGGCCGTTTTGAACCCTGAAGCAGCAGACGGAGAGTTCAATGGGCGACAGTTAATTTGGAGAGAAAACGCGCACTCGGAAGGTTCTAATCAACTCGAAATCCCCAAAAGTCCGGTAAAATTTGCAGCATTCCTTCATGAAACACGTCCGAGTGGACGAACTGCGAGTATCGATTCCGCCGGCGAACACAAAGAAGGCGAAGAGTGGATGGGAAGAAGAGTTTATTCC